>BSBK01002085.1:892500-1407500 GCA_027943335.1 Chamaecyparis obtusa | reverse complement strand
CCTTGATTGGTTTGTATGTGACCATGAATGCGTTTGGAGTACAAATCACTAAGTGGGTAGCCATTAAAATCAACTTCACATCTCTATATTTTGACCTGAAATATGCAAAGTAGCCTCAAGAACTAGCTTTGAAAACTCATCAAATGACCTTTTGGAGCCACACAAATATACAAATATATACAGTCCTGAAATGAGAGTATGAACTCCAAATGAATTTATTTTTCAATATCATAATTAAAAAATAGCAATAGTCAAAGTTAGCCACTTCATTCAATTTGTAACTAGACATGTCAAAATACATACAAACCCTACCAACAGTGTGCTTTAAAAAATATAAAATCCAACCCTAAGAATCCACCACCTATAAAGTAAACTCATTCATATAGGATGAGTATGTGTGCAAAAGGGTTTTGCATGATTCAATTCTGGGAGCTAGATATTAAGGGTAAAAAATGACAATTTGGAAACTTTTAGAAAAAGCAAGTGCAAAAACATGATAAATTACCATTGGATCTGGCCTAGTAAAAATATCTAAAAATGAGAGTAACTTTACATGTAGAGAATTTGAATAACCATTCCATTCATCATAATAGTCATCGTGCATCAAAATATTAATGTGCAAAGTTGGCCTCTTAGAGAACTTGTCACTATGCACACTACAAAATAGAATAAATTGCATTTGGATTGAGCTTTGCAAACATATAAAATGAAGTCATTGGGGTATCAAAAAGGATATGGGAAATCACTAATGTGCTAAAAACATAGGGGAACGATCAATTTCTTTGACAATTAACTGGATGCAAAATGTAAGCCACCAAAGTGGGGAACTTGGATTAATATTAAAATATGCAGAATGTAGATATGCATTGAGGCCTTAAACTAGGTACATGAAAAACTCATCAAAGCTAATTTTGGGAAGCAATAACCTAGAAAACATTCTTAATGATAGGAAATCAACATGATCGCAATGACATATTGCAAGACAATTACTAGGAATCAAGATATTAAGTCTCAAACTAAGCCACTTGGAAAAGGTTTTGCAGAGGTGCACCTTGTTGTTACAATTAGATTTCATATCAAATCACTTCAAAGTCATTTAGAATTTGAAGGTGCCAATAGGTTGTAGATGAAATAACCCAACCTTGGATCTTTACCAAGGTATATGTTATACCTTATGGTCGATTGAATCATTCTCCCCTAATAAGCCTTGCCAAGTCTAAAGTCAAAAAATTCTATTGAAAGAACCCAAACTAGCTACACCACCACATTTGGTTGATGTCAAAGGATTCAACCATGAATCCCTAGTAGAATAATACTTAGGTATATTTAGGTGTCACAGTTTCATATCCCTAATGTTTAACAATACAAGTTAAAAATTATATGTCCACGAATCATTTTCAATAAAGAAAACATCATGTAAGGGGAACCATACTTCTTATGTTCAAGCATCACTGTCAAAATGCATAACAATTTGTCATTGAACATCAACATTAATATTTATTAGCAAACATCAATCTAAAAAATAAAATGATTAGTTTGGTCCATTTCATAGTTACCCATATTATAGGATATTACAATTTTCATCTCATATGTCAAATCTATAATCTACAACAACATTGTCTTAAGAAGCTAGTTGAGTTTTATCCTTTTTTCTTTCACTGCTAACATAAAAACTTGTGCAAAGAAAAGAGCATCTACAAGGTTGATAGCTCATAAAAGAGGATTCAAGTTCCCTCAAGATCTTGGACCCCTAATTTCCATTGTTAGAAAATAAAAATTGATACCACTAATATTAAAGGGTAGTACAACTATCAGGTTGCTAAAAGTTAAAATGCAACAAAATTTGTAGATTGCAATTTGCATGGAAGGTGGTGTAGGAGCACCTATGGGTTGGATAGTTCCAACCTTTATTTTTATTTGTGAAATAACCTCGAAGAGCATTGTATATATATAAGGTCATGTAGACCATTGTGTGTGAGTCTATTAGGAGTTAAGTTCAGTTTGAGTCTAAAGCCCTAGGAATGTTGCAGAGATGGCTTAAGTGTTTAGAAGCCTCTAGATTGGTTCAAGGACTCTAGATGATGTTAGTATGATGTCACTAGGTCTAGGAAAGTCTTGTATAAGGCTAGAACCTAGCATAGGGCTTAGGATAAGCCAAAATGTGAGCAAAGCAACATTTGTTGAAAAGTTGCTAAAAAGTTGCTAAAGTTGCTTCAACAACTTTTGTAACTTTTGAAATTTGCTTGGACAACTTTGTCCAAAATTCTTAATAGGTCCTAAAATGGTGTGGAGATGCCCTAATGACAACACAAGGCATGGATCTTAACTATTTAAGACTTATTAGACCTAATTTGTGGGGTTGGTTGTTAGAGTGTACAGACTTTTCTATACTGGTGAATAGAATAGTAGCTTTTCCTTTGTAATTTGTGGTTGAAGAGTGCTTACATGGTGTGCATGGATTGAATCCATGATTGTGCCACTGTGAATAGTTTAAGTTGATTGTTTTAGTGTTGATTTCATAGTTTTTTTGTGTTGATTTCATAGTGTTTTTGTACATTCTTTCTCATTAGATATGTATGTGTATATATTTTGGTGTCCTACCAATTTACTGGTTTGTGTTGACTATTTTTGCAAATGAGGCCCTCACTCATCTTTCCATCGTAGCATATGTACGGCCTCTTGGAATTGATAAGTAGGTTCATTGTACATATTGTATGCACCCTAAAATGGTCGCCTAGACTTTGGGCCCCATTTATTTGATTTATCAATCCTGAATCATTTTTATCAATAATCAATATTTTCAACATTATCAATTTCTTGATCAAAGTCTTAATTTCGATCATATATTGGATTTTTATCCTCGGGCTAACCATTTATCCTAAGTCTTTATTTAATTAAAAGGAATATTTCCTCCCCTTTCAATTAAATAAAAAAGCCCCACTTTCCTCTTATCCTAAGTTGCACAAATAAAACATTATTCCTATTTTATAAAAAGGGAAAAAGCACTTTTTGTCTCACATGAGGCTCAAAAGTCAACACTTCACTCTCATTGGAGGATACTTGTGCACATGGATTGCTCCTCTTTCAACCTCCACCGCTGATTAAGACTTTTTGCCTCTTAATCTCCATGGTCCATTTCTCCTCATTTCTTATAAAAGGAGAGCTCTCTCCTTCTTTTGCATATCCATATTTTATGCTATTGTTATGCTGCAGGTTTTGGAGCTCTCTTTGAAGACACTCAAGCTTTGAAGCCTTGACATTTTTAGTTGCATTTCATAATAGTTTTGCTTTCATAGTTACATTCATGGCATCATAGATTAGATTTCCTTTTATGCAATAGACTAAATCTCACATAGCTTAATTAGGGGCTTGGAATCTATTGTACTTCTTTTCATAGCTTAGTTTACACTTCATTTGATAGATTAGTCTTGCACATTCATACTAGTTGCATTGCATTGCATCACATATTGGATTCTTGGAGATATTGGCATTGTTGCCCTTGTCTTCACTTGAATCTCTCATTGTATGGTTGACTAGCAAGGTCACCTTCTTGTAGCTCTAGCTGAGAGCAAAACTCATAGTCCCTTGCAACTCCATGCATAAAGAGCTATGAGCCGCTTTGTGAGGCCTCACTCTTGAGTAACCTTGCATGTAATGGTTCATAGAAGTGCATATTTTAGTGTGTACACATATCACATGTCAAAGAAGGACCCTTGGAAAGCATGGAAACTATTTCTAAATTATTTCCCTAGGTGGGTGTTGGCAAGTTGTCTATACTAGTGTATATGACTTAATATAATGTTTTCATTATGGAAAGAAAGTCATATAGTGGTTTAGAGTCAGCGCACTTGATGAGAAGATCAGAAATTGGCTAAGTGTTAAAGATTGGATAGTATACAGAGTACCTGAAGGTCAGAGCGTAAGCGCACGTTCATACAATATAATTATACTATGTGCTCTAGAAGTTAAGTTGGTAACATCATATTCATGCTAAGTCTAAGATCACATGATCAGAAGATTCATTATGAGAAAGATACAAAGAGTTCAAGTTGCACAGACAGTGAATGCCAGAGAAGATCAGAACCAGCAGCTGACTGTTGGTATTTTGGTTTGCGGTATATTATTATGTTGTAAAGGCTATGCACCTATTGTAATTAAGTTTCTGACATGTAATTATGTTTGTTTGTAAACACGCTTGAGCCAATTCAATTGGAAGCATTGTATGTAAACGGTTAAAGGGTTGACCTAGTTATTTGTTTTGTATGTGCATATAAATATTAGATGAGCCCATTGTAATTGGAATGAGTGTTGATATAGAGTTAAGATAAGCAAAAAAGAAGTGTGTGAAGATTTGATAAGATGTATTAGAGCTTTGCAAGAGGTCAAAGCATTAGCACATCAAAGGAACTGATTAGACAAGTAGTGTCACAGTGACAGTTCATCCAGCAGATATAGTGTGTATATGAGATCAGAAGGTTGTAGCCTTCACTACTTAAGCAGTGAGCTCTAGGATAGTGCATCCACACCCCTAATAGGGTTTATTGTAAAATAATCCTAACAAGGTCTGACCCTTGACAAGGTCACTGTACTAAACACATTGTAAAGAAACTCCTAACAGGGTTAAGGATCTTCTCACAAGGATCATAAAACACTAGTACATAATATTAGTGGGTGTCAATTCCCACCAGGGTTTTTACCTGTGTGGGTTTCCCCATAACCACATTGGTGTTATGTGTTGTGTTCATGTTTCTTATTTATGTTGATGTTTATTTTAGTACTTAAGCATTCAAGTTCAGTTTAAAGAATAAAGAAAAAAGATAAAATAAAGTGAACACTGATTCACACCCCCCCCCCTCTCAATGTTCCCATTCATAACAATTGGTATCAGAGCTCTAGTCCTCAGCAAAGAAGTTTAACCACTTGGGGAGATCATGGACAAAGCAAAAATGAAACATCTGAAAAGAAATCTTGAAGCTGCTCTTGAAGACCTGGACAGATCTGAAAAATAAATTGAAGAACTAAAAGAAAAATTCAGTGATGCTCAAGTAGTCATCAAAAGGCTAAGAAAGGATTTGAAAGAATTCTCTACCAGTGATTTAGGGATAATGATCAAGAAGCTTAATGAAGAAAAATCATCTCTGAAAGAACAAATTGAAGAATTGGATGATAAGCTGACTAACAATTAGGAAGTCTATGATGAACAGATCAAAGAGAACCTTCAACTCAACGAAGAATTGAGGCAAGAAAACATCAAAATCTTGGAGCTAAGGAACAACAAAGAAAGCTTGGAATCTGAATTGAAAGAGGCAAAGAATCACATTGATAAATTGCACACCAGTTTTGATTTGATAGAATCTTAGTTGTATGCAAGAAGAGTTAAAGGAGATACTAGCTGCATTGGATACAATGAAGCACAAAATCAGATTGACAACATGCGAGCAAGAATGAAAGCACCAGAAGACACCTCAAATGCTAAGGAGACTAGAAGTTAGACTAAAGATCATGTTGAAACATCCAAGAATGAGTGTAAGCTAGTAGATTGAACTTGTTATGCATGTAACAAGCATGGACATATAGCAAGGAACTATACAAAGGTAAGACCTTTCAATGGTTATTGTTATTCATGCAATAAATCTGGCCATAGAGCTATGAATTATAAGACAAGTTAGAAGAACAAGACTCAGCATAATCAGAAAAATCATAATCAACCTAATATAAGAAGTTCTTAGAATATTACATGTCAGCTATGTAACTATAATGGTCACTCAGCAAGACAATGTAAAATGGTGACCCATGTCAATGCATCAAGGAATATAAGGCCTCCAGCCATTTGTCACTCTTGTAACAAGGCTAGACACATCTCAAAGTTTTGTAGATCAAGGATGCAAGGTCAATAAAGCTTGAAGAACCAGTATTGGATACCGAAGGAGAAGTCAAGTTTGTGAAAGCTTCAAAATATGCGAGCTTGATTTGGTCAGAGGTGAAGAAGGATAAGGTTGATGAGAATGTATTGGATGCATCTATAGTGGACGTACCCTCTACATCAGGATGAATGGCCCTCAGGGTCATAGGGGGAGCTAATTTATCTCTAGACCCCTGTGCGGCCAGTATACTCACCCTCAAAGTATGCACCTTTGGACTTAAGCTTTTGGAGACAAACAGATCCTATGTGCAAGAGTGCACTATCTTATTATTTGCAGAATAAAAGTTAGAAATTTTCAATGACAGCCTGGTTTACGCAGCAAGAATTAATGGTAGAATCTCTACTTTAAAGTACATAGAAGTTTGTAGACCTCTCATTACAATTGAATTTAGAGCAATTGGAGATCAGAATATCCCTAGCATTTAATTGTGAAGGATTGCAAATTGATTCATTAGTGATTAGCAGTGCATTTGATTGGTTGTGGAAACCCTAGTTCATCACGTTGATTCAAAAGTCTTTAAGATCATTTGGAAAGTGATATACAAGTAAGTAATGGCTACTCCCATTCTATTTGATGTGGCAAAGAAGAAGAGATTTTTTTTTAAGAGGCATCCATTTAAATCCACACTAGACAACCTAGAAGGTGCATTCTCCCACACTCCCATGGGTGTTATGCATGTGGAAGACATTAGGGCATACATTGCAAAAAGGAACCAACAGGTTTAGACAAAATTAGAGAGCACATGGAAACAATGATGAAACTTGATAAAACCTTCATAGATGAGTATGCACAGTGGAATAATCATCCTATAGTGGAATATGCTACGACATATGAGTTCTACGAGTCAGAATGGATCAAGATCCTACTCAGCAGGATCCATGATGACCTATTTTGGATAGGTGAAGTGTCGGTCAGGATTACAGGAGACCTAATTCATGAGATGACAGGCCTCTCAAGGATAGGTTTCGTTCTTCCAGTGGGAAAGGATGTGAGAAAACTTGTTGAGAAAACATGCAAATCAAGAAGTGATAGGCACGGAATGACTATAGAGCCTATTGAGAAAAATGACATCAAATTAATATCTATGATATTGGGGTATAGATTTCAGCACACCAGTAGGGTGAACAGTGTTTCTGTGCCACAATTCTTGCAGCAATAAAACTTGTGAGAGAGAATGGAGAGTTCTATCTGTGCAAGATCCCGCACACACAACTAATAGACAACATCAAACCTATTAAACATGACAAGACCAAGATATTCAAATTTGGGTCTTTAATCATATACATGTACTTCCACATTCTTGGAAAAGTGTCAAATTTGTATTTGGACAAGAGTTTGCCTACAATGCCACATATATCCTTTAAAGAAACTACTGAGAGTACACTAAGGGATTACATAACACTGGAATTGGAGACATTCATGGTTAAGATGTAGATGAGATATAGAATACCAAAGAGTATTGTAGAGAAATACAAAGATAGTATTTGTTTCATGGTTGACAATGATAAAACATGCATAGAGGCAGTTGAGCCAAGAATAAAGTGGATCCATCCACTTGGATATGAGGTTGATGAACAAGTCCTAGAAGCATATGCACAAGTATTGCTATCATCCCCTAAAGACCCTAATGAACCTAGATGGGGAACCTATGAAGAGAAAACAAGAGAAGTTGATGCATTTTTAATAGTGTTGCAACAAAAAGGAAGGTTTCCAAGGTTACTTCAAAGATTTTGAGAATTCATGGAGTATCACAAGTAGATTTAGACAAAGCAATGCAAGAGAAGATTGCTTTGGAAATAGAAATAGAATCTGAGGATCCAAAGATGAAGAAGGTGAAAATAGAGAAATCAGATGACAAGAAGGGTAAAAATGATATTACTCCTCCTGTGCCCATAGTAACAATTGACCTTACTACTCCTCCTGAGTATAAGGCAATGCCTGAGAGGAAGAAAGAGATCAGCACTAGTCTTCCATCCTCACGAGTAGCAAGGAATAGGAAGAATACTCAAGCACCCTCAGAAGTAAGCTTCAAACGCAGTCTAAGTGTGTTGAGTACAAGGATCATTGATGAAGGTAGGATAGATCAAGTAGGGAAGTTCTATGGAAAATATGGTGAAATTGAAAAGTCATAAATTCATGGAATGATTTTCAAACATATGCTAAAGTTCAAAAAGATAGTCCTAGAACTGAAGACTACAATTCTAGATAATGTGTGGAACATCCTATAATTCCTAAAGAGACAGGCCATTGAAGAGGACCTAAGGACAAGGGAAAAGACCTTAGATGAAACCCTCCCAGTATGCTCACTAGAAGAAAAGAAGTTATTGTTAGATCTGGTGAAGCCACATCTTAGAACCAAGTCAAGGACCCTACATATAATGGACAAGAACTATGAATTGGTGGCTAAGGAAACAAAGAAAGCATTTGAGAAGGTTTTTATGAACAAGAACATTTTCCCATCTACTACGCCTACAGCTCAAGTACCCACAAAGGTTGCAAAAGAGTTAGAGACCATAAATGTACCATCTACAGGTCCACAAGATTTAGCACGTGTAGTTGATGCATCTATAGAGGTAGATAAGTCTGCACCCATGACAGAGACACTCAAGGATGACTCAATTTTTATTGACAATATAAAAATTACTTATGGAGGCCACAAACATGGATTTTGACAAGTTTGAAGAAGCCTTTGTAAGAACTCAAGAGGCTGAGAACTTATGTAGTAACACTCCTCCCAATCAACAAGAAGTATTGATTAAGGATATAACACAAAAGAAAGAAGAAGAAAAAGGAAAAGAGACAAAAAAAAGAGAAAGAAAAGTCAAAAGAAGAAAAAGGAGAAGTTGAGGACAACACTCCTATCACTCCACTACCCTCAGTAGCATTGTTGTCAAGTTTAACACCTGACACAACCAGTTTGGATTCATGGGGAGAAGAAGACTTGATTAAGATCAGTTTCTTAGCCATGGAGAAGGCCAAGGAGAAATAGGTAATGAGGAATCCCCTATTTGTTGAGTTAGTAAACATATTGAACAGCCTATTGTCTTTAGAAAAGAAAGTGTCCAAGGTCAGTACAATTGATGATGTTAGCAACATCCTCAGAGCCTTTAAGACTAATTTTACCAGCTTAGAAGAGTTTGCATCTCAAGTTGCAGAAGAGAAGTAAATGAAGAAGAGGCTCAACAAGTTGGTCAGTAACTTTACACTTGACCTGATCTCACTAAAGATTAGACAAGCATCTTTGAAGGAGTTTGCAGAAAAAGGAAGAAAAATCATTGCTGACTATATGGATCTAGACAAGTTAACTGATGACCATTTCAAGAAGATACAAGAGGCAAATGCTATGATAGAGAAGGTAAAGAAATCAGTGAAAGACCCATCCACTGATGTAAATATGTGCAATAATGTATATCAAGGAAAAATTGACAAAATTGAGAAGGCGAAAAAGGAGATGTCAAAAATAAGGGCTAGGCAGACTCAGCTTAGAAATGCTCTTGCGCCCTCAACATATATACTTAATCAGAATATCAAGGAGATCGATGCCACAATGGTGACATATGATCTTGGTCCTAGCATAGATTTGGAGAAGATGGAGAAGCTATAGTATGCACTATGCGCCCATCTCCAGATTGTTAATTCATTGATTACATTTTGGAAGAAAGAGATCCAAAACTTACAGATAGCATATCCAGATGTTCTCTCACTATAAGGATTTGTAGATACAATTTTGAAACACCTTTTTCATTAATTTCAAAGAGGTAGTATGTATAGAATATGGATTTATAGATATGTACAAAATATGGAGTCATAGATATGTATAAGGGAGATATAAGATAGAAGTTTTTTGTATAAGAGATCAGTTAGCAACTATGCCATATTCCTTTGTTGCCATCAATGACAAAGGGGGAGATTGTTGGAAAGTTGTCTATAATGGTGTATATGACTTAATATAATGTTTTCATTATGGCAACAAAGTCATATAGTGGTTTAGAGTCAGCGCACTTGATGAGAAGATCAGAAATTGGCTGTGTTGAAGACTGGACAATATACAGAGTACCTGAAGGTCAGAGCATTAGCACATGTGCATACAAAAAAATTATGCTATGTGCCCTAGAAGTTAAGTTGGTAACATCATATTCATGCTAATTCTAAGAGAGCATGATCATAAGATTCAGTATGAGAAAGATACAGAGAGTTCAAGTTGCACAGACAATGAATGCCAGAGAAGAATAGAGCAAGTAGCCAACTGTTGGTATTTTGGTTTGCGGTTGTATTATTATGTTGTAAAGGCTATGTGCCTATTGTACTTAGGTTTTTGACATGTAATTATGTTTTTTTGTAAACATGCTTGAGACAATTAAATTGGAAGCATTGTATGTAATCGGTTAAAGGGCTGATCTAGTTATTTGTTTTGTATGCGCATATAAATATTAGATGAGCCCATTGTAATTGGAATGAGTGTTGATATAGAGTTAAGATAAGAAAAGAAGAAGTGTTCGAAGATTTGATAAGATGTATTAGAGCTTTGCAAGAGGTCAAAGCATTAGCGCATCAAAGGAACTGATCAGACGAAGAGTTGATAAGATGTATTAGAGCTTTGCAAGAGGTCAAAGCATTAGCGCATCAAAGGAACTGATCAGACAAGCAGTGTCACAGTGACAGTTCATCCAGAAGATATAGTGTGTATCTGAGATCAGAAGGTTGTAGCCTTCACCACTTGAGCAGTGAGCTCTAGGACAGTGCATCCACACCCCTAACAGGGTTTATTGTAAAAGACTCCTAATAGGGTCCAACCCTTGACAAGGTCACTATACTAAACACATTGTAAAGAAACTCCTAATAGGGTTAAGGATCTTCTAACAAGGATCATAAAACACTAGTACAGAATATTAGTGGGTGTCAATTCCCACCGAGGTTTTTACCTATTTGGGTTTCCCTATAACCACATCGGTGTTATGTGTTGTGTTCATGTTTCTTATTTATGTTGATGTTCATTTTGGTACTTAAGCATTCAAGTTCAATTTAAAGAATAAAGCAACAAGATAAAATACAGTGAACACTGATTCACCCCCCCCCCCTCTCAGTGTTCCCATTCCTAACAGTGGGTCCATGGAGATCTCGGTTAGGGAAGACTAAGTTGTAGAGAATTAAACTTGCAAAGGTGGTCCCCAAGCACAAACCCAAGCATTGGAGGTTGTAGAAAAATTTCATGAAATTATCTATGTGTAAGGATAAGGTTTGGAGTAATCTCTAACTGACCCATTAAGCTCAAGAACAGAGAACCCCCAGTTATTCAAAAAACCCTTACTAAATCACCAAATCTTGGTTAGGGCACTATACGGACAAATGAAGCCCTAGAACCTCAAAAATCTTTGAGGTGATGTTTAATGAATTCAAAACAACAAATAAAGTTTCATCACCATTGTGCAAGGTTGTAGTGAAAAAGCCTATTTTCTCAAAATAGGAGACCTAATAGGGGCTCTTTTCTAGTATGTCTATTTTCAGCCACATTGATGGAATCGGTAAGGAAGATAAGTATGGAGAGTCTTCCAAAGCATCTATTTGAACAATTTGGAGAGTATATGAACACCTCCACACCTCTGCAAGTGATTTTCTGAACATTGGTGGTGGAATGTCCTTATATCTTATTAAAGACTAGTGTTTTGGTAAGTTAGTTGAGCACCAAGAACTTAATTGTCTTGGTGAAGCATTCCTTGGTAGATAGGTTGGTTTGTAGACCAAGGGATCAATATCATGAAAATGATCCTATAGGTCAGATGGATGTGGATAAAAAGAACCCTAAAAGGTCCTTGAGAGAGACCTAATTGTGAATGTGTGATTGATAGAATCAACCTCCCTATCAGATTGGTATTAGAGCCCCAAAATATTTGGGATTGGAGTGATTGTATGTCAGAGTGTGAATCTATAGGACCATCCATGATGGTGACTAATGCAGGACTTGCAAAGAAGTATAGGACCAAGAAGAAGATAATAGATTGTTGAGAGAAAGGTTGGCCCAATTGGAGCAAACATTGGGTGAAGTTAAGGTAAAGATAGAGGAAGTTAGTGAGAAGATTGGTGAACAAGAAAAAAAGACAAGTTAGTGGCCATAGAAGATGAAATCCCTGAGCCTGATCCAATTTTGTAAGAAGAACCCTTCCTTAAGGCACTCAATGCCATGAGTGGGAAATCTTGGAGGGGATACATCTTTTCAGTGGGAAAATGGAACCAAATTTTATAATGGATTGGATAGAAGGTATTGAGAACCACTTTGAGTGTGATGGGGTCAGTGAAGCACAAAAGGTAAGGGTAGAAAAATCAAGGCTTAGAGGCTCTTCCTTGACATGGTGGAATTTTATCCAACCATAGGGAGAGAAGGTAAAAACCTAATTGCTACTTGGAAGGGCATGGTTTCCAAAACTAAAGAGACCTACATGTCAGAGGATTATGAAATCCAATTGCATAAAAATGTCATGCCCAAAAGTTGAGCAAAACACAACTAAATTTTTTTTTCTAAAACCTACTAACCTACTAAACTAAACATACCGATATATAAACAACTAAGTTGTGAAACACTGATTGGCAAATCCTTATGTGCATGCAAAACAGTACAAAGGAGAAAAATGATGACTGTCAACATTGAAGTGTCTAGCAACACCCCTAGGGTCAAACCATAAAAGTTTGACAAAGTTTGATCGAAAGTCAAACTTCATCAAATAGCTCTAAACACAGCTACAACGGTTCCCTAGACTACTAGCTTTGACTAGCATGTAAAACGAGATAGTTAACTAAAAGTCAACTAGAGTTGACCAAAAGTCAACTATGCAAAAAAGTATGTGCAAACAAGTTAAAAGGGTTACCAATGTCATAGGAACACTTGGGCATGCAAATCGAGGCCTTTGACCAAGGTTTAACCAAGAGTTGACCAAAAAGTCATTTGTGCCCAAACATGACCTACAAGGTTCTACAAGTGTTAAGATTATAATAGGTAATTTTACATGCACACAAACTGAGGTGATGTCAAAGGTTTGACTAAGTTTGACCGAAAAGTCAAATGTGCATGAAAGTCAGTCCTCAAGTCTAAAGAAATCATAAAGTCCCTAGGCGAGGCTCAATGACGATATAAGATTAAACAAAAACATCAGAATAGATAATACGGTAAACTTTATTAACCTTTATCATCATATTCCTATTCGATTGAGTTTCGATTAAAATAAAAGACTAAGCATATTATAGACATGATTAATTAGGTCAACTAATAATAAATAACTCCGTAATAAGCTAAGTCCACGTCAATAAGAATATTGACTTAACTAATAAAACTAATTAAATTTATAATGTGTTTAAATCTAAATCTAACAGTTAATTAGATTTAACTAATATAGGTTAATCTTAACAAATCTAAATTTATACATGATACTAGATTTAAAATATTTTTCATTTTAACATCTATATATACATATATGTGAAATCTTTTTATAAATTCAAATTTAAATAAGTATAATCTAAATTTGATTTAACCATAAACTTAAATCAAATGAAAAAAAAAGAATTTAACTAAAAATTAATTAAACTTTGAACTACATCTTTTAAATTAACTATATTGACTTATAAAATTTATCAACTCTAGAAATCAAATAAACTCCATACTAATTATAACTTTTTACAATACCTAATTAAGAACATTAAAAAAAATCTATATTAATCACATAAAACTAAAGTTCATTTAATTGAACTATTCTAGTTCATAATATGGATTTGTTAAACATTCCCAAGAATTGTATTATTTTAAACATGTAAATATCTAAAATAAATTATATTAAAAAACTATCTAAACTTAATGTCTGAACAAGAATATTTAAATGTTTAAAAATCTAAATGACAAACCCTATATTTCTTACTTTACAACTGACCCTCCTATAAGGAAATGAAAACTTAAATATAATAATCTTTAAACATTATCATAAGATAATGTTACAAACTTTAAGAAAATTCTCGAAGAATATATTTGCTAAGCTCAAACCCTATGGTTGCTCGCGCGCAGGGCCGCGCATGTGGCAAAGGGAAGGAGGGAGAGGACCGGTGGAGGTAGGGGAAACAATGGCGGTGGTGGTGAGAGTCGTGCACACTCACGGCGATGATGGAGGAGAGCAGAGATGGGGTTCACGGCAGTGGCGGCAGACGGGAGGAGTGACGGTGGCGGCGGCGAAGTTTAAGCGTAGGGGCAGAGAGGATGGGGAGCACGGTGCATGCCTTGCTCCTGCCACCACTGTGTGGTGCGAGGAGCAGGCACCGCTGGCCCCACCGCTCCACCAAGATGATGGGTCGAGTTAGGGCTTTGGCCCGCCCGCCCAAAATAATATAAAATTTTCTTTTATTATTATTATTATTTTTAAATTAAGAATTGTGCGCCCAACGCATTAGGATATTCTCCCCCTTATTTTTTTAGTCTAGAGTTATATTATATAATAGTTAATTAATATAATATTAATAAAAATATTATATTTAATTTAATGATGTAAACAAAATTTCCTATACCCCAAAACAGGGGATATTAGGGAGAATATAATTTGAAATTTGAAAACATAGTTGGGATCTATAATTTAGGATAAACAACTTGCAATAATTAAATTTTAATTTCAAGCATTTTTATTTTTACTTTTATTTTTTAAATCAAAAAAAATATTGTTAAGTGTAAAAGTACTTTTCCTCGATTAATTTCAAAGTACAAATTTGAATTCTTATTGAATAAAATTTCACACCTATTCCAAATAAAATAATCAAATCATATTAACAATAATAAGTTTATTTTATTTGAACAACTAATTGACAAATCCTGTTTTAATATTAGGATTTACAAATTTACCATGATAACTAAGATATTAACATGTTAAATAAATAGATCAAACTCGCAAGGATCCCTCAAATTTAAATTATTTTCTCAATGATATTCATTGGTCAACAAGATGGAATTAAGAAATATGAAATTGTCACTTAATTCATTTTACAAAACTTCCCGAGTTTCATATTCAACTTTAACCATTGTACATTTTACAAGGGAATAACTTGATTCCAAAATACATACACAAGCTTACTACGAACTTTTCAACAATTGCTACAAATAGAATTCTAGTTCACCAAGTTATCCACATTTTTCTTCCACTGGGTACCTACTAGAGTGAGGTTGACCACAGAGGCTCACCTCCCACCCTAAGCCTATTCAAGGCCACCCCCGAGCTAGGGGATCCAATAAGGAATGGAAAACAAATAGGTACTCATGCATGAAGGAAACATCAAAACACGAAGACAATCAACATACTTCCCAATAGGGTATAACAATAGGAAGTCTCCTAGAGGCCTTTCTGAAAAATAGGGTAGAGGTGGACTACCAGGTGGAGAAGCCATAGTACAAAACAAATTTCCCAAGCCACACATGGACTTGGGATGACCATCTTCAAGAAGATACAATCTAATCTCCTTATGCCCCCCCAACTATCTGGAGGCCATACTTGGCATCATGGGTATCATGAAACCCCATGTTTATAACTCCACCCATGGGAGACTCTGCACAACTTGGGTCTTCTTCCTACTACCCCCTTCAAGGTTACTCCACCCTCCCTAGGGTGAGTAATCCTTGAAGAAACCCAACCCAAATTGAATTCACAAAGTAAAAACAACATTTTTACAAGACATAAATTTTAAAACATGAACCATAAAAAGCCATGGACTCCATTAATGGAGCTCCAAGCTCAAACACAAACTTGAAAGAACAAAAGTTAATACAAAGGCCAACCTTATCCAAGCAAGTTGAAATTTTGAAAACTTGAACTCCTTCCAAAGCTTGCCTCTCTCCTAAGCTTTTTCCAATAAGAGTGGTCTCCAAATCTAGAGACTGGGTCATCAACTAAACCTTACTCCACACTTCTCCTAAATAGGCAAACCTCCTAAAATCTAGGAGCCAATCAGAAGAGGGAAAGAAACTTTCATTCCCTTCTTCCCACTTGCCTTCCTTCACCATAAATGGAGTTGAATGCAAGTTTGGAAAGAAGAGAGAGGTTAACCAAAACCTCACAACTCTTTAATTTCGACCAAAATGAAAACCTTGACTTTAGAGGGGTCATAAATGAGTTTTAAGGATCTTAATGGGTTGAAAATGACCCCTAAGGTATCAACCTAGGTAGCTAAAATTGACCCCAATTAACCTATGGGAGCCCAAATGACCCTCCTAAACCCCACCTAAAGTTTATGCACAGATTTCTGGTCTTGGTTGACTTCTAGAAACTTCCCAACCCAAGGTTAGTTGATCCTACCCTAAGGCTTCACCCTAGTCAAGCCTTTGACCCAATCATATATAAAATGCTAACCATGCCAACAATTAAGCCACAATTTGCCAAATTTGGCACATTTAATAAAACAATGACATGGATAATTCACATAGACATTAACTAAATTAATTACACACATGCAAACCATGTTTATGAATAAAAGACTATACAACGAGGTCCACATTTCTTTTACAAAGAGGACCTTGGAATGCACGGTATAAAACATAAGTTCTAATACTGGATCTCTGCATTTAGATCCATGTTCAACTTATCCTGCACACTCATTGCACACATTAGTAGGTCCAATTAACATGATATAAACATAATACATCAATACTGCATGGTTTAGCGCTATGTCTATAAATAAATCAATTAAGCGTAACTTTGGTTTCCTAAATCAACTTTTCATCGCAATAGTTTTAAAACATCATATAACATCATATGTGAAAACATCATATCTGAAACTGAATCAAAACATATAGTATCTCGAGTGTACCCTGATTACATAATTAGGTACTGAACATATAACATAGGATTCAACAAATCCTTTAATACATAAGTGTCTCAAATAATCAAGTATGTCTGTGAAATAAGTACTGAAAGCATGGAAAATAAAATAGTATAAATATGATTGTCTGATAGGCCTCACATTCACTCCCTCTAGGCATGAACCTCCTCCTTGATTTCATCAAAGAGGTGATGGTATTTCGATCTCATATGTGTTGCATCCTCCCATGAAGCTGTGACATCGTCATAACAATCCCACTGGACCCTAACTTGGTCCAGCGCCCTGCCTTGAAGTGCCAGGGTCCATCTGGCTAAAATACAAATGGGCTCCAACACTAGTTGTCCATCCAACTCTACCTACAAAGCATCCCAATCTATCACATGAGACTCATCATAAACATACTTCCACAAAACTGAAACATAAAACACAGCATGGAAGTGTGACAGGCTAGGTAGAAAAGCTAAACGGTAAACAACTAGTCCTATCCTCTTAAGGATCTCAAAAGGTCCAACAAAATGAGGTGATAGCTTAGAGCCCTTTCCAAAATGGATTGGACTCTTATGCGGATGCACTCTCAAAAAGACCATGTTTCCTACTAAGTAAGCTCGATCAAACTCTTTGCATCGACATACTTCTTATGTCTATCCTGAGCCTCTTCGAGACACTGCCTAATCAAGGTCACATGCTACTCCATATCTCTGACTAACTTAGGACCAATAGAAACTCTATCCTCAATCCTATCCCAACTGAGTGGTGTCCTGCAAGGTCTACCATAAAGAGCTTGATACAGAGGCATACCCAAGGACATATGATGCCCATTGTTATAGGCAAACTCCACTAAGTGTAGGTATTCCTCCCACCAGGTCTAATTATCCATAACATACATGAGAAGCATGTCCTCTAACACCTGATTGACCCTCTTAGTCTATCCATCAGTCTCAAGATGATTAGTTGTACTGAAATTAAGCCTAGTGCCCAACGATACCTACAGTTCTCTCCAAAAAGATGAAGTGAAGATAGAATCTCTATCGGAGATGATCTTACAAGGTATGCCATGCAGCCTGACAATATCTCACAAGAACACCTATGCCACTGATGGTGCAGTAAAAGTAGTATGCACCAGTGAAAAATGAGCCGCCTTGGTCCAATTGTCAGCTGTCACCATGATGGCATCATGACGACAGGATGACATAGGAAGACCAACAATGAAGTCCATAGATATGGTGTCCCACTTCCACACTGGTATCTCATGGGGCTGAAGTAGACCACCTAGATATCAGTGTTTCACCTTCACCCTCTAGTATTCTAGGCACCTAGCAACCAACTCAATGATTTTCATCCTCATGTATGGCCAATGATATAACTGTCTCAAATCAGCATGCATCTTCTTCACTCCAGGATGTGCTGCATAAGGGGCTCTATGGGCCTCTAGCATGAAAAACTCTCACAATCCTTTGGAAGAAGGTATGTAGATGTGTCCTTTATGACATAAGAGTCCATCTGACTCCAACGAATAATCTGCATACTTCCCCTCAAGGGGTCTATGAGATCAAATCAACTCACTCACTTCTGCATATAACTCATCATCATGCAAGTGATGAAGAATATGTTCTCTCAAATCCATACATGTAGACATAGAAGAAAGCTTGTACCATCTCCTACTTAAAGCATCTATGATGACATTCTCTTTCCCCTTGATGTAGTGAACATCAAAATCATATTCACACAAGAACTCCATCCATCTTCATTGCCTAGCATTAAGGTTTGGCTGAGTGAAGATGTACTGTAGACTTTGATGGTCTAAATGAAGTTTGAATCGATGTCCTAAAAGAAGTGTCACCATCTCAATAAAGCATGCACCACTGTTGAAAGTTTGAGATCATGGGTAGGATAGTTGAGCTCATGAGTCTTCATTTTCCTATACTCATAGGCTATAGCTCACCCATCCTACATAAGGACTACCCCTAAACCATCTAAGAAAGCATCTGTGCAAACTACAAACTCTGTTGAAGGCTCTGGTACAACAAGAATGGGTGCACTGGTCAATGCTCTCTTGAGCTCCTACAAAGCTCAATCACACTTCTCAGTCCACTCAAAAAAATTTCCCTTTCACTGAAGAGAAGTAATAGGATGTGTCACTCAGGAGAACCCTTCAACAAGTCATCTGTAATAACCAAAAAATCCCATAAAACTTCTCACTTCAGTCATTGAGGTAGGTGCTGGCCAATTCATGATGACTTCAATCTTCGATGGGTCTACTAAGATCCCATCACCAGATATCACATGGCCCAAATACTTGACCTCTGACCTGAAGAAGGCACATTTTGACAAGCTTCCATAAAGCTGGTTATCTCTAAGGCATTGTAAAACTTGTCTCAGGTGCACTTCATGTTCTCTCTCATCCTTTGAATAGATCAAGATATCATCAAGGAATACCACTATGAACTTGTCAAGGAAGGTACGAAATACTCCATTCATAAGACTCATGAATATAGCTGGAGCATTTGTAAGACCGAATGGAACCACAGTGAACTCATAGTGGCTATATCTGGTGTGGAATGTGGTCTTGTGGATATCACTATCCACTATCCTCAACTGGTGATACCTTGACTTAAGGTCGATCTTAGAGAACACTCTGGCACCTTGAAGTTGATCAAACAGGTCATCAATCCTAGGAAGTGGATACCGATTCTTGATGCTTACCTTGTTCAACAGTCGGTAATCCATACACAACCTATGAGATCTATCCTTCTTCAAGAATATCACAGGTGCACCCAAAGGAGAGACACTAGGATGAATATGTCCTTTATCTAAAAGTTCCTCAAGCTGAGACTTGAGCTCATTAAGCTCATTAGTGGTCATCTTGTAAGGTGCTCTAGAAATTAGTTTTGCCCCTGGTACAAGATCTATGTGAAATTCTACTGCCCTCTGAGGAGGCATACTAGGTAGCTCTGAAGGAAACACATCTGCATACTCTTGCAAAATAGGATGGTCATCCAATGAGGTTTCATGTTCAGCCTCACCATCCCTATCACTGATGGTGAGAGAAAACATCTAACATTCCTTCCACATGCTTCACTTAAGCTGCATAGAGGAAATCATATGAAGGCATATAGGCCTCTAGATTCCAAAAATCATGGTAGTGTTGCCATCATCATCCAAACATTTGACCAAATTCTTATGACAATCTAGCTTGGCCCTATGGGCATAAAGCCAATCCATGCTAAGAACTAGTCCATAAGATCCAAGAGGTGTAACTCTAAGGTCTTCTGAGGTGGTCAAATCACCAATTTGAATCAGGCACTCCCTAACCAAAGAGGTAACTAATACTCTAGCTCCTAAAGCTAACTCAACTTCTCATCTAACATCTTGCCTAGCTGCCACTAGCCCGCGATGCTCCACGACCAATGGAGAAACAAAGAAGTTAGTAGCACCAGTATCAAAATGGATAGAAACTACACTACCTCTGATCATACCTGATGCCTCGATGACTGTAGCTTGATGCTTAGCCTAGCGGTTATCAACCGCAACAAACACTTAGTGGGACTGGCCCATGTCCCGAACTGTAGGTTAGGACATTGCTGCCTGTTGATTTCCCTTCTAAGGACGTTCCCTAGATATGTGCCCCATGGCACCAAAAGTATAACACGGTCCTTGATTCTGAACTTGAATGCCCTGAGGCCTAGATTTTTGTGATCCTCCTGACTGAGTAGACCCACTGTAACCCCCCCTATAGGACTATTGGGACTGTGGTAGGGGTGTATAAGGGGCCTGGGATTTCTGTCCCTTCTTGGAACCCTAAGAATTCCACTGCTTGGGCTTTGAGTCTTGTTGTCCCTGTGGTGGCTTTGGTGCCTGACTATGATGGGACTATTGTTGCTGCTAAGGCTGTGGGGCTTTGAAATTCCCCGAATTGTTCCTGTGATTACCCTTCTAAGGGGGTTTTTGATACCCAGAAGACTGATGTGAGGAGTTACGGTTCTGAGATCCTCTATTAATCTCCTCATCTATGACTGCTCTCTCAATAGTGTAGTGTAAGTCTCCTAGTGGTGTCATGCATACCATGTCGTATAAGGTGTGGTTCAATCCCTTGATAAAGTGATTAACCTAAAGTTTCTCATCCTTCATGTACTCTACATAAGGGAGGAGCTCGAGGAATTTTCTCTCATATTGAGCCACTGAAAGTCCTCACTACTGTAGATCATGAAATTCATCTATACGACGCTGATGGAACTGCTCAAACAAGTATCAGGCTCTAAACCTTTCCAAGAAGGTTTCCCAAGTGAAGTGTCCATAACAATGTGGCCCTTGAACTCTTCCTGTCTCCACCATGTGGAGATTGTTCCTCTCAACAGATGAACTGCCATATGTGCCTTAAGATTACTCTCGTAAGGGCACAATCCAAAACATCATCCAAGGCTTATAAGCCAAGATTTAGCCTCTGTACCCTCGATAGATCTTGAAAAAGGTGGAGGGTTAAGTCAAAGAAACTCTCTAATTTGATCACCTGCATTAGATGATGGTCTCTCAAATATCCGAACCTCATCTCTGGGTGGAGGCTCTGCTCCCCTAATGGAACCAACCTCTAGCTCAGCCTAAACCTCTACAAATCTAGAAGGAGGACTCCTACTACATTCTCTAGCTGAGGACCCACGTCCTTCTATACCCTATTATACATTCTGTGGTACAAATAGAGGCATACGATCAAGAATGAGTCCTACAAGGTTCTGAAAGGCCTGAAGTAATTCTGCATTCGCATTAGGAGGTGGTTCGAGAAGCAGAACTTGGTTCTCCTCTCAAACCTCTACCTCTGGCTGTACCTCTTCCTAGGATAAAGAGACATGCCTACATCCACATCCACGTCTACGAGCTAATTGGGTGAGTGGAGGCATCCTACACACATAACAAGATAAAAGTTTAGCAACTATGAAGTGGGTTAGGTTCCCAAAGCTAACTAAACTATGCTCTGATACCAAAATGTCATGCCCAAAAGTTGGGCAAAACACAACTACAATTTTTTTCCAAAACCTACTAACCTACTAAACTAAACATACTGATATACACAACTAAGTTGTGAAACACTGACTGGCAAATCCTTATGTGCACACAAAACGGTTTAAGGAGAAAACTGATGAATGTCAACACTGAAGTGTCTAGCAACATCCCTAGGGTCAAACCATTGAAGTTTGACCAAGTTTGACTGAAAGTTAAACTTCATCAAATAGCTCTAAACAAAGCTACAAGGGTTCCCTAGACTACTAGCTTCGATCGGCACGCAAAATGAGATAGTTGACTAAAAGTCAACTAGAGTTGACCAAAAGTCAACTATGCACAAAAGTATGTGCAAACAAGTTAAAAGGGTTACCAATGTCATATGAACACTTGGGCATGCAAATCGAGGCCTTTGATCAAGAGTTGACCAAAAAGTCAACTATACCCAAACATGACCTACAAGGTTCTACAAGGATTAAGATTATAACAGGTAAGTTTACATGCATGAAAATTGAGGTGATGTCCAAGGTTTGACTAATTTTGACTAAAAATTCAAACGTGCATGAAAGTCGGTCCTCAAGTCTAAAGAAATCATAAAGTCCCTAAGCGAGGCCCGATGACGATATAAGATTAATCGAAAATGTCAGAAAAGTTATACGGTAAACTTTATTAACCCTTATCATCATATTCCTATTCAATTGAGTTTCAATTAAAATAAAAGACTAAGCATATTATAGACATGATTAATTACGTCAACTAATAATAAATAACTCTGTAATAAGCTAAGTCCACGTCAATAAGAATATTGACTTAACTAATAAAACTATTTAAATTTATAATGTGTTTAAATCTAAATCTAACAATTAATTAGATTTAACTAATACAGCTTGATCTTAACAAATCTAAATTTATAAATGATACTAGATTTAAAATATTTTTCATTTTAACATCTATATATACATATATGTAAAATCTTTTTATAAATTCAAATTTAAATAAGTATAATCTAAATTTGATTTAACCATAAACTTAAATCAAATGAAAAAAAAAGAATTTAACTAAAAATTAATTAAACTTTGAACTACATGTTTTAAATTAACTATATTGACTTATAAAATTTATCAACTCTAGAAATCAAATAAACTTCATACTAATTATAACTTTATAGAATGTCTAATTAAGAACTTTAAAAATAATCTATATTAATCACATAAAACTAAAGTTCATTTAATTGAACTATTCTAGTTCATAATATGGATTTGTTTTTATTTTTTTGGATAAAAATGGACAAGGCCATTATATTTTATTAATAACTAGCTACTTCGGTGGGGCTCCAGGAGGAAAGAAGTAGGAAGAAAACCTCCCTTCGCAGCCAATATATACAAATTTTGACAATATACAAAACCGGATATCACCCTGAAATCTGAAATTGCCAAAAGCTTACAATCCAAAATATGGAGACCCCGAGCCCATAGGCATACAAAAACAAATCTCCACACCAAAAGGCTTACAGTATGAAGGGCATGCACAAAAAAATAAAAAACATCCACCGAAGGCATATATACAAATGTTACTACACCACCCAAACCCACTTAGAAACCCAAAACCCCCGACTATCATGGGGAGCCATCGAAACATTTAGTGGGAACCCCGATTATGATAGGGGCATCTACAATTGGAAGAGGAAGAGGCCAAAGTCGTTGCATCTGACAAGGCTAAAGGAACCTCCAGAGCTGCACGTCCATGTGAAGAGGAGCCAACCAAACCGTCGTTGTGAGCAAAGGCCAGCAGCACCAGGCAGGAGTCAAAGACATTAAATGCATGCACCCAGACTGAAACTGGGATAAAATCCACCAAAGAGGCCATAGAAGAACTAAAACCCTGCATGTCCCTACAAGAAATGCCAATTTTGAATGCATCAAATAGCTTGATAATCCTGACATCATTATCTAGACAAGACGAGGAGAAGAGCCTTCCCACCCACGCCAAAGAGGACCTGAGACTGTAACGCACCACCGCGTTATGGATGTCCTCCAAGGATGTATAATCTTCCCAGACCATCTTCGAGATCACATGCATAAACTGGACATAATCTTGGCAAACATCATAAAAATTAGACAAAAAAATTGATAAAATCTACGAGTGAAAGATACACCGAGGAGAGGAGGGAACCAACACATAGTCCTCGATAATCTGTCAAACTGTCGAAACAACTTCTGCAGGCAATGGCTTGAAAACCACCCTAAAGTGGCACTGGAGATAATCCCCAGTTTTTGGACACTCCCAATGCTAGATTGGCATGTTGATTCATAAGTTAAGTGCCCTGTATTCCATGGTTGACATGGCCCGCAAATGTCAAAAAATAGTGAAGACACAATGAAAATCGCCGCTTGAAATGTGGAGGAATAAGGAATGAAACAATGCCCAACAAATAGGTCGAAAACCACAGAGGGTGACGACATCTCCCAATGTCATGCCTTGTGCAACAGATATCAATCTGTACTTTGAGCCAAAAATGAAATTTCCCAATTAAGTTCACATAGAAACTGAGGGAAATAACGTACACCCAACTCAGCATGAGTGACCCCTTGACAATAAACTTCACTCACGTGAGAGGATGTGAAAAGACCACCCAACTGGCAAAGGATATAACACCACTACTCACAAAAACACGGAGTACACAGCTTGTTAGTTAATGATTACTACCTGGTACTTGCCCCTGCCATTGTTGTACTTCCTTAAGAACCCAGGGTTTCCCATTTGATTTTAATAGGGATGTGATAAGGCAGTCTTCTTGCCAATGAATGTCTCCCGAGGGGAGATCTGCACCCTTATTCGCCAACCAATCTACCAAGCCATTTTCTTCCTTGAAGCAATGAGATACCACAAATTCCTCAAAAGATGGGAGGAGGGCCCAGACTTCCTTGATGATGTATTGAATTTTCCAATTAGAGACTGAGAATTTTTTGAGAGCCGAGGTGATAATTTGAGAATCCCCCTCTATGTGGATCTTCTTAACTCCTAGAGATATAGCCATATGAGTGCCCATGAGTAGAGCCCTAGCCTCAGCAATGTTGTTTGACCCAAAAGGAATTCTCGAGCTACTAGCTCCAATGAGGGTTGAGTTTGAATCCCTAAGAACACATCCCGCACCTGAAATGCATGGGTTACCTCTAGAAGCGCCATCAAAATTTAACTTTATAAAGGACTCCTCTGGAGGAATCCAATTAACATATTTTCTTTTCTCTTTGTTTGATAGTTTCCCTAACAAAACTCCATTAAATGGAATAACAATCAAGGGCCAGTAGTTTAAAATTTTTGAATCCTAAGAAGAAAAGGGAGAGGATACTGACTTTGATCTCAAAGTGTATGCATTCACCATTTCTAAGATTAATTTATCCACCACCCCACACACCTGATCAACTGAACTCTTATCCTTTCTAAAGATTCTTTTATTTCTTTCCCACCAGATAGACCATGAAGCCACCGCTGGGATCACTCTCTAGATTTGTGCAAAAAAGGAGTCTGAACTAGGAAGGGGCCATTGATTGAGGAGGTCTGTCAAAGTAGTCAGTAGAGGACCATGCCAACCCATTCTATTTAGAATCCAATACCAAATTTGTTGGGAAAAGGGACAAGACACTAGAATGTGATTAGGGTCTTCCAATTGGGATTCACATAGCACATAATTAAAATTTTCTGCAATCCCTAATCTTTGAAGGCGGCCCCCTGTTAGGATACACTTATGGATTTCCAACCATAGAAAAGAACTAGCCTTGGGAAGGACAGTTGTATGCTAGTAGAATCCAAAAATACACTTGTTAGTGGATTGAGGCTTATTTGATAATTGAATATATCTGAGCTTTACCGAATATCTCCCATCCAAAGTAGGGGACCAAATGAACCTATCTGGCTCAAGATTAAGAAGCAGAGGCCTCTAAAGAAGAATATCTTGGAGGGCCTTCAGCTGGTCCTTGTGAAGACCCACCTGAGACAAATCTTTCCAATCTGACTTGAGACCATTTCCAGACAAGGTTAGGAGATATAATCTTTCACCTTGGAACCCCATCTTGATTTTAAGACCTGAATAGATAAAGGCATAATGGCAGATGAAACAGAAATGGGAGGGAGACCATTCCATGAGTCCTCCCAGAAGTTAGCTTGATTCCCTGATTGTACGATCCAAGATAATTTAGGCAGGATAATTTGCCTACATTTGATCACAAAATTCCACATTTTTGAGCCAAGTGAAGGATCCTTGATGATGAATATTTGAGCAGGATCATTCGAGTCTAAATACTTAAGTCTAATTATCCTGGCCCAAAGTGAGGATGGATTTTCATAAAGTTTCCAAGATAATTTGGCCCCCAAACTGATATTTCTTTCATATAAGTTGTGCAATCCTAGGCCTCCACACTCTTTGGGACAAGTCATCTTGTCCCAAGCCACAAGGGGGATCTTCGAGGAGTTGTCCATGTTGCCTCTACAGATGAAATCCTTAATAATTTTTTTCATTCTTCCCATAACAGCCCCGGGAGCCAATAATACTGACATGATATAGTTTGGGATTGAAGATAAGACTGATCTGATAAGCAGGATTCTGCCCGCAAAAGACAACCACCTAGCCTTCCAGGTGGAAATCCTATCAGCTATTGCCTGACAGATCTTTTCCCAGAAATATTCTTTACATGACCCTTGGAAGAATAGAATACCCAGATATGTGCTAGGGGCTATAGCAATTTCAAAACCCAACAAATCTCCAATTGTTGCCTGAATCCTCGAAGGAGTGTTGAAAAAAAAGACTTTGGACTTTGGGATGCTAACCTTCTGGCCCAACAAAGAACAATATTCTTCCAAAGTATCCTTAATTACCCTTGCTTTAGCTATGGAACTATAACCAAACAACAATGAATCATCTACAAACAAGGTGTGGGTGACTAAAATGTTAGATTGGTGAAGAGAAATACCAGCCCATAAACCTTGGGAGTTCTTGAAAGTAATCAATCTACTCAGACCCTCCACCATGATAATGAAAGGGAAAGGAGAAAGAGAGTCTCCCTGTCTCACTCCTTGAGAAGCCGGGAAAAAACTACAAGGAGAACCATTGATTAGAATAGAGAATTTGGCCCCTCGGACACATGCAAGAATCCATTTAATCTATTTTCTATGAAACCCCATCTTACCCATAATCATCCGAAGAAAAGACCAACCGACCCTGTCATATGCCTTCATCATATCCATCTTGAGAACCATCGATTGAAGACTTTGAGTTTTGACTGAATGTAGGACTTCATGTGCAATTAAATCCCCTTCGATCATATCCTTGCCTGGAACAAAACCCCCTTGCTAATCTAAAATAATCTTAGGGATAATCTTTCCCAGCCGCAATGCGATAGATTTGGTAATGATTTTGTAGATAGTGTTGCATAGCAAAATTGGTCTGTAATCTGCGAAGGTGGTGGGAGAAGAGCATTTTGAAATGAGAGTGAGGAAAGTATTATTGAAAGGTTTAAACATACATGAGTGGATCCTTGATTCCTCAGTTGCTTGGAGGATATCCAGACCCATGAAATCCCAGCACTTTTGGAAGAAAAGTGGAGTAAGGCCATTCGGGCCTGGAGCCTTATCAGCTCCCATAGAAAAGACTGCTGCTTTGATTTCCTCTAAAGTAAATAGTTGTAATAACTGATCATTATCCTCTTGTGACACCAAAGATGGAATGAAATGAAGAGGAGCCGGTAGAAAGGTATCATCCTTGACATCCACTGGCTTGGCCAAGAGGTCTTGCAAAAAATGAACAGCCTCATTTTGAATGTCCTCTTCGGTATTCAACAAATTTCCATTAGCATCTTTAATATGAAAAATGGCATTTTTTTGTCTCCTAATTTTAGCCGAGTTGTGAAAGAAACTCGTGTTTCTATCACCCTCCCTAAGCCAGAGTTCTCTAGATTGCTGCCTCCAGTATGCTTCCTCCCAAAGAAGGACCTCCTTGAGTCTATCTTTTAAATCTTTCTAGATCTCATAAACTTGTTGTGAAAGCCCATGATGAATGATATGATCATTCAAGTCCTCTAACTGACCCTGAATAGAATCTTTTTTTGCAAAGATATTACCAAAGCAATGTTGATTCCATTCCTTAATCTTTGTTTTCAAAAAAGCTAATTTTTTGAAGAGCTGAAACATTTTATATCCCTCCTATTGAGGACATTCCAACCACCAATAAGAAAGTAAAGATAGGAAATTCTTATCTCGAAACCACATCCTCTCAATCTTAAAGTAGGATTTGGGTTTGAATTTTCTTGAGGCTAGATTAACATCAAGAGAGATTACAAAATGATCAGATCCAAAGAGGGTGAGAATAAATGAACTGCAACACCCTTGGGAAAGGATCCATGTTGGATTAAGAAGGAATTGGTCTAGCCTAGCTCCTATAAAAGAGGAACCTTTCCTCCTATTAGACCATGTTATAATTCCATTATGGGGAAGACAATCAAATAAGGCTAATCCCTCAACAAAATTTTTAAAGTCCTGTGTAACCTTAAAAGATGTTCCAGCTCCCCCTAGTTTTTTCGCATCACCCAAAGTTGCATTGAAATCCCTACCAAAAATTATTTTAGAATCCCTAAGGTTAAGAATAACTTGGGATAGTTGACCCCATAACCTTTGTTTAAAAGAGACTAAGACTGGACCATCTACATTCAAAAGATAGAAAGAAAAGGAAAAGATTGTTACCTCTACTAGTAACCAATTTGCCCCAGCCACAACTGTTTGAATTTTACAATTTGAGGTCTTCCACAAGATAGCCATGCAACCTGAAGCCCCCTCAGAAGGGGTATGAATGAAATCCCATCCCCACCAAGATTTAAAAAGGTCCTCCCCCTTATCCAGAGACATTTTTGTTTCCTGCAATAAAACTACATTTGCTGGACTCACCAGGACCTGATCCTTAATGAGACGGGCCTTGTTAGAGGCATTTAAGCCTCTAACATTCCAGGATATAATCCTCATTGGCACTTCGGAGAGCCTACTACTCTCCTCCCCTACTTCATTTGTTTGGCTATTGAAGCTGTAGCCTCCTCCTTAGACTTCCTCAGAATCTTAGAAAAGGAAATGACTGATTGAACTCCTACAACAATCTCCTCCTAGATTTTCTTACCCTTAGGAGGATGACCCCTAGTTTTTTGGTCGATAGACAAACTTTGATATTTGATAGGTCAGCTTTCATTTGTAGAATTTCACAAGCTTGCAAAGAAGGTGACCAGGCTGACTGATTCGAATCCAACATTTATGAACACTTAAGGTTACTGACATTCTCATCTTGAACACCATCTGAATCATTTGTATGAGCAACATTTGTCTCCCCCCCATCAAACTTCTTATCTACCACATCTAATACCAAGTTGTCCACAAAATCTACCAAGTCTGACTCTGTAATGAGCTTTGAAGCTAAATTAGTCTGATCCAACACAATATGGTCATGTGTCGGAGTATCAAGTGCCAAAGGATCCATAAGAGAGGAAGGATCAATCTCTTGTAAGAAGGATTGCTGGAGGTTTTTCCTAATGGAATGTATCGGGGAGATTCCTTCCTGAGCCCCCAAAGACAGAGGTGAATTATCCAAAGGCCATTCGAGTTCATAGTCTAGATGTCTTCCTACAATTTCCAAATTTTGTAAGGATATGGGTGGAAGAACTGCGATGTTTTCCAATTCCAAAGGAGACAGAGGTGAATCAGTAGATGCCAGCCTTGAAGATGAGCAACTAGCTCGCAGGGAGATAACAGGAGAAGCTATCTTGAGCTCTGAAAACTGAGGAGAGCTAATTGGTCATGGATTATCTAAAACATCCAATAAAGGTTCCTAAATCTAGGTGGCCACCTCCCCTTGAATCCCCTCGAAATGCGAAGGAGAAGGAGGCTTCTGATTAGGAATTTGCAGTGATTCAATGAAAAAATGGACTTTTTTTGGGGAAAGAGGATTGAGGGAGGAATCATTGGGCCCTTTCTGAAAGAAAATTACCCCCTTGAAAGAGTTAGTTGAGTCCAGACCTTTGCAATTTAGGGGGAGAGAACATCTGTCTTTACACACCCCACTTCCTGATTGAGATGTCTTCCCACACTGGGAAGAAAGATGTCCAAGGGAATCCATTCTGCTTAAAATAACATTGGGGCCATCCAAGGTGATTTGTTGATTAAAAGAACCCAAGTTAGATTCCAAACAGATATGCGATAACCAGGGCTTAGAGGGGTCCCGAAGTAGACAGACTCTAGGAGAGAGTTTACAATCCTCTAGCGAAGACCAGTCATGTCAGAGGAAGATTCCCAATTTATTAGCCAATGATTCCAAAATATTCAGCTGCCTATACTCCAGGGGTAATAATGGAAGAAAAATCTAGAAGGGGAAGAATCTCATGTGACTCTTATCCAGACTAAAATTTGAGTACCAAGGATACGTGTGCATACCCCTACCATCTAAAAACCAACTCTTATAGTGATGGATCTTGTCTCTGTTGGCTTTATCAGCAAATATAGCTATAAAAAAACCCCGACCGTTATCTATATGAAAGATCTTTTGCAAACTGTCCTAGTATTCAAAACCCCAAAGTGATAAATCTTCATTTGAAGAAGTAAAATTCTAGGTCTTACCAATTAGATCCCTTTCCCTTAGCTCCTGAACTTTGAGAGAGGTCATACTCGATGGGATGAACAGTTGGTTAGCATCTCGAGATGTTGCTCATGAGAATCTATGGAATGCCTCACGCTACTCCAGAAGTGGTGGTCATGTGGTGGGAAGTGGATTGAAAGGAGCTCCTCCTGAAGCAGAGAAAAAACCACAATGTGTTTTGAACAAGGGCTCTGGCACCTTTGAGTCTTCACTATCCAAACGAGATGGTGAGATCGAACCACAGATATCAAATATAGTCTTCTTCTTCGGAACCCTCCTATGCCTACCATGAAAAGGTTGCACCTTCCTGAAGTTTCTTGCCCTGTGTGAAGGTAACTGAGGAAAGTGATTATTGACCATGGGTTTAAAACCATTCGTGACTGCCTTGTCCACCCATTTCCCAGATTGGAAAACCCATTGTGGAGTTTTGTTAGAGGGCTCATGGTGGGATTCATCAATCCATCTTCCAGACTTGAAAACCCACTGGGGAGCCTGAGGAAATGATAAATTTGTAACTTTGTGCCAAAGATCTTGGATAGGGAAAACCCTATCAACTTCATCCCCCCATCTCTCCTTCTATAATGGGAAGGTTTTTCCATCCTTCTGCTGCAAAACCCTAGCCACTCCCGATCGCGCTCCTCCTCCTCCTCCTGCCATTTTTTTATTTGTGAAGTTTAAAATCCATAATATGGATTTATTAAACATTCCCAAGAATTGAATTATTTTAAACATGTAAATATCTAAAATAAATTATATTAAAAAACTATCTAAACTTGATGTCTGAACAAGAATATTTAAATGTTTAAAAATCTAAATGAAAAACCCTATAGTTCTTACTTTACAACTGACCCTCCTATAAGGAAATGAAAACTTAAATATAATAATCTTTCAACATTATCAAAAGATAATGTTACAAACTTTAAGAAACTTCCCGAAGAATATATTTGCTAAGCTCAAACCCTATGGTTGCTCGCGCGTAGGGTCGCACATGTGGCAAAGGGAAGGAGGGAGAGGACCAACGGAGGTAGGGGAAATGGTGGCGGCATTGGTGAGAGTCACGCACACTCACAGCGATGGTGGAAAAAGAAGCAATGAAGGAGAGCAGAGATGGGGTTCATGGCAGTGGCGGCAGATGGGAGTAGCGATGGCAGCGGCGGTAGAGTTTAAGCGTAGGGGTGGAGACGATGAGGAGCACGGCACGTGCCCTACTCCCACCACCACCGTGTGGCTCGAGGAGCAGGCACCGCTGGCCCTGCCGCTCCACCAAGATGATGGGTCAGGTTAGGGCTTCGGCCCACCCACCCAAAACAATATAAAATTTTCTTTTATTATTATTTTTTAAAAAATTAAGAATTGTGTGCCCAGTGCATTAGGATATTCTCCCCCTTATTTTTTTAGTCTAGAGTTATATTATATAATAGTTAATTAATATAATATTAATAAAAATATTGTATTTAATTTAATGATGTAAACAAAATTTCATGTACCCCAAAACAGGGGATATTAGGGAGAATTTAATTTAAAATTTGAAAACATAGTTGGGATCTATAATTTAGGATAAACAACTTGCAATAATTAAATTTTAATTTCAAGCATTTTTATTTTTACTTTTATTTTTTAAATCAAAAAAAATATTGTTAAGTGTAAAAGTACTTTTCTTCGATTAATTTCAAAGTACAAATTTGAATTCTTATTGAATAAAATTTCACACCTATTCCAAATAAAATAATCAAATCATTTTAACGATAGTAAATTTATTTTATTTGAACAACTAATTGACAAATCCTGTTTTAATATTAGGATTTACAAATTTACCATGATAACTAAGATATTAACATGTTAAATAAATAGATCAAACACACAAGGATCCATCAAATTTAAATTATTTTCTCAATGATATTCATTGGTCAACAAGATGGAATTAAGAAATATGAAATTGCCACTGAATTCATTTTAAAAAACTTCCTGAGTTTCATATTCAACCTTAACCATTGTACATTTTACAAGGGAATAACTTGATTCCAAAATACATACATAAGCTTACTACACACTTTTCAACAAGTGCTACAAATAGAATTCCAGTTCACCAAGTTAGCCAAATTTTGCTTCCACTGGGTACCTGCTAGAGCGAGGTTGACCACGGAGGCTCACCTCCCAACCTAGGCATTTTCAAGGCCACCCCCGAGCTAGGGGATCCAATAAGGAACGGAAAAAAAATAGGTACTCATGCATGAAGGAAACATCAAAACATGAAGACACTCAACATACTTCCCAATAGGGTATAACAATAGGAAGTCTCCTAGAGGCCTTTCTGAAAATAGGGTAGAGGTGGACTACCAGGTGGAGAAGCCATAGTACAAAATAAATTTCCCAAGCCACACATGGAATTGGGATGGCCATCTTCAAAAAGATACAATTTAATCTCCTTATGCCCCCCCAAATGCCCGAAGGCCATACTTGGCATCATGGGTATCACGAAACCCCATGTTTATCACTCCACGCATGGGAGATTCTGCACAACCTAGGTCTTCTTCCTACTTCCCCCTTGACAGTTACTCCACCCTCCCTAGCATGAGTAAGCCTTGAAGAAACCCAACCCAAATTGAATTCACAAAGTAAAAACAACATTTTTACAAGACATAAATTTTAAAACATGAACCATAAAAAGCCATGGACTCCATTAATGGAGCTCCAAGCTCAAACACAAACTTGAAAGAACAAAAGTTAATACAAAGGCCAACCTTACTCCAAGCAAGTTAAAATTCTGAAAACTTGAACTCCTTCCAAAGCTTGCCTCTCTCCTAAGCTTTTTCCAACAAGACTGGTCTCCAAATCTAGAGAGTGGGTGATCAACTAAACCTTACTCCAAGCTTCTCCTAAATAGGCAAACCTCCTAAAATCTAGGAGCCAATCAAAAGAGGGAAATAATTTTCCATTCCCTTCTTCCCACTTGCCTTCCTTCATTATAAATGGAGTTGAATACAAGTTTCGGAAGAAGAGAGAGGTTAACCAAAACCTCACAACTCTTCAATTTCGACCAAAATGAAAACCTTGACTTTAGAGGGGTCATAAATGACTTTTAAGTCTCTTAATGAGTTGAAAATGACACCTAACCCCTAAGGTATCAACCTGGGTAGCTAAAATTGACCCCAGCTAACCTATGGGAGTCCAAATGACCCTCTGAAACCCCACCTAAAGTTTATGCACGGATTTCTGGTCTTGGATGACTTCTAGAAACTTTCCAACCCAAGGTTAGTTAATCCCACCCTAAGGCTTCAACCTAGTCAAGCCCTTGACCCAATCAAATATAAAATGCCAACCATGCCAACAATTAAGCCACAATTTGCCAAATTTTGCACATTTAATAAAATAATGACATGGCTAATTCAAATAGACATTAACTAAATTAATTACACACATGCAAACCACATTTTTAAAAAAAATACTATACAATGAGGTCCATGTTTCTTTTACAAAGAGGACCTTGGAATGCACGGTATAAAACATAAGTTCCAATACTAAATCTCCACATTTAGATCCATGGTCAACTTATCCTGCACACTCATTGCAGACATTAGTAGGTCCAATTAACATGATATAAACATAATACATCAATACTGCACGGTTTAAAGCTATGTCTGTAAATAAATCAAATAAGCATAATTTTGGTTTCCTAAATCAACTTTTCATCACAATAGTTTTAAAACATCATATGTGACAACATCATATCTAAAACTGAATCAAAACATATAGTATCTCGAGTGTACCCTGATTACATACGCAGGTACCAAACATATAACATAGGATTCAACAGATCCTTTAATACATAAGTGTCTCAAATAATCAAGTATGTCTATGAAATAAGTATTGAAAGCATGGAAAATAAAACTATATAAATATGACTGTCTGATAGGTGTCACAAAAAAGAGACAGAGTTTGAGGCAAAAAGACCTTGATTTCAATACCTAAACCGAAGAGTTCCATAAGCTTTTCATGAGGTCTAAGGTGGTGGAAGAGGAAAGTATAAAATTTTCTAGATATCTCACTGGCTTGAAGTGGTCAATTCAAGAAAAAATGAGCCTCTTAAGCCCCAAGAGAGTACACCAGTGCTACCAATTGGCACTAAAGATAGAAGAAAAGTGTAGAAGGAAGAAAGATTCAAGTTCAAGATATAGAGGATGAGGTAGGGACCAGAGGGGTCATAGAGGTGGTTATCGAGGAAGAGGAAATGATTAGAGGAGCCATGGGGATTCCAAACTTGTGGAAAAAGGAAGTGAATCAAGCTCTAGAGGAGGTTTCAAAGGTAGAGGATCTCATGTTGGTTCTAACAGAGGAAGAGGTGGTAGTGGAGATAGGAGTAGCTCCTATTTTTCAACCATGAAGTGCTATCACTATGGGTAGTCAGGACACCTTTCTTATAGGTATCCAGAGAAGGAATCCTCTTCAAATTCAAAGAAAAAGGTGGTTTATGCACAAGAGGACACATCAAGTGTCAAGTCTCCAGATGTGAACCATATAGAATAGAGATGGGTGAGAATATGATGTTTAGGAGAGTTTTGATAAGACAACTAGTGAAAGAGGAACCCAAATAGAGGAGAGCCTTATTCAAAGTTAGGTGTAAGATACTTGGAAAAGTGTGTGAGGTGATTATGGACTCTAGTTCCATAGATAATATCATCTCAGAGGAGGCAGTCAAAAAGATTAAACTAGTGAAGATGCCACATAGTAATCCCTACAAGGTCACGTGGTTCAACAAAGGGAAAAGTATCTTGGTGAATGAACAGACATGGGTAGAGTTCTCCATAGGAGGGTATAAGGAAAAAATAATTTGTGATGTGTTGCCCATGGATGCTTTCCATCTTCCCTTGGGCAAACCCTAGCAGTATGACAGGAAGGCTATACATGATGGACATGAGAACACTATTTCATTTAAGAAGGATGGAGTAATATTTAAGATCCACTCTCTGTCATAAGAAGATGAATTTCACACTAAGATTCTTAGTGTGCTACTTAGTAGTGGGAAAGAGTTCCTCAACATACTTCAAGAGAAGGATAGTGTGGGGTATGCCATAATGGTGGAGCCTAAGGAGAAGGACAAGAAAAAGCAAGGAGTTGTACCAATGGAAGTGCAACAGCTTTTGGAGCAGTTCAAGGACATAGTTAGTGATGGCACACCTACAACTTTGTCTCCTACAAGATCCATAAGTCATCATATTGACTTCATACCTGGTGCTTCTTTTCCAAACAAGACATCCTATAAGCTAACACCTGAACAAAACCAAAAAGTGGCTAGGCAAGTACAAGAGTTACTTGACCATTGATTGGTAAGGAAGAGTATTAGTTCATGAGTAGTACCTGTGGTCTTGGCATCAAAAAAAGGAGGTAAGTGGAGGCTTTGCACTGGTTCTAGAGAAATTAATAGAATCACCATTAGATATAGATTTCCTATACCTAGGATAGAAGATCTAATGGATTTCTTTGGAGGAGCACAATATTTTACAAAATTGGACCTCAAGAGTGGATACCATAAAATTAGAATCAAGGATGGGGATGAGTGGAAAATAGCTTTCAAGACCAGTGAGGGATTGTATGAGTGGCTTGTTATGCCATTTGGGCTTACCAATGCCTCTAGAAACTTCATGAGGTTGATGAATGAAGTGTTAAAGGATTATATAGGAAAATTTGTGGTGGTATACCTAGATGATATACTCATCTTTAGCAAGAAAAAAATTGAACACTTAGCACACTTGGAGATAGTATTAAGAAAGTTACATGAAGAACACTTAGCAATCAATTTAGAAAAGTGTGAGTTTTTTAAGATCTTGTTTATCTAGGATTTTTGGTGTCTCAAGGCACTTGAAGATGGACCCAAGAAAGGCTGAAACTATACTAAAATGGCCTACACCAACTACAAGAATAGAGGTAAGAATTTTCCATGGATTGGCCCAATTTTATATAGAAACTTTATTAGGAACTTCAGTGGGATTTGTGCACCAGTATTGGAAACTATCAAAGGTGGGTTAAAGACCAAGTTTAGATGGACTCATGAAGTAGGCCAAGCATTTCAAAATTTTAAATAGCAGGCAGTCACCCAAACTATTCTCTTATTGCCAAGTTTTGATAAGTTATTTACCTTGGAGTGTGATGCAAGTGGGGTAGTAGTAGAAGAAGTGTTGAGCTAGGATAATAGGCCTATAGCTTTCTTCAGTGAGAACTTAATGAAGCTAAGAAGAAATACTCAGCCTATGATTTAGAATTGTTATGTATTGGTTCTATCACTTAGGAAGTGGAGACATTATCTCCTACCTAAGGAATTTTTTGTTTTTACAAACAACCAAGCTTTAACCTACATCAACACATAAGACAAGTTGAGTAATAGGCATTTGAAGTGGATGGAATATCTTCAAGCTCGGTAATACATTTTCCTTCTTATTGGTAATTGTGTCATCTCTCAGCTTGGTAGATGTTGTAGCTCGGTACAACTCAGTGCTCGGTGCTTGGTTCTTCTTTGCTCAGTGTTTAAACTTCCTTTTCCTTAACCAAAAATTATCTTTCCTTTATTTCCTTTACCAACTAGCTTAAGTGCTTTACCAACTTGACTTTCATTCTTTATTGAATGACTTTGACAATCAATATGACATAATCGTAACTAATGACAAAAAAATAACTCTATAAGAGTGTCAATATCCCCCTTTGGCATTAGTTTGTTATATTTGTTAAAAACCTTAAAAGTCATCAAATCAAAATTCTTGTCCTTAGCAAAATTATCAAAATTGTTCATGCAATCATATCTCGATAAATATCTTTACTTATTACTCCCCCTGTAGTAATAATCCATGTATAATATCTATCCATCTTCTGTACATATCATCCTCTCTCTATTATCTCTATTATCCTCCTTTGATAATATATTTCCCCCTTTTAGCTTTTTCTTTATCTAATAATCTTTGTTATCCCCCTTTTTTAACAAAAATGCCAAAAATAATAACTTGTTTATTTGGTGGAGGGATCTTGTCAAAAATTGATTTATATATTTCTTATGCATCCTTCAGTGATGCCTTCCATGAATCCTTTAGTGTCTGCAACACTATGATTTGTTCATTGATGTCAGTTGTTAAACTAATCATTTTATCCATAGCACTTACATCCGGTGTGCTCGCTAAATCTTTTTCCTTATGTAAATGTTTTTACAATGAATCAATTTGTGGAATCAAATGTGTTTGTAGTTCCATGAGATTCATTCTGATTTTGTTCTCCTCTTTTCTAATATCATGTTGCACTCTCATTAAGTGCTTCAGCCTTTCATAATATTCCTTGAAAGAATTAGGCTCGGTATATAATTTAGCTAACTACTCATTCAACTCATTTTCCACATTCTCATCTTGTTCCTTGATGTCCTTGATGAAATTTGAAATTAAATAAATATTTTGAAATGATAAAAGAATGTTTTGCTGCTCTTTTTGTAACTTGGTAACCAGCTCAGATAGTGTTACCTTATCAAGTGCAATCGATTGAAGGAGTTATTCAATTATTTTATCTTTCATTTGATTCTTATGCACTTGCATCATATACTTTGTTGTCTCAATACCAGGTTTATTTATCTGGCTCACTAGTTCACTTAATTGATTGTAAATGTCTCCTTTCTCATTAATATTTGTAATCACCCAAAAATGGTCTAGTAAACCTTGAGCTCCACTCTAACATTAAACATTAAAAAAACTAGACTTTATCTTATGCTTAATCAATCTTATCTCTTTATCAAATCAACACTTTATTATTTATTTGATGATATCCTAAAGTTTGACCACTTTATCCTAAGCTTTATTTGATTAAAAGAACATTTCCCCTTTTTAATTAAATAAAATCCACTTTATCCTATGTGTGCACATGAAAAAGGAATTTCCTAATTTAAAAAGAAAAGAAAAAGGCTTTTTGTCTTCACATGAGTGGAATCTCTTTTGTCTCTTAATCTTCACCACTCATTTCTACCTAACCATTCTCATCCATTTGATTTTGCCTCTTGAGAATCTTGTGCCCTAAATTCAAAATAGGGATTATTCTCTACCCTTGGATTTTGCCTCTTAATCTCCACCATTCATTTCTCTTTAAAAAGGAGACTCTCCTCATTCTTACATCTCTTAGACTTATTCTATTTTTATGTTATCATTTTTTTTACTTGCATTCTCAAAGCACTCTCTTTCATTCTATTTTACTTGCATTTTAGCTGAGCATTTCCGTATTGTATTTAGCTTAAATCACATAGCTTAACTAGGAGGTATTGTAATCTTGTTAGATTAGCTTTACTTTCTTGTTCTTGCATTTTCATTCTATCTTAGATCTTGCATTTCATTTAGATCTCTCATTCTTGCATTATCATTTTGAATCTTCCATTCTATGGTGCACCTTGCAAGGGTTTCCTATTGAGGTTCATTTGAGAGCCACTATGCATAATATTTACATTCTTGCACGTCATAGATAGGAAGCTACAAGCTTCCACTTGGGATATCATCTTTCATGGATTCTCTCAAGTATAATGGTTTATAGAAGTGTGTCACATTTTGATCACGTATTTTTGGCGCCCACCGTGGGGCTAGACATACTTTTCTAGTTCCATTTCTTGCATTTTTGAATTTTTGTTGTTGTAAGTTTGTCATTTCTGTTTTGCAGCCCGTAAATTCATACGACATTCCAACGTATACCTATGTGATATTTCTTACACTACCAGGTGACATTTAATACTTTCTAGAATATCGCTCTGTAATTTAGAGAAATATTGTTTCCCCTCTGGAAAAGTATCGCACGGCTTCTCTACAGTCTGTCATATCATTCTGAAATATCACCTGATTCATAGAAGTCTATCATACGATTTTCCTGGCAAATTGTGAAGTTTTGACTAGAATTATTTTTTGTCACAGTCAAAGTTTTAGCCAAGTTTTCTTGTATTTTCATGTATTTTTTGGGTTTTTTGGTTTTTCTAACAAGACTTAACAAGTTGTTTTGCACTATTTTTTATTTGATTTGCATGCTATTTTGTGCCCTAACTTGTGGTTTTGTAGGAATCTCTTGTTAAAGAAGTTGTATTGCTAAACCTACTAACTTGTGGTTTTGTAGGTTGCCTTGGGAGATACAAATAAACATTGTGCTTGCTTACATTTGGTTTTCTAGGCACCTAGCTTAATTAATGTTCTTTTGGTAAATGAACAAGTGCTTGATGTGTTTGAGAGACACTATGGAGTAGGAGAGTATGCTCTTTTCCTTATGGAAAATTAGAAATCTAGACCTCTATTAGTTATCCATTTACTTTCTTACATTTACCTTTAGAGGGCCTGCCAAGAGAGCAATCTTTTGGGAATGACCCAAGTGGGAAACAAGCAAACCTGGCTGCTCCCTTCCACTATAATCAAATTCTTCCTTCAATCCAAAGAGAGGTAATATGTGGCTATCTATACTTCTAATACGTCTTCACGTGTAGGGCCTAGTTTCCTAAATATTGCTAAGCAAGATTACGTTTGACTAGGTGCTTGTAATCTTGTTTACAAGATTACAAGGGAAGTACATTCAACTTGTGTAGGCCTGAGAGGTCTAAATATTTCTTGCGAGACTATGCATCTTGGGTTCTTGTGGGGCTATAGGCCTTAATTTTGCTTGCAAAACTACAAGGGGTAGTCATGAACAGAGATTCTTATTAATAACCTAGGACTTAGAGGCTAACCATTTTGGTCGTGTGACTTCCTTTGTGCAAGGATTGATCCAAGTGGACTTACCTAGATCACCCAAAGACACTCACCATATGTGTTCCTTTGGATGCTAAATCTTGAATAGAGCAATATGGAAAGACGTGTGATTCGAGCATTGTTCTCTTCCAATTGATCCATAACTTGCATAGTCCTAGGAAAAGCCATTCAACCACCTAACCATGGGGCTAAGAACATCAAGTTGTGGGAAAAGGTTGGAACACTTCACTTTTTACCTTAGGTAGAACTTCCTTGATGTGTCTTTGTTTTATGCAAGACCTGTGGAAATCATTTGAACATACACATTTTGGTTCTATTCATGGAGTTTTCCATTGAGACCTCACAAATGTTTGTATCATGCAAGGTTGCTTTGTCCCTTTCTTTATTATCTTGAGACTACTGTATGTGCCACAATTTCTTTGAAAACTTCAAACATGCTGAGAAAATTTCTATTACACACTTTCACTTTGCCAGATTAGTCGAAACAATCAGCTCAAATAAAGATTTTAAGTTAGAACTAATTCTTCATTGTTTACTGATTAAATATTGCATGCTTTAGTGAGAAATATGGCACGACATTTCAAAATGTCATATGTAGTTAAAACAAGTGTCTCCCCCACAGTACTGGGGTATATTGTCCCACCTGTGTATAGTATATCTTATTGTTCTAAAGTGTCGTTCTGCTTCACTAGGGTCTATCATATGGATTTTGTCTCCTATTTAAGTATCGTCTAGTTATTTGAGGTCTATCGCCCAAATTTTGATCCAAGTGGGCTTAGGCTAAATTTTATCATATCTAGTTTAGGGAGCTTACTTTTGATTCCTTTTGGTCTCTTAGTCTGAAATTGACAGGATATGAGTTGTTTTAGCTAAAACAAATTACTTAGATTCCTTGGTTATATTCTTGACTAGCAGAGTTGTTCACTTGTCTAAATTTTTCTTAGTTGTCTTATCTTATCTTGGCTTTATCTTTGACTTGATTCGCTAGTGTCGTACCCAGGGATCTTACCCACAGCTTGGGCACTTCGTGACAAATCATCTTATTCTCTCTCTTTTTCTCTTTTCTTTTTCTCTTTTCTTTTTCTCTTTTCTTTTTCTTTTGGACAAGTGAACACTTTTCTTTTCTAGGGTGGACATCAAGTTGTCTTATGTCATCTTAATTGGCTCTTTACACTTTTATTCATGCCAGTAACAACTAGGTACCAAATTGATCAAGGAAAGCAACCACACATCAACTTTGATGAATTGCCCTTTCCCACTAGGTGTCAATGTCATCATGACAAAGACCCTCAAGTTATTAACAAGGAAGAGGAGAACACAGAAATTTGGTTTGATCCTTTTGGAAGTACTTTTGATAGCACCTGTGAGACACCTATTCCCTCATCAAAATATAAAAATAGTCTATCTTTCACTATGTCTAGAGAAGAACATAACAATCAATTCAATGATCTTTTCGAGCAAAATGAAAGATTAACATGAATTGAATTGGAAATAAAATCCTATTTAGAAGAACACATAACCCAATTGGCTCAAAAATTTAACAACAATTTTTATGGGAATAATGGAAATGATGGAAATAATTCACCACCAAGATCTCAACACAATAGATATGATTCACCTCCGATATCTTCACAGTCTAGAACAGGAAATGGCAAAAACACATAGCTAGAAATTACTGAAGAAGAGCTCCTGAATTTTCAACAAGATGATCATTACCAAAAGCTTATGTTGAAGACATTGGAAAAAAATGGTGACCAATACTTTTTACACCTAGCTTCTCGAGGATTTAATCTTCCATCTGACTTTGATGTTGATAGGTTGATTCAAAAAAGCGAACCCTCATATTTAAAGGTTACGATGAAAGAAATAGAAAGTTTGAAAAATGAGATAACAAGCTTAAGAAAGGAAACAGAGAAACCAAAATCATCATTTTTGGTGGAATCTATATGTGCATTACCTTTTGACAAAATTTAATACATGATGCATTTCCCAAGGGATATTGAGATCCCTAAATTTGACAAATATGATGGAAATGGAGATCCACATGATCATGTCAGACAATTTAATGCTCTAAGTATGGATTTCATGCATGATAATGCTTATCTTATGAGAAACTTCCCTAGGATTCTAAGTGGCCAAGCCATGGAATGGTTTACAAAGATTACACCTCCACTTAAGTCTTTTGATGATCTTATGAAAATATTTATACAACAATATTCTTATAATATTCAACATCCAATAACTATGCTTGACTTATGCAATATCAAGAATAGACGAGATGAACCCTTTGTCACATTCTTGAAAAGATGGAGAAAGTTGCACTCAATATATCCACAACAACTTCCTGAGAATGAAAAGATTGATATCTTTCCCAATAATCTTATTCCTAAATTGCACTATGACCTTAGGAAGCAAGTCTTCTTCACTTTTAATGACATGATCAAAAGTGTTTTTTGCATAGAAGATGTCTTGGTCAAAAAGGGTGAAATCACTCTAAGAAAAGAGAAGTTCAACACTAGTAAAGGATACAATAAAGATATGGGAAAGCCTTAGAACAAAAACAAACATATGGTTAACAATGGTGTTGTGGATGATCCCAAGCCTAAGGAGCCCATCTTCAACTTGGCCAATGCTATCTTAACAACTTGACAATAAGAGGCTGCACAGACCAATGATCCTAACAAGACTAGACCTCCATGGGTGCCTAGACCTAAGTGATATTTTACACCTTTGGAAGATTCATATGATGTGATACTCAAGACATTACTCTCCAACAAGATTATCACATTTCCAGAATATACTAAGCCTTATGAACCAGAGGTAAAGCCAAAATGGTGGAATGATAATCATTAATGTGAATATCATAAGAACAAAGGACATAATACTGACAACTGCATAGGCTAAAACATGTTATCCAAGATCTTATTAAGAATGGGAAATTTGGAGTAGATAGCCTTGTCAATAATTCTGATCACAAATCTTTTAAAGAACCACTCCCTAAGTATGATAAAGGGGAGGCATCAACATCCAAGAAGGAAGAAGGAGCTAAGATCAATTATACCTACATGAACAATGGTAATGTCATTAATATGCTCAAGACAATGGATGAAAGTGTTAACATGGTGAGAGATAATGGACCCGACTATGACTTAGATTTTGATGAGATACCTAAGGTCATCTTGAGAAGTTCCAATCCTTTTGTGCAACCATGACCTTCTGATGATTCTAATCACATGATCATGCTTAGGTGTGTCAATTCTCTTTCACCTAGGGAGAGTCTCAATGTTGTTACCAGAAGTCAACCAAAATTCATGGTTAGGGGTCTGAACTCTTCAAGACAAGTAAATCCTAATAAAATGACATGTTCTAAGAAAACCTCTACTAATTCTAGCTACAATCTAGTGGACCAACTTCAACGTACTCTGGCACATATATCCATATTCAACTTGCTAGAACTATCACTTACACATAGGGAAATCTTAAAGAAGGATTTGCAGACATCTAGTGTCCCTAAGAATATTGATGTTGATCAATTCCAGACTATGGTTAATCTTATCACTACTCCACATTTCCTTTCCTTTTCAAAAGAAGATGACAAATCCTTAAACCATACACGCAACCTTTCCTTACACATTGAGATTCAAATCTATCCAACCTGAGTCAAACGTGTGTTGATAGATAATGGCGTGGGGTTGAATATCTGTTCTTTCAATTTAATCAAGAAGTTTGGATTGTGAGAATTTACTATTGATTTTAGAAAGAATATCACTATCAAGGCTTATGACAAAGTTGAGAGGTCCTCTAAAGGATTGATTTTGTTACCCATTCGGGTTGGTCCAATTAAGAAAGAGGTGATGTTCTAACTTCTTGATATCCCTCTTGCCTATAACATACTACTAGGGAGACTTTGGATTCATGACATGCAAGAAGTCCCCTCTACTTATCATCAGTGCATAAAATTCCCTTTCAATGGAACTGAGATCTCTATCCTAGGAGATAATTACATGTCTACTAATGCACTTATTGATGAATCCTTGGTACCAAACAACAAGGTTGTCGATAAAAATAAGACTTCTCTTGCTAATTGCGAGAGAAAATTGACAATGTTGAACCTTGGAATGGGAGAATACCGACTTGACTCCATTGCTACACTCTCAGTTTCCCCTATATCTTTTGGGAAACCTTCAAAAGAGAAAAATTTGTCATCTTCTATAATGACATGCTATGGTACTTTTTTTCAATCCTCGGTACCATTAGAAGATGAGAGTGAAGAACAAGTTGTTAGGGAATGGGTCTATAGAGGAAAAGAACCTGAAGAAGTTGTTCTTACTACTACAATGTCTCCTAAAAAATATGGAAAGGATATAAATTCTTAGCTAAAATGGGTTATCCTGGTCACATTCCTTTAAGTGATAAGCAAAATACTCTTGTTGAGCCTATGAGTCATACTAATGGGAGAAAATCCAAGGATAAAATTGGACTAGGATTTTCTAACACACAACCAGTTTTTCACCCATCTCCTAAAAATAGTGAATCTAAAGAAGAAATTTTTTCTACTCCTGCTTCTGATCAAAATGAGGATAATTTTTTTCCTTCTACTGCTATCTTTTGGAATGAAGAAGGACCCTCACTTGAACACGGTGATAAACTTCTACATCTCACCATAGTGAGGAGTCAGAGGTTGAAGATCCTAATAGGGAGTGTATCTACAAAAATATGGTATGACTATTACAGATAGATAGAGATGTTGACTCACAAGAACCTAAATGGGATTCTCTCTCATTTGAGTCAATGTAATTGGGGATAGATGTGGTTCATACCTATGCAAACCAAACCAAGGTGGTAGATGATTCACCCATACGGCTTGATGAGTCAAACTTACATGTCACTTTCATTGGTCAAGTTGACCATGATAGGCATCAGATCAATCCAGGTAATTTCAAAGGAGACCTTATAAGCTTTGAATATCTTGTCCCTAGATATGATTCCCCCCATATGAATTCCTTGGATCTCGTCCCTTCCCTCTCACTCACATACCCTGACCTTATTGATTGGTCACAACAAAACCAACAACCTACACTACCTTCCTTTCAAAATGATTATGAAATTGTTGGTTACCTTAATGTCATTGAACCTATGGTCTCTTCCACCAATGAACCAGTAAAAAATATGAGTGAGATAGATATCGAGTACCTCAGTCACAAAATAAAATATAAAATAAAAAGGAATAGGTATTCTAATGGCAAAAACCACTTCGTGGTGGTCTCAGAACCAAAAAAATTTAAAATAAAAGACATGTCTGAGGGTCAAAACCTCTTTGATGAACCTAAGGATGGGGTAATTGGTAGTCTTCCTAGTAACTTTTAGGATATATCTTCAGTCTTAATAGAACCCACATAAGTTGTAAATCTTGGGACAATAGAAGCACCTCAACTAATACATCTAGCTCAATCTCTGTCAACATATGAGAAACAATAATTCACTAAATTTTTCAGAGGAAAGAAAATAATTTTTTCTTGGACATATACAAACATGCCAAGGGTTGACACTAATCTTATTATGCATCATCTATCTATATCTCCTGGTATAAAACCGGTAAAATAAAAATTACAAAAAATGCATCCACATATAGCTCTCTTGGTCAAAGCAGAGTTAGAAAAACTCCTAAGTGTTGGATTCATAAGGGCCATAGATTACATTGAATGCATATCCAACATTGTTCCTATTTCTAAACATGATAAATCCATTCATGTATGCACGGACTTCGGAGATCTTAATAAAGCATGCCCGAAGGATAACTTTCCACTCCCAAACATAGACATGATAGTGGATATAACTGTGGGCTATGAAATGTACTCTCTTATCGATGGTTTCTCAAGATATGCCCATAACAAGATAGCTCTTGAAGATCAAGAAAATACTTCCTTTACATGTGCATGGGGAACCTTTTGTTGGAATGTCATGTCATTTGGATTGAAAAATACAAGAACTACCTATCAAAGATCTATGACCAGAATCTTTCATGACATGATGAATAAAAATATGGAAGATTATGTGGATGATACCTTGGATAAGTCTAAAAAGAGGAATACACATATTTTAGATTTGAGCTTGATATTAGATAGGATAGAATAATTTCATCTCAGATTGAATCCCAAAAAATGTGCCTTTGGCGTCACCTCAGGAAAAATACTTGGATATATCATTTCATCAAAAGGAATTGAGGTTGACCCTAAGAAGGTCCAAGCTATAATGTAAATGTCACCTCCCCTGAATATAAGTCAACTAAGGAGCCTACAAGGACATCTTCAGTCTATCAAAAGGTTCATATCTCAACTTGCTGACAGAGCTCAACCTTTTAACAAAAATTTACACAACGAAGCTACATTTTCATGGAATGAATAATGTGAAAAGAGTCTCTTACAAATCAAAGAATACTTGGCTAAACCTCCCATCTTAATGCCTCCTATCCTATGGAAACCTCTCATTTTGTATATCTCAGCAATAGTTACATCCTTGGGGGCATTACTAGCGCAACAAGATGAACATGGAAAAGAAAGAGCCATATACTATATCAGAAAAATGTTGGTTACCTATGAGATCAATTACAATAACATTGAGAAAGCTTGTCTTGCGGTGGTTTTTGCGTCTCAAAAACTTACACATTATATATTGGCACATACAACACACCTTATCGTAAAAATTGATCCTCTAAAATATTTACTAAATAAATCTACTCTTACTGGTCGATTGGCTAAATGGATGATGATTCTTTCTAAATTTGACATTGAGTATGTTGATCATAAATGTATAAAATGATAGCCAATTGCTGATCAACTAGCTGAATTTCCTATACAAGATGATACCCCTATGAAGATTGACTTTCCTGATGCATCCATCATGTATGTGACTGAACACACCTAGAAAATGTTCTTTGATGGATCACACACGTAGAATGGTGTTGGAGCTAGAATCATGTTTATCTCACCTCATGGATACACCATTCCCAAGTCATACAAATTGTTATTTGTGTGCACAAACAACATAGATGAATAAGAGAATCTGAAAAATGGAATCAAGCTGGCTATTGAATAGAGGATTGTTGAGCTACATATCTTTGGAGAATCCCAGCTTGTCATCAATCAGACTAATAATGACTATCAAACAAATGATGAAAAATTTATCCCTTACAAGAAGATGATTGATGATCTCAAAAACTACTTTTCGTTTGTCACATTTCAAAAAATTCCTAGAGTTAAAAATAGGGTGGCTAATGCTATGGCCACCTTAACTTCTATCTTATAGATGGAAGAACATGAATCAATATAATTCCTAGTGCAATAACTACCCTAGCCTGCCTATGACTCCCCTGAAAACCATGTGATTTTCACTATAATTGGTCATGATTCCTCTCACTAGCCAAAATCTACTCCTACCCACATGACCAAATCATTCTTGACAACCTAACCCACAATGAGAAATGACAACTCATTCTCAATGCTTCTCGTTACATCATCATCTCTGGTGACTTGTTTAGGAAGGGCTTAGATGGAACACTTCTTAGCTACTTAGAGAAAGATGAGTCCAAATGTGCATTAGTTAAATTCCATGATGGTGTATGTGGGTCTCACTCTAATGGCCTTGTGTTAGCTTGAAAACTACTAAGGGTTGGTTATTATTCACCTACTATGCAAATAGATATCATACGCTATGTCAAGTCCTATAAGAAATGTCAGCTACATGGGAATTTGATCCATGTTTCAGGCTAGGAACTTATTCCTTCTATTACACATTGGCCTTTTCAATAGTGAGCTTTTGATTTGGTGGGCCAAATCCACCCTAATTCATCTAGCAAACACAAATCTATTATTATTACAATAGAATACTTTACAAAATGGGTTGAGGTTGTTCCTCTTTCAGTTGCCATAGGAAAACAAGTTTCCTTGTTCATACTCAATCACATCATCTGTTGCTATGGCATACATTCCTCCATATTCACTGATAATGGAGGATAGTTCAAAAATAAGCATATCAAACAGTTATGTAGTAAATACAAGATTAAGCATCATTGGTCCTCAATCTATTTCCCTCAAGGCAACGGCTCAACTGAAGCTTCAAACAAAACATTGTTGAAAATATTACACAGGACAATGAATAAGACAGGAAGAGATTGGCACTTGCAAATTAATCATGCATTATGGACCTACAAAACTAGCATTCACACGCCTATGGGAGCTATGCCCTTTGCACTTGTATATGGATCTGAATCTATCCTAACTCTTGAGTTTGAGATACCTTCCTTAAGAGTTTCATTGAGAGACCTTATCACTGATGATGACTACATAATCATGTGTATACAAGAGTTGGGACTTCTGAATGAGCATAGAAGAGCTACATTTGACCACTTGAGAGTATATCAAAAAAGATGTCACAAAGTTATAACAAAAAGGTTCATTCTAGAGAGTTTTAGGTTGGAGATCTCATCTTAAGAGAGAATCCCACAAATCAACAAAATAGAGCATAGAAAGGAAAATTTGAACCAAACTGGCTGGGTCCCTACATAATCATTGTTTCTTTTGGATCCAATGTTTATCATCTTTCTACACCTAAAGGATAACATCTCCTTGAACCTATCAGCATCCTTCATTTGAAGAAGTTCTACGCGTGATGCTATAGGAGCTTTGTACATATCTTAATGTCCTAAAAAAATCTTTAAAATTGATATATGATCCTGAAAAAATTATAAAAAGTCCTGAAAGAATGATCTTAGTGAAAACCTGGCAAACAGGTACTTTGATGCATCAATCAAAAAATCAAATATCAAAAAATACAAAAAAGCAAAAAATGAAAATAACAAAAAAAATGAAAAAAAAAATATAAAAAAATGTGCATTGGTGAAAACTTGGAAACAGGCACCTTGGTAGCATAAATAATAATCTTCCAAGTGATGAAAACCTGAAAATAGGCACTACTTGAGACCCATGCACCTATATCTATCATCTTGTCACTTTGTGCTTTGAACCCTTTCGACTCCCATTTTCTTATCTCCTTGGTCTAGAATTGGTCTTTGTCTTGGGCTAAGGGACATGAACCGTACTCTTCTTTGGTGCGTGATGGTGTCTTTTAGTGACTCACCCTAAATAGTGTTTCTGAACACTTCCTTTTACTTTGAGTGTTTCTTAACACTTATCAGATATACTATCTTGAGTCGATGCTTTGTTTGCAATCTAGGATTGTGCAATATTTCTCACTTACAGGCATGAGTCCTAGCGAGTCAGTGATTATCTTTTCTTTTTTACACCACACTTAAACTAAAACGATTGAGAAATGTTATGACTTATTCTATTTGTGTGTTGTATGACTAATGATTTTTCACTGGGTGTTCCCTCCTTAGTCTCTTTGTGATGTTATGACTAGAGGACTGGGGGCATGGGGCATATTTTCTTTGATTTCTTCCTATGGGTATCACTTTAATTATTCTAGGTCTCTCTTTCTTTGATTTTTTGGACACCGATGAGATTTAGAGCTATATCCTTGAGTGTTACATTGTATTTTCTCATGCAAGACCATACTCATGGTTATCTTGTATTTATGCTTCGATACTGGTATAATCTTGCAACATTAACTTGGAAACCATGTTCAGGTCATCTCGATGCTTACATGTGTTTCCTACATTCTATCTGATATAGATCACATTCATATCTTCATAGTTGCATTCACACTAGTGATGGTTGTACGATCTTGTGATGTCCCTTAATAAGGCTCAATGATAAAAACAAGGATCTATTAACCCTTTCAAATTGCACGTTGCATTTTCATGGTAGTTTGCATTTCTTAGGTGCATTCTTAGTTGCATTCGAGTTTGGAGAGAGTCTCCATCATTATTGGATGGTTAGTCAGTTGTGCTCGATCGCATATCGCCTTTCTTCTATCTCAATCATGTCTTTCCATCTCCTTGATCTTTCACTCTTTTGCCCTTTCCTACCATCTCAAGGGGTTAATCATATCATCATATCTAATCTATCCAAAGTATTCAAGTTTCAAATCATGAAGTGCCTCACATATATATTAGAACATCAAGAATCTAAAACTATGAGAGCATCACATTGTAAGTAATAAAGAAGAAGACATGAGTACAGAATCAAATATCATATCATACAAGTGCAGAAATTAAAGATATATCCAAAAGCATAAAGGAAATGAGACAAGTACACAATACATCGACAAAATTTGGTATCTCATATATATATATATATATATATATATATATAATGGATCAGTCTGAATACAATAAAGAGACCAAAATCTCGAGTCAAAAATGACAAATGGGAATCCCTAATACAATCTATGACTGGCTTCCACCCTCGTGAGTAGGTGGAGCTGGTGGAGGAGCCCGGGCCCTATCTGGTGCATGTACTACACCCTCTGATCTACCTGCTCTTTGCAAGTAGTCTAGAACTCTCTAGCCTGGAAGTACTATGGAAATGTAAGCAGCATAGTAATAGGCTTCTCTGGCCCCATGTCGCTATGACTCTTGTTGCACCTAATCTCTCTCTTTCCTTATCTCTTGTACCTTTAAACTCGTTGGGCTCTCTGATCTTGCAGTTTCTAGTCCCTCACAGCTATAGTGATATTTTCTTACTATAACTCTTCCTTTAGTGTTGTCACCCTCTGTGCTAGCTCATCATCGACAGGTGCCCTCTTCTCTGGCTATGCTACAGGTCTATCCTTTGTCCTACTCCCTTGATCTCCATGTGGCCTCCTCACCAAGAGCTTCTCATGCTCGTCAATATCCATAGCCTTTACAATCCCTCATGACCTGGATCTAGATGGTTAGCTACAAGAAGGGGTACTTCACTTGGACCCACTAGCATTGCCTCCTCCTCCTCCTCATCTCTTTCCTCCTCCTCCTCCATCACCACCCTCATCGCCTTCATCCCCTCTGCCTTTGAATCTCAAGTCTATGTGCACTGAAAATTTGGGGTAGGGGTGATCTCGGATCCATCTCCTATAATCTAAGGTGGTCCTCGCATCTATCATCCTCTTGAGTAGGTCAAGTACAACCCTCTACAACTATTATGTATGATGAAGACAAATATCATACCTTGCATGGGGTCCCATCCAAGGTCCTCCTCATTCATGTATCGAGCATAGTCAATCATATCTTTACTGACACCATATGCCCTATCAAACTGACACCATACTTTCTTGATGACAAACCACTTAACAATACATGTTTGTCTTCCCAATAGCAGCCTATTATAAAACATAAATGCTAGCTCCTCTCTTGTCTTGACCCACTACTTGCACTTGATGTAAGGATTCATATGAAGGAATGAAGATAATTTAGGCATCGCCGCCAGTATGGTGTGTCTCCTACATAGGTCTACTAGATAAACCCTGAGTACCTATAGATATAGGGTCGCCCTCTCTGTCTGGGTTGTACCCTCAAGTGGATCATAGTGATATGCTCCCAGGCCAACACGTGTGCCAAGATGGCCCCTGATGACCAACTCTTCCCCTCCCTATAGATAATATCATAAATCTCACGATACATATATGTCAGGAGAGAGGGTCCCCATGCCATGCATCGAGGTTGAGATAATAGATCCATAACAAGTCTTCCCAACCGCACTAGAAGCCTCTCTGACTCTTATCTTCTCCAAGAATGTGGCCAATCAAATAACACAATATGCAGGCCACGGGATAATCATCACTATAACTATCCATCATCTGCTCCCAAAGGATGGTATGGTCGAGGATGGTGAAGTCTTTGAAAATGGTCTGTATGGCCACAATCCCATCTGTAGGTGACTAATCAAAGTATATCTACAAAACCAAATTTTAGTTTCAGTATCAACATCAGTGACAGCAAGCATAACATATGTCTTAACCAAGAATCTACAGTTATCAAGAATACTTACTAGCTCTCCATTGTAGGGGATGCATAGAATGTAGTACACATCCTCTAGTGTCACTGTGACCTCTCTAGTGGGAAGATGGAAGGTATTATACTTAGAATGGAATCACTCAGTGAGCGCAGTTAGTAGTCCATGGTTCACCTGAATATGGGGCATATGCAATAACTCTCCAAGGTCCATGGACTCTAGGGTACCTATCGCATCAGTAGATAACTGAGGAACAAGCTGAAGCCCCATTGGGTGAGGAGTCGTGATGGCTAGACCTGGAAATTGATGTTGCATCACAAACACAAGAAGAAATGCATCATAATACATCACAGATATGTCAGAAAGTGACTAAAAGCATCAACAAAGCATCAACAAAAGATCTAAGTACTCCTAGTCAAGTCGCCAAGTAGTCAGAATCTTACAAAATGTAAAACAATATTTCACAGTTCAATTTTATTTCGTACAACATTTCCTAATATACTGGTGCGATATTTCAAAATGATGTGATATTTCGCACCATAGCGTACGACTAATGGGTCCCACTAGTGTGATACTTCATAGAATAGTCATACGACACTTAAGAGTTGTGTGAAATATTGTATGACCTTTCTCAGCAAAGTCGTGCAAAACTCTAGATTTTCATATGAAAACATTGAAAAAATTACTAAAAACATGTTAAAAAGGCAATAAATGAGCCAAAACAGAAGAAAAAAAAATTGGTGGCTTACTGCCTATGGATACCCCCGAGGCTAGTTGTACAACCAGTTGAGCTTGAATCTGTGCTGCTCGGCTGGAAATCATATATATGCCATCGGGAAGCTTTATCTCGCTCTAGATTCGCTAAAAGACAAAAGGCACAAATGATTTGAAAATGACCCTTTGGGCCCCTTATATAGCATTTTGACCTAATTTTTCAAAGTCTCGAATTTCCACAAAAATTGCACCCTTACCTAATTTTGACATCCTAACTCCATTTCTGGGATCCAAGTTGAAATTCGAATTCATCTTAACTATCAAAATTGTGTTTTAAAATTCTTTCCTCCTACGTGCAATTGACTAACCCTTTGAGGCTAATTTCTTTGATCTTTTGAGGCAATCATCATTTTTCTCTCTTCCATCATCATTTCATCATCCTTTCTTCTAGCTTTGACCTAATGCTACCGCTACATCTTCCTAGTCAACCTTATTCCAATTAGGAAAAATTCTCACCACCTGGACGGTCAAACTTGGTCTTGTGAGTTTAATCGATCATCTGGAACCTTCTCTTATCTTGATTTGATCAAATCTATCTCATTTATGCATCTCCTCTACCTTATTTTGATACCGAGGGGGCAAGAATAATCTATCATCTATCTCTTAAACTGCAATCTTATATATCCTTGTTAGTTCTCTTTAATCAAGTTCAAGATTGGCTGCTTTTATGTGCTTCATTTGATCAAGTTCGGAGTTAGATCTATCTTATCTACCTTTGCTAGTTCTTGATCAATCAAGTTCGGGATTAGCTATTTCTTTGTGCTTTGTTTGATAAAATTCAGAGTCAGATCTCTATCAGTTATCTTAACATCATTATTCATTAACTCAATGTGCTCCCAAATTGCTCACATATTAGTCAAAGAGGGAAAAATGTAATCACCCAAAAATGGTCTAGTAAACCTTGAGTTACACTCTAACATTAAACATTAAAAACACTAGAATTTATCTTATGCTTAATCAATCTTATGTCTTTATCAAATCATCACTTTATCATTTATTTGATGATATCCTAAAGTTTGACCACTTTATCCTAAGCTTTATTTGATTAAAAGAACATGTCCCCTTTTTAATTAAATAAAATCCACTTTATCCTATGTGTTCACATGAAAAAGGAATTTCCTAATTTAAAAAGAAAAGAAAAAGGCTATTTGTCTTCGCATGAGTGGAATCTCTTTTTCCTCTTAATCCTCGCCGCTCATTTCTACCTAACCATTCTCATCCATTTGATTTGAATATGTAGAGCTCAAAATGTGGTACATTGAATTAAAATTGTACTAATAAATTTATCTTATAGGAACTAAATTATCTCAAAAGAGGATTGGAGAATCTCATAAAAAAAGGGAAATATTGATAAAATGATTTATTGTTTTATTGATATTATGAGAATTTTTAGTGTGACCTAAGCAATGTCCACAAATGTGAATACTTATACCAAAAATGTTATCTATTAAGGGTCAAATCAACTATCGCATCCACTTAATCAACATATTCAACTTTGTTTAACCTAGAATATAGAAGTCCACAATTAGAATTATATCTTAGATATGACAATGTGTATTTGAACTTACATCTTCAAGATGAGAACCCACTACTTTCACCAACCAAACTCAGCCCCTTTATATTTTATTGATTTCAAGAAACAGTTGTACACAACCTTATTATTTTATGTGCTAAGACTAACACTTTGCAAACTAGCTCATGCTTTACACCATTTTAATGTGTATTCCTCAAAAAAGTGACAATTCAAATCAATGCTAATGTTTTAAATCCAAATGTAGAATAATAAATCAAATGAGTAAAATAAAATTATTTATATTTAAATTTTTTACTTTAAGACAATGGCTAACTCGACAATATAACACCCTCTTGCTTTACATTCTCAATCAATACCTTCTAAGTTGCTTTATGATACTCCATGAAGGAAAATCATAAAATAAAGACATTGGATTAACAATTTCTCTATATCTGGGACTTATTTCCTATAGTACCTACAATAAAGGTTCAAGTCCCCACAGGGTCTCTCTCTACTATGGTTCTCAATGGAGAGTTGTTGATCATGATATTTGGTGAAACATAGGGACTTCTTTCCCATAGAGCTTACATCCAAGGTTCAACAAATTTTTTAGCTCCCCTATCTTCCCCACCACTTTTGGGAGAACACTTTTTTTTAGGCCATTGGAAACTCTGTTGGTTATTTCACAAAGGTGGATGAGGCTACTATAGCTATGTGTCTCTCTACATTTGCATGTATTTTGGTGGACATTGATATCTCCACACCTATCCCTAAAGATGTGGTTCTCATGGTAGGGGATAAAAAATGGACTTAAGCAGTGGATTATGAGGGCATCTGATTTTATGTCATATGTATTTCTCTACTTGGAAATTAGAAACTAATTATTCTCTCCTGTGACATAAAGGCACTACCACTTGGTGGAAAGATGTTAGGGAAGAACATTTGAATATCTCAGATTTTGATTCTTCCTCTGACGAAGAGTCGCGGGCTGACAATGAGGATGAAGCTTGTGATACAAATCTAGGTCATACTTCTACCGTAGATCTGGATGGTGCTCTTATAGTTCGAGTTGTCCATGTGAATACTCTTGCTCCTACTAGTGCAGCCCCCTCTAGCCATGATGACCCTTCTTCATTTGTTGCTCCTACTCTACTCTAATCATCAACTAACAATGTACAACTTTCTCAACACTTTGCCCCTTGTGCTGACAGTTTTCCAAATAAAGTTTTAGAAGATGCTCCCCCTCATGGCCTAAGGACATCATCGCCTAAATAGTTGTCTGACAGTGCAGGAAAATAGTTCTTTAAACTCACATTCTCCTCATTTATTCAGTTCCCCTCCCACTCTTTAGGAGGGCTACTAGCCTTTATACGAGTGTGTTGTTAATTTTTTGTAATTATATTTTCCAACACCTTTACTGTTAGTGTGTTGTTGAAAACCTTTGCCACCTATGGGTTGTAGTTGTGTAAGGGTCAGCACCCTTATTATGCTACTGATTTTAATTTTAAAAATCACTATATCAAAATGTCATCAATTATTCCTCTAAATATTTTGTCACAAGAAAAATACACAACCACTCTTTATACATTAAATTACTTTAGTAGTCACTTAAATAATTGACAAGCACTATATATAGCAATAGACCCCAACCTTCAAATATAAAATTGAATATAGATTATATAACATTTGACATACTAAGAGATTCAAACATTAAATGAGATTCTTCTAACACTAATTTACATTTTGACCAAATTATGGTATTTAAGAAGGTTGTCATGAATAATTTCAAAATCACTTATTGGTGTTTATGCTTCGTTTTAGCTATTTATATGTATGAATTAATAAGACTCATCTAGAGCCCTATTTCACATAATAAAACAATTATTACTTGTTAGCATTGTGCTTGCCATAGAGTTTTACATGCAAGTTTAATCACATACAATGAGAGAAAATCTTTCAACAACATGCCCTTTGGTGAAGATCATATCAAGAAATGCCCCAAGTTAGAGGCTTGTGAAGAGCACATTTAAGGTTATATACATTTAGGTGACATCTCAAAAATGTCCAATTCAATGTAGTCCTAAGAAAGCTTCCAAACTTTAAATTCACTAGCACTTGCATGCAATGCCGGATTAAAATTACACAAAATAAGAAATTGTGTCCCTCTAAGAATGTTACATCTGCTAAATGAAAAATATCAATCTAGATGACAGTTGAGCTTAATCAAGCTTTTAGTGTTATATTATTATAATCTAAAAGAGGTAATACTCTTTTAAAACATGTGAAGATAACTATAGTCTAATTGCACCTACTTTTCTATTGGGTAGAGTAATAAATCAAATTATTAAAATAAACTCTATATTCAAAATTTTGATTTTAAGACAATGGCTAACTAGCCATATAACACCCTCTTGCTTTACATTCTCAATCAATGTCCCATAAGTTTATTTATGATACTCCATAAAGGAAAATCATAAATGAAAGACATACCATATTGAAATATCATCAATTATTCCTTTAAATATTGTCACAAGAAAAATGTACAAAACCACTCTTTATACCAATGCCAATGCCAACGTTTATTCCTCAAAAAATGTGACAAGTCAAACTAATACTAATGTTTGAAATCCATATGTAGAGTAATAAATCAAATTATTAGAATAAAATTCTTTATATTTAAAATTTTGACTTTAAGACAATGGCTAACTTGTCAATATAACACCCTCTTGCTTTTCATTCTCAATCAATGCCTCATAAACTATTTTATAATACTCCATAAAGGAAAATCAATTTAAACAAAGACGTCATTGACAATTTCAATATATCAAAATATCATCAACTATTCCCCTAAATATTCCCTAATGGGGAAAATAAAAAAAACTCTTTAAGTCAATTAAATAATTGACAAACATTATATATAGCAATACACCATAGCCTCCAAATATAAAATTGAATATCCATTGCATTACATTTGACATATTAGGACATTCAAACATTAAACAATATTTTGCTAATACTAATTTACATTTTGACCAAATTATGGTATTTAAGAAGGTTGTCATGAACAATTTCAAAATCACTTGTTGGTGTTTGTGCTTTGTTTTAGTTGTTTATATGTATGAATTAATAAGACTCATCTAGAACCCTATTTTTCACATACTAAAGAAAAATTTACTTGTTTTGATTAAGTAAAATCAGGTTTTGAAAGGACCTGAAACCTTGTACAAAAATTTAAAAGATATAGCAATATAAGGCTCAGATACAACAACGGAGACCACCAAAATAGCAGAGGGATTAACCACCAGAAAACCCCCACCAGCGGACAACATTCCGCAACAAGAGACCTTACGATTTAGATTTAGAGCCACCCTTGTAGGACCGTAGATTCATATCCAAAGGAGGAACGAAAGGCTTTGGTTTCTTTCCTTTCACAGTTGTCCAACCGTTCTCCAATTTGGTAGTGTCATTCAACCAAACCCCTGAAGAAACAGAAGAATGGCCGACCAAAGAATCAACCCCCAACAACACAAACCCCCTAGGAGAAATCAGAAAGGGCGAACCCACAGCTGTAGCAGACTGGACAGCAAGGTCAATAGTCTGGACGGCAACAACCTCCATAAAAGAATCAGTTTGGACAGCAGTAGCATGCTGGACAACAAAGTCAGCAATAGACTGGACAGCAGAGTCAACAGTCTGGACAACATCCAACCCTGCAGAAACACCCACAGAAGAAAGAACCTCCTGAGAGGATCCCGTAGCCAGCTCTCTAACCTTTGCTGAAGATTTAATCACTGTATAATGTTTAGTAGTGACACCTGACCACCAAGAAGGCGGTCATTTCGATTTCACCTTCACAGAAGAGCAGTGGGAAGCCACATGGCCAGTCAAGTGATAATTCCTGCAACGGAAGGGAATACCCTCATAATCCAAAGTCTATATCCAAGAGCCCCACGAGGAAGCCAAGCAAATCTTCTCAAGGAGGCCCTTAGAAACATCCATCTCAACAAGGATGCGAGAAAAAGTTGAATGTAAAATATCAGAAGTATCCGAGTCCACAATCTGGAAATCCCCAAGAGCATTCCCCACAAATTCCAAGATCTGAAAAATTTACTTGTTAACATTGTGCTTGCCATAGAGTTTTACATGCAAGTTTTATCACATACAATGAGAGAGAAAATATTTCAACAACAAAGCCTTTGGTGAGGGTCATATAAAGCTATGCCCCAAGTTAGATGCTTGTGAAGAACAGATTTAAGGTTATGTATATTTACTTGACATCTCACAAATGTCCAATTCAATGTAGTCATAGGCAAGCTTCCAAAATTGAAGTTCAATAGCACTTGTAAGCAAGATCAGATTAAAATTACACAAAATAAGAAACTACATCCCTCTAATAATGATACATCTTCCCAATGAAATATCAATCTAGGTGGCAATTGAGCTTAATCAAGCTTTTAGTATTATATTATTATAATCTAAAAGATGTATACTCTTTTCATACATATGAAGATAACTACAATCTAATTGCACTTGCTTTGCTATTACAGAATAATTCTACTACGCCATCAAGAACAAATAAATTTAGATCCTACAATACTAAATAACTTGATCCAAATAAGATAGCATGTACTGATGCAACAAAAATTATCCTCAACTTCTTATAGAAGATATTACAAACAAAAGTTGAGTAATAATAATGCCACTAATTACCTAAAGAAATAAATAGTTGTCAATGTTTAGAACTATAACAATGATAAAGAGGCTTTTTCATTTTTAGTGAGTTTGGTTGGAATGGTTGCGGGTGCTAGGGCGACACTGGTTGCTGGGGATTCGCCGGTCACTGGTGCTTCTGTAGGAGGTCCGAAGGTCACTAGAGATTCTGTTGGTGCTGGGGCGACATTGGTTGTTGGGGGTTTGTCGGTCGCTAGTGTTTCTGCTAGGGGTGCGCAGGTCACTGGTGCTTCTGCTGGGGGTTCGAAGGTCGCTAGTGCTAGGGTGACGCTAGTCGCTGGAGGTTCACCAAGTGCTGGTGCTTCTGCTGGGGGTTCACAGGTTGTTGGTGCTTCGCTAACTACTGGTGGGATGCCGGTTGTCTCGGTTAGGGTTTTGTCTCCTGTTGGAGGTGTTCCTGGGAAGTTGCAGGCTCCGAAGGTCACTGGAGGTTCTAGGGTTTTGTTGGATGCTGAGGTGACACTAGTCGTTGGGGGATCGTCGGTTGTTGGTTCTTCTGCTAGGGGTTCGCAGTTCGCTGGTGTTGTTAGGGCGACGTTGGTTGCTCTGGCTAGGGCTTCTGTGACAATCAATGTTCGGTGTTTGTTGATGCTCAGAAGGCTACTGTTCCTCGTAGTGCCTTTCCAGTCAGCCCCCATAATTTCATTAAGCTGGATGAGGATACTCTCTCTGAGATTGACGCAGCAACCTCTGATTTTTCTGAGCATGGGTTGATTTGCAGATTCAAGGGTTTCTGGCCCTCTTTGCCTGATCTTCATTCCTTGATTTCCAGTCATTGGGAACCTCTAATCTTTGGTATAGTCCATATCTTTCCTATGGCAAAAGGCTTTTTCGTGGCTAAATTTGATAATGTTGAGGATAGAAATATTATTTTGTGTGAAAACTTCTTTAGCTGGGAGGATTGTTTTATGCTATTGTTGAAGCCATGGCATTCTGATTTTTCTCCATCTTCTGAATCATTTGATTTGCAACCTATCTGGATTAGGCTTCCTAATCTTCCCCTCCATCTTTGGATTGACTCCGTTTTGGAGATTGTGGGGGATGCTATTGGGGAAATGTTAATGGTGGATGAGAAATCTTCAAATTTATTCCATTCTACTTATGCTTGTATCCTGGTGGATATTGATACCTCTAAAGGCCTACCTTCGAAGATTAAACTTTTTTCTCCCAAGGGTAGAAGTTGGATAGCAATTGGACTATGAAGGCCTCCCCTTCAGATGTAGAAGATGCTTTAAGACTGGTCATGTTGCCTCTCAATGTGATCTTCAGAGACATAATAAGTCTGCTTCGTGGTGGAAGGGGGCCTCTTCTCATCACTATACGGTGGAGAAGGTTCGAAGCTTCGTGCATGTGATTGACCAAGTTGTTGGCCATGTTTCTAGTCCTATGGTTGTTCCTATTCCTTCTCCTACTTTGTTTGTCGGTGTCTCTTCTACTGGAACAGCTCGTTTGTCTGCTAGCAATTCTTTTGATGTTGGGGTTTCTCCAGCTGGTTCTGTTCTTGTTGGGGTCTTTGTGTTTGCTGGTTTCTCTGTTGGTTCTATTCTTGTTGAAAGTAATACTTCTGTTGTTGGTGTTCCTCTTGTTACTTCTAGTTCTGTTGGGTGTATTGTTCCTTATGTTGGTAGTATAGGTGTTGGATTGTCTGCTGAGGCTATTGGGTCTATTGGCCTCCTTCCAACCAGTTTTGTTTCAGAAGCTCCTGTTGGTGCTGGGAAGTCTGGCACTGGTTGTGTGGCCGCTGTAGGTTATGTCCAGACTTCTCATGCTGGTCCTATTGTGGTTGGCTCCTCTCCTACCTCTGACTGGCAGGAGAAAGCTTCTTTGGTAGAGGAGGGATGGACTACTGTTATAGGTAAACATAATAAAAAGTCCCCTCTACATTTTGATGACTCTCCACTCCCAGAAGAAGGGAGGCAAAGGAAAATCCTAGGATTGTTTAGGGTGCCTGTTTACCCTAGATACTTGATGTTGTTGTAAAGTGTTGGCTTTACACGTTTGGCTTCAGCAGTTTGAGTCTTTCTGTGTATCTTTCGTTTAGCTGCTGTTGTTTTGTTGGAATTGTGTTGCTGGTAGTTCTACTGGCATTATGTGTTGGGGGGGCGTTGTAAGGTCATTCTTTTTCCCCCAATTGTTTCACTTAAATCTAAGCTAATTCTTCCTATATTCTGGGGGTTATGGTTCCCTTCAAAAACTGAATGTAAATAGTTTCGGGGCCCATTCAAAACCTGTTTTTACCATAATTAAAAAAGAAAACAATGATAAAGAGGCTTTGTATAACACTTATTTTATAAAATAAGAATAATATAAATATTAATTATTGAAGGTTTTTTTCTATTTATAAATTATTGACTTAAGTTTGTCAATTAATTTTAAAATAATATTTTACTATGTTTTGACTAATACAAAATATCTAACTATAACAACTAACTAAAATATATGGTTTTACAAATATTGTAATCATAGAAACTCTCAACACAATGTTAAATCAAAATTTGATCAAACTCTAAAAATATGTTTTGAATTTATTATGTTTCTTAATTTTCGTTAAGTTTACATTTACTTAAAAGTGTATTCCTTAACTCTTTAGTTTATATATATATATATATATATATATATATATATATATATATATATATATATATATATATATATATATATATATATATATATATATATATAAAATTTCAATCAATAAGGGGACTATTCAAAGATTAGTAATTAAATAAAAGAAAAGAGGTCTATAAGGAAAGACATGAAGGATTAAGAATCCTTAAATCCACAAAAAATCTTGATAACACGTCTAAAATTAAAAGCATATTATCAGTTGAACTTCACCTTTCTTGATGCTCTACATTATATGAAGCACAAGGGTCGTGTATGAATAAATGAATAAAAGTTTAAATAACTTCCACAAGGCCAAACAACCTATGGAACCAAAGGGTAGTCAACAAACAAATAGCCATGCAAACCTTGAAACAAAACAGGTCCAAACATCAACCCAACTATGTCTCTTTTTCCTTTTGTATAAATATTCAAACATGAATTTCCAACATGTTAATAGCGAGATTCTAACCGGAATCAACTTGAAAGATGTTTACAAGGATTATCATTATGTCGTAAACTAATTCTTATGATTTAAAAAGTGCCAATTTGGTCCTATCTCAATCTTAATCAAGAAAGGCATTGTGTCAAGTTCCTTCCTATAAGCGTTACATATAGTAGTTACTATTAGGTAGAGTGGTCATTGTTAGATTACTGGAAGTACCTATGATGATATTTTTTTAATAACTTGTGTGGCAACTTCATGTGTTGAATATAGGCATTAGTTTATGTTTTTTAAGTGTCAGTAGACAAGATTAGATAATATCAAATAATAAGTAAAATCACATGATAACTAGTAATAAGTATAAAGACATAATCCCTACATTTGTAATGGAAGGTGAACACAATAACATTTGTGCTCCTTGCAATGAAGAGATGACTTAGATAGTCTTGCAAGTGGATCAAAACTAAAATATTGCTATTTTCTGTGTTGGGTAAATTTCACCATTCTAGATATTGGTGTAAGTGAAATTGATTTGTATACATGAACTTGGCCTTTAATGATGTCCATACTTTCCCATGTGAACTATAAAAGGATCTACTACTAGAAAATGATAATAAATGTTATTCTTACAAGGTTTTCTTGTCAAGATATTAATATTTAAAAGGCTTTGATAAACAACAATATTTTGACTTGCATATGAGTTATAGAATGGTGGTTGCTTATTCACATGCACTAGGATATGAAGGTGATATGATATGACAAAAGGAAATAAATGATTGTTCTTGAATTTACTTAGTTAAGAGCATCTTGAATTATTTTCTATATATAATAGCACTAAGCTTTGAAGATTCATGCAAAATTATCTTAAGACCAAAGTTGAAGGTTGTAAATATGATGTGGATCACCCAACCTTGTTATTAGATCAATACTCAAGATGGCATAAATTGGTTAAATGTTCAAAATCATAGAGAAACCAATTAAAATAAGATAACATGCACATAAATATAGATCTAGTTAATTAACATAGAGCTAAGTAAGACAAAGTACACAAACCTAACTATACACAAAATGTGTCGTTTGTAACTATATAAACATAATAAAGAATTATCTTAAATTAATTAAAAATATAAATTTAAAAAAATATCATTATAATACCAATTCTTACAAATTTTCCATAATTAATTTTAATTAAGATCATTTTACATGTTTTATAATTATTGTAACTTATCAAGTCTTTTTTAATATTCAAACACACAACATTACAAAGAAAATAAGATATAAATACACCTATCAACTTTTAAAAATTAATATGCATTAATCAAAACTTTTAAAATTTAATATGCATATCGACAAACGTATTTTCCAAATAAATAAAATAAAATTTTTGAAACATAATTTTAATCCTATGTACTGTTCTTTTGAAAAATAATTTCATGTCATAATAATAAAAATAATAAATAAAAACAAATAATATATACACCTTTTGAAAGCTTTCAACCTACTCTTACCATTTTAAACCTACTCTTACCATTTTAAATAGTTGACAATAATTTGATATTTGTAATGACTATTTCTTATATGAACCAATAGAAGGACAAGTGATATTTTTCAAATTTATAAATAATAATAATTATTATAACTATAGAGAAATTGTTCAATTTTTTTATTCTAAACAATTTATTAATTAAACTATTGAAAAACTTAGATGCAATAATATTCCTACCTATGATAGGAACTTAAAGAAGGGAAATCCATATTTAAACAATTTTACTAAAGACGTAGGTTCAAGTATTATTCTCTTTTAATCCAACTTGCACTCTATGCATTTGGCTGATGAGTTCCCTGGGCTCATCATTAACGAGTGCACTGCTGTGTATTCATGCAAGCGTGGGCTCGCGGGATTGGGAAACGTACGGCCATGAGGGATTTCTGTAAATTCATTTCGATTACACATTTGCTGCCAAGTAGTATATATTGCTTTATGAGACAGAAATTAGTGAAAATTAATAATAAACATCAAAATGGAGTAATTTGAATGGTATTTTAATAATATTTGCTTACGATAGTCTCTCGCCAAGAAGAGTGCATTATAGTTCCGATTCCCATGTGCACTGCTAATAGGCCAAGTATAATTTAGTCAATATGGTTGAAGGTATTCACAAGAATGGTCATGAACACATTTCATGTGGCAACCAAATAACAAAGACCAAGGGAAAACAAGAATTTAGCTGATGCGCTTAATGTTGAATCTGTAAATTGAACCGAAATTGTAGCAAAAGATTTTTGGTTTCCATACCCTTGGAACTATATTTTTATTTTTATTTAAGCAGAGAGACTTGGAGTAAGTACTTAACAGAAAATCAGGAAATACTGATAAATGGCCCGTGTCGTTTTTTCTTTTAATTAAAAACAGAATCATGCAAAACCTGATTAATCCATATGCTCTGATAAACATGTTGCAAACCAGCACAAATTTTAAATCATTTCAGAGTTTATTGCTCAAGAAAGTGTCAACAAGCAAAAGATCAATTCTACTCTGAAATACTAACGAGTCAAAATTCTTCAGCTACTCTGAATTGTGTTTGAAATCCAAATCTAGAGCAACAAATCAAATGTTACTGAAATCTCAAATTGAATGTACAATTTACTCAATGCCATCGGGGAAACTCTATTACTGACAATTTTGATTTACACTCCAATCACTGCTGCCAGTTCATGAGTCATATTCAGTTGGGATGACCATTGAATGAAATGATTGGATAAGCACCTTTTGGTCAATCTTTCTCTTTCTCAAAATGTCACTGGCTGAGTTCTTTGTGGGCAGAGTATCTCTCAGACTGATTTTCTTTTGATGGCACTCCTATTGCTACAGAAACGGAAGGTTTCTATACCCCGCCCCCACCAGAGAAGAGGTGAGCCCCTTACCTTTGCTGCTCCACTATAGATGAGCCCAACCTCCTAACCTGCTTTACATCTCGGCCATGTCAGCCAATGCCTGATAAGTTGTTCTGCGCTTCCAACTCCACAAATGTAAAAAATACGAAGTAACGTGTCATTAGAAATTTCACTGTTTGAATATGCCATCAACTATTTCCCTAAAAAAATGTCAGACTATTTCCTCAAACAAGAAAAAAAGTCTTTGTATTCAATTGAATAATTTTTACTATTTATGGCAATAAACCTTGACCTTCAAATATAAGATTGAATGTCCATCGCATTACATGTGACATGCCAAGAGATTCAAACATGAACAAAATGCTGCGAGAACCAATTTACACTCTTCCCTAATGGGAACCATTCTATTACAAATTGTAACATCCAAGGAGGTTGTCATGAGATTTCCACCATGTACGAATATCAGAACAAATGCTGCTGTAGTCTGTGTTTCCTTTTTAAAATTCCAATGCCTCAACTAATGGGTTTAGGCTCAACCTTCGGTTCATGAAAACCTTGCTTTTTGTGACAGACTGGTGAAAAATCACTCCCGGGCATTATGCCTCACCACATTATACGTGAAAGTGTGATCACATAGAATGATAGAAAATATATTACAACAATAGACCCTTCGGTGAAGCCACTTCTTATAAAGCAATGTCCCAGGTTGAAGCCTTGCAAAGAGCTGATACTAAATGTGCATTTAGGTGACATCTCACATATGTCCAATTTTGAGCGTAGTCCTGGGCAAGGTTCCAAAATAACAGTGAGTAGCACTTGCCCTAAATTTAACATTAAAAATACATTGCACACAGGAAACCGCATTCCTTGAAGAATGCATGACACACCTGTGAAGTGAAATATCAATTAAGGTGGCAGTTGAGCTTGGCCTGGCTCTTGTATTATACAGTGAACCTCGAAAGAAGCAACCACTAAAATGCCAGTGTTCTGCTCACAGCAAATCTTGCACGAATGATTGTGAGGTCAAGTTACTATTTTTTATTGTTGTCTACAGAAGCTGCATGGAAACCAACCTCCAGAATGTACCGTGACTGTATGTCATGGGCAGTTTCCAGTAGTTATCGGGAGGTGACTTCATTGGCCCAGATTTTGCATGGCAACTGTTCACCATTTTCCCCAATGCAGCATAATCAAATTTGAGCACTTCATCTTAAATATGTCCAGGATCTGCTTATCAATAAAATGCCATCTGAAGCTGCTTCACGTGTGAAATCCAAGCAGCAACGTTTTGACCATCAACACTAACCCAATCAACTGCTGTTGCTGCTGGTTGTTCCCACCATTCATCAACCTGTAACAACAATGAAATATGGTTAACTTTGGAAAAATTCCAGCTGAGAAGTCAAATCAGATGTTTGTAAAACAAATGGCTAATACTTTATAATGAATGTGGATGTTGCACCATTTTTATTTTGACTATAGAAGAAATAATCAATAATTGAGGGTGATCACTAATGATCCCAATCAACATTTCAACTTTCTCAATCTTCAAATCACATTTTTCTCACACTTCAGAATGCATCCTACATGGTTTCTTCTAAAATGACCAATTGATTATAAAGACATGGGGTGCCAAAGAAAGAAAATCACCAAATTATTGTAATTGCCACATTGATGTTCATTTGTGTATCCAAATATTTGAAAACCATTAAATGGTGTTCACTTGGTTATGGAAATGCAAATAATAAATATACCAAAATATAAGTCTACAAGAAGCATTAATCGTATAAAATGTGACCATACCATAACATCTGACAAAACAAAGTTGAGTATGAGAGAAAAGTAGATTCTAGTTTGTGAAGTAACTCAAAAATTGAATATAGTTTTGCACAGCTGCACAAACAGACAGGGTAAGTGGAGAGCAAACAATGAATTCAAAGCATTTTCAATTTAGAGCAATAAAAGACTACAACTTGGAAATTGAAGTCAAATAAAGATAGAGAATGAATGTTACAATGAAAACTTCCCCAAAAACATATATCTTATTCCTGAGGCTAAAAAAACAAGAATGAGTGTGTTACAATATTTTTCTCCAATTTGGAGACTTTTTGCTAGTATGGTTTAATTTCACCACTTACAATAGTGCGCAAAGAGTTTAGCCAGTTCCCATGTAGCCTTATTGAAAGGAAGAAAACTAGGCACAAAAGAGAACATCACAATTCATGAGGTTTACAGCTATAAGTGCTTACAGAAAATCTTATCAAACAACTAAAATTTCATTGAAAGCTTTCACTACTTGGTTGACAGTGATGGATGGTTGATGCCAGTAGCCTTTGCATTATTTTAACGGAAAGATATCATTGTAAGACTAGATGTGCATAACTATAAACTATATCTCTGATCCTGTTGTGGTTCAAGAATCCTGCTAGTTTATCATGGTTGAACACAAAATAATGAGCTATCCTGAATCTGCATTCTATGAAAACTTTAGGAAAGAATAAAAATATCATAAGTGCGTGCTTAAAGCTAACTGAAATATTTAACTAGAACACACTACTAATACAAACGAATTCCATTAGACCTTTAATCATTCCGAGGCATTAATATAGCTTCTTGTTTTCTGACACCTCCAATCTGATCCTCAATGTTAGCCAATGAATTTTGTTCCAATGTCACTGATTTAAGCATGTGTACCATGTTGACATATGAACATGATTTATTTGCTTTAATCTGCCAGCCTCAAAAATCAAAAACCTGTGAGTACTAAGAAACATGCAAATGTTATACAAAGTATTCTGCGAAGTATATCATAGGATCATTAACATAGCTTCTTGTTTTTTGACACCTCCAATCTGATCTTGAATATTGACAACCTATGCCTTTTTGTTCCAACCTCAATAATTCAGGCATGTGTACCAAACTGACATATGAACATGATTCATTTGCCTTCATCTATCAGCCCCAAATATCAGCAACCCATGAGTTCCATGAAACATGTGATGTTACACAGAGTGTATCATCGTGATCAATTCACATATACTTCTTTCATCAATAAAAAAGATCTTGTATCTGCCATTGAGATGATTATTTGAGGTGATCTCAGTCATTCCAAATGCATTCGCTGCACATTAACCATATCGAAATATTCATAGTTCCATGGAGCTGCAGTTCATGGGGACACACGGATGAGTTTCAGGGATAAGGGACCTTTTTCCAGAAATTTGAGGATGGCAACTGACTAGCAGCATAAATATGGTATAGTGCTTGAAACATTACCTATGTTACACCAAGTTTTCAGGATCAGGACAAGGATGGCTGGGGTGCATTTATAGGACGGACTTTATGGGAGGCTATTTTGGTGCCTCTATTTAGCATCTGCTAATACCGTATCAATATCAAATGAGTCACTACCACTATAAGGTGTTGCCTCAATCTATAGGACCCCAACCAATCCTTCCTATGCCAACTTGTCAATCTATGTGATGTCTTTGAGATCAAAATCCCACCATACAGTTGATACAATGGATGAAGTTGAATGTGGACCAACTCTTGCCTAGAGCACAAGAACTAGCAATTTGTGAAAGGAGGGAAATGGAGCATTGTCAACTCTAGTGTATCCTTAAAATGCCATGTCAACAGTACAATAGGATCAGTTTGAGCTAATGTAGCTCTAGTTTATTAAGTGTTGGGCCAAAGATTAGCAAAGACAAACCACTGTGTGCTGAGTAAAGTTGACTCCTCAATTCAATACATTTTCAAAGGGCCTTCATAAGCCTCTTCATCATCATGAGGCAACCTCCCAGGGATTGGTGCATACCATTTGAGATTTAGAGCAGTTGTCATATGAAGTAGGAAGTTCATAGTGTTACACCGCCACATCACAATGACCTTGATATGATGCTCATATAATCTCAAATTATGATCCCTACTGTAAATTGTGTGCTTCATCCACCCAAACATGTTATATCACATAAATCTGTCTAAGACTGGGACAGTTCATATCAGCATATCCAATGACATCTACATGTGAGATGAAAAAGCAAACATATCTACAAACAAAAAAATTCAAAAATTATAAGACTCAAATGACAGAGTGCATGCTAGTAAAAACTGAATAAAATTATTATGTTACAAACACAGATAAATTAATATTTTAATAACTTGATAAAAGCTCTAGAATTCATTTACCTCATAGTGAACCACCAATCATCATCAAGGATATTTTGTTTCATACTTATTCTTTACTAGTGTTTGAATTTGACCATCTACCCATTATGGATTATCCATCATCAATTCTCAAGTCCCTTGCAACTCAGGCATCCTTTCTAATAAAATGAAATAATTGACATCCACCATCAAGATAGCTAATTTGCACATGCGTGTCAAAATTCGAAGTTTGCACCTTTGTGCTTTCTTGAACAATCAACAACTCTGAGAAAAGATGAGCCAGCTTCATGTTTAAGTATGATTTTGATGAGTGATTAATCTCTGATATCAGTCCACTCATCTATGACAGTAGAACAAAAAGTTTGCCTAATATCTTCACATTCATAGTTTATGTTCTCCAAGGGGAATAAATAAAGAACCAACAAAAATTGCATCTTTGAACATTTGTTTGAAATCAAGAGAACATACCATATGAAATGGAATGGCAAAGGCAAAGAAAATTTGGCAATGGAAAAGCCTACCACTTCTTGTGCTTGCGTACTGAACATACTTGCAACTATCCTTGCCTTCCCATTCCACAAGTCTTTCTATTTCTTCTTGTAAAAATATTACCAGTAGTACTAGCAACCATGGATGGCATAGTTGACTTCACAGACTCTACTAGGACTGGCATATCCTTAGACCTTGTTTCACCTTCCCTAAACAATCTATTCAACTCTACCTTTATATTTTGACAACACCTTAATGCCATGTCCTATAACACCCAAGTGGTGACTATATACCCTAGTGTAACTCTTGCTAAAATCTGTGGCAAATATGACATAGCTACACTCTGCTCCCCCTAAATTTTTACTTTTTTCTTTGTCTAGAGATATCACAAATCAGGGAACAGATTCAGATGATTTGAAAGGGTCATTTGCATAAAGTTTCAAGATTGTGCAAGTGCACTCATATGAGTTATTTAGTTTTCCTCCTTCACCCACAACATTCCCACACCCAGAAGAGCCCCCAACTAAACTTAAAACTCTTATATTTCTTTTTTTTATTTCATGTTCACTACCATCACTACTGCTGCCCATGTTTTGTGAAAAACAATGCAAGTACAAATGAAAATAGAAAAAAAAAAATTAAAATTATTCTATCGAACTTCAAAAAAAAAAATGTACTTGCCTCTACTACTACTCTACTCTTTAATGTTCACATCTCACTAATGCTAGAGCTTGCTATCCTAGTTTTGTCACCTCAAGGAGCATCTTGCTCTTCACAATGTTTTCTTTCCTCCAACTTTGCTGCTTTTCATGTATGTAAAAAGGGTTTGAAATGGAAGGAACTATCTTTTGTTCATTTAGGCCTGAGTATGGTATGTAGACGCACAAACCAAGACAATAAATTTATATTTTTAATTAATCCTAGGTGTAATTTTAATTTTCTGACCTTTTAGTGAGAGGATTAGTGACAGTGCTTCCAAGTCATTTCCAAAATGTTACCTCAGAAAAGCGACAATTAGGAGATGTCAAGAAGGGGAGGGGGATTTCAGAGTCCCTACATCATTGAAACAACTCCAATACAGGAACAGATCCAACGGGTCAGGGGACACATTAAAAAATGTAAAATAAATTGGAATTTTTCTTTTATGTAAAGTTGTAAACTTAAGTCTTAAATTATAAGCACAGCAAATCAATTGAACCAACAATGCATTGAAAATTCTAAATATCGATATGCTAATATCATAATTATGCTAAGTTTCGACTTTCAAGTTCAAAGAACCAATGCCATGATACATCCAATCATTCTCCCCAAAACTCATGGAAACCCCGTCATTGCTAGAACCATTGGACCCATCTAACTGAAGCTCCTCCAAATGGGTGCCAGCCAACCCTACATGATCCTCATTAATTTGTGTCAGCTCATTTGGTCTACACACCACCATGCTACCAAACTCTACTTAAACACAAGCATGTTGTGGTCCACATACAACCACGAGCTTATCCCCACTCTCCTTCCCCCTTGGTGGAATGGATGGAGACGAACAGGTAGTGTGGTTATCACTAATTGACACCCATGCAAATGCCACCATCGTACTAAATCTTGCTGTGCCATAGTCCCCCTATCCAACATTGCCTCATTTACATAGCCCTTGAGTGTGATAAGTTTGCTCAACTCATTACAGATGATGACAAACCTACTCTATATTGAATGTCTTTGGTATTATCTTCATGAAGCAATGCATACTGATCCATATGCAAAAGAGTTGAGCTTCTCCCACCTCTATTGAATGATACAATGAATGTTTTAATTACATCACTGCAGGATGGGGCTTTCTCTTATATAGTGGCCTTCATTTGGCCAAGCATGCTATCAATACATTCATACACCTTCCAAAGCATCAACTATTAGAATTCTCATATTGATTACCAATAAAACTACAGATATGATGAAAACAATGCATTTGGTATCAACCCAAACTCTAACTTAAACTTGGCTCGTTGAATCCTTTCCAATGCGATGCAAGAGCTTCCAAGACCGCAAGCAATCTTGCATCACGGAAATAATATTTCTTCCAAGGTTATGGCTGTTTGTCTAATGGCCTTTTTCGTAAATGTGCATATTCAAAAGGCTGCTACATTTTGGGTACAGATCACTACAATCTAGGTACATGTTACCTAGAGGTATTCTCGTGGGCCATAGAGGTATAACTAAGCTACAAATTACCTATATTTTGTCTAGGGGTCACTTCACATGTTAAGTATTGCACCTGAATTGTAAAAGGTCTCATAGAGAGCATTTTCTAACTTCAACTCTTTGGGTGACTTTTTTCAAAAGTAATGTTGGAACAACTTTGCATTGCTTTTAATAATTTGTCATTCGACTTCAACAAGAAGGTGATCTTGTCTTTTTTGTCTTTGGGAAAATTAGGGCATCTAATCATTGTGCTCTGGGAATTACTCAATTATTCTTGCTGCATTTGTTTGTTTTCCTTTTTATGGCATCGACATACATACCTGTAAGCAAATTTATGTGTGTTGTTGCCTACTAGCAAACAATTTACTAGGTTGTGATGTTTCATTTTCTCTTCTCATCGATTCTCATTCCTCCATGCAAGCTAGCATCTTGGTCATTTGAGCATTTGCTTGTCGACACAAGTTGTTTGTGGGCAAACTATCTAGCTACCAATATTTTGATGATTAAATGGATGACCACTGCCTAAGAAAGTATCATCCATCTACTAGCAATGATCCTTCTAAAGCAAGTAGAGTGTTTCTTTAACAAGAAGCAAATGAAAAGCATATGCCCTCTAGGTTAAATATAGAATAAAGATAGGTCTTCTAAGCAAAGAAGAAAAGGTAAAGCCACGAGAGAGGAAAACACATTTTGGTAGGCAGTGTTGTTCCTCTAGAGAAAACATGGAGAGGAGCAAGCTGCAATGCATGGATAAGGCACATAATGTTAAGAAGCGAACTACACTAAGATTTGGATTGTATGAAGAATGGTATTATTTGCACGTAGAGCATTTTCAATCTTCCCCGCAACTACAAACCCACACTCAAGTCCAAGGTTCAACCTTTTCTCAACCTTGTTTAAGCAATTATTTTAAAATTTCAAAACAAACGTATGTTATTTTTTTGATGACACAAGTGGAAATAATAATCAGATGGCAGTCGAACAACATTTAATTGTTTGCATCGGCTCACAAAGGCCATCTAGAGGCCCAAATCCTGTACAATTGAATCCAAGTACTCCATTTAAAATTGTTATAAAGAGCCCATTAATCGTAAAATTTATTTTTCAGTTAGTTTAGTGTTCAAAAGATATATTTTGTGTCAGGCTATAAGTCAAGTTGAATTGTTTTGTTTACAATAGGGTTAATTTTCATTAGCATTGATTTTTGTGTCTTTAAGTATCAAAATAATTATTAAAAAGTTGTCTTGATTGTAATTGGATGCACTATCCCTTATACGTGACATCCATCTTGTGTGGAGAAGGCCATTCTAAAATTAAGCCAAATTTGCTAAGTAGCAAATCAATTGGAAGAGGCACGGGAGGATGGAAGACATTCAATGACCTCTTGCAAGTCACTAGCAATGAGACCACAAAATTGTATTAGTGACAACTATTTGTGCCAAAATGACTAAAGCCAAGATCAGTTTTCAGGTAACAGCAATAACCATCAGATAACGTTTGTGATCAAAGAGGCATGATATATAATGATGGCTGCATAGGCAAAAATAGGAGCTTAATTCTCAGATTGTTTTGTTGTGATTGGATGTGCATGTCCCCAATCATATTTGTTGAGTGATAGTGATTGAATGTGTTTATTCCCCATCATATCAGTTGGTAATCATGATTGGATAGGTTTGTCCCCAATCATTACTATTGTGAGCAGAAGTGTGTGTCCATGTTCATTGTGTTGTTGGATAGATGTGTTTGTCCCTATCCAAACTTGCTATGTAACCTTGAATAGAAGTGTTAGTCCCTATCCACAATTCCGTGGGTATATATGTTTGTCTCCATCCTTCGATAAAGTCCATTAAGGTAGATCCTATCAAAGAAACATAGTAAGACAAGTTCCACTATTGTTCACAACTAGATGTGTGTGTCCCTACTCATATCTTTTTTTTTATGAACTAATAATTGTGGTCATCAAGTATTGTTAGTCCAAAAACACAAAAGATGCAAGCTAATTAGAAAGGGACTGCATCAATGAGTTGATTGGATTCTGCTTACACTTACACTAATGAGGGTTCCTTTCATGTTTGTATGATCGTCATACCCAAAAGAAATAGTGAGGTAGATAAAAGAAGCCTTTGGATAAATTATAGGTCTTATGAAAATGTACACCATCCATTTCTAATGACACCATCTTCAAAAGGCACACGTCAAATTAGAAAGTGTGTTCCACTATGAAGCAAAGCACTATGTTGGTGGGCTTTTTGTTTGTGTCATATTTACAAACTTCATAACAAAATGATAATAGCCTTCTTTCCCACAAAACCACAAAGGATGCTGACCCATTTGAAAGAGTGTTCCAAAATGAAGTTAGGGACTAAGTTGGTAGGCTAATTGTGTTGTATTGAAGCCATCGACTTCCTTTCAACCTCATATATCTTAAGGGGGAACAAATGAAGCCCCTAAAGAGATTACAAGCCCTGACTTCAAAAAGTTATTATACCATTTTATTGGCCAAAGAAAACAAAACATTTAGATTCTTCAACGCAGCATATCAAGGACTCCTTGGCCAAAGTAGGAGTGTCCTCCATTAATGTTGGATTAAAGAATTGTAATCCAGACCCCTACTTAATAACAGTGTGCCGAAAAAGGCCAACATCTTTTAGGGCAATTGATTGTGAAGGGGGTGTGAAGGATGCAAAATCGTTGTTTAATACTTCACAAAGTCCAATGAGGCATTGGAATCCCAAAACATTGTCAAAGTTATAACAGATACTATTAAAAATGCAAAGCTGCAAAAATGTGAATTGAGGCTAGATGGACACATATTTTTGACATAGATAGTTCACTCAACTTAATGATGCAAAAGATAGGCAGGCAAATTAAGTGCATGAAACCACTCTACATTGTGGCTCATGAGATTAAGAAGTTTGCGACTAATTGTTATAAACGCAAGGTAGGGGGGTCCTTGAAGCTAGAGCTTTTGAAACTTTCTAAAATGTCAATAATTTTTTTTCATTTAGTTCAATTTTGCACTTTTAGTTTATATTTTTATGCTGTGTTATTTATTTTTTATTTTCAAAAATTTTAATTTCAAAACAAAGTAAAAAATGTTTAACTTCGATTTGATTTAATTTGTTATCATTATTATTGACACCATAATATGTTGCCGTGACTCAATTCGCCCCATAAATATTTGTTTGGAGACGATTTTTTAAGGTGTGTGAGGCATAGTGCGCCATGGTATTCAACAACCTTTGCAGTATATGGAGCCAATCAATTACAACGAGGACCTAAAAGTCAATGCATTGGTCATAGATGATTTGTATTTTGTACAATACAATGAAGTGTTGAATTGCAGCCAGCCAATCATGAGTATAACCAAACTATCTAAAAAGCTGTGTTTAAGGTCAATATCTGACAACTAAAAGGCGTAATAACAGCTAACAAGAAAAATCCTTATAAGACATTTTTTGAGCAATGGAAAGAACTCTGATTGAATGGTAGAACAAGATGACAAACTCATTGCATCTCCCTGCTTTTGTTGCCCTTGGTAATTATAGCACAAAGATACTTTTTTTACCTAGGAGAGTGCCACCCGATGCAAAGGTAGGGATCACATTCACAACTTCTTATAATCATTCAAGGGAATGAACACATTTTGCAAACTTTTAACCAAATCAACATATTGGGGCAGAATCTGCCACTTGCAAACAGACATTAATAACTTTCACAAATGACATAATAAAGTCAATTGCTTCAGTGAGATTGAAGAACAACTAAATAGAAACATTTTCTCCAATTTATAGCCAAATCCAACGGTTAAAACAAAAAGTTATGCCATTTTTCCCAAAACTTCTAAACCTAGGGCAGATTCAGACCTGCAATTACAAAAACAACCATAACTTCTGCAAATCTCAATGAAATTGGACCAAACCAAAAGAAAATGAAAGGAACTCCTTAAGCTTTCCAAGACTATAAGTTTTATATCTGTATCATTCCATATAAGGCCATACCAATCAAAACATCAGACAATTTTCAGAAAAAATAATTCAAAAAACTAGAAAATAATGGCTTCAAAATAAGTTTTCTTCCATTCCAATCTTTCTCCAAACTTCTCCCCCTTTCCAAATTCGAGTTTGAGAACCAAATTTATACAATTTTGAATCATATTCAACCACCCAACCAACCTACAACTACCCACAAACAACTTTTAACAAACTTTTAAAAAGTTGTCATCAAGTTGCAAAAGTTGTCATGACGATTTAGACAACTTCTGAACAACTTTTACAATTTCTATTCAAATGACTCAAAACCTTTCAAACATGCTAAATATGACTTCAAGACCTAAATTACATCAATTCCACTCTATTTGGATACATTTGAGTGGTTTGACCATGTTTGACTTTATCAGGACCTTATAGGTCACTATGAATTTAATGGCTTTAATAGCCTTACAAAATGATTTGAATGGATTCCAAATGGTCCTTAGGACCTTACATAACCTTGAATCAACATTAAGACAAAATAAAATATCAAAGTCTTCGTTAGACATCAAATGAATAGGTGCTCTTGCACCACCACCATACATACATTGAAGTTGGTGATAATTACAAGCTGGCATTTGCCAGACTTCCCCAATCCAAATATAGAGGGCAGTAGTGGACAAATTTGGGAAGTTTTATGACTCAAGGCCATAATCTTAGCACTCTTTCAAGAACAAGGATGACTATACATGGTGGTACATCCTTGGAAAGGCTCTATCTACTTGCAACCTCTTGCCATAAAAGTTCTATCACATGCATGTATTTTTAATTTTTAAAATTGGCCACCTTTACTTTTTAATTTATAGTTCTACTATTTATAAATTTATATAAAACTGTAATTTTGTATTGAATTTGCTAAGTTGCAAATCATGGTTCTGATACAAATTCAGGTTCGGGTTCGAGTTCGCAGATTAGGCAAAAAAAAATTTGGTCAAATTCTGGTACCGCGGGTATATATATAGATATTTTCAAAAATAAATAAATATATATATGTATGTATGTATATTAATATATATATACACACATACATATTGATATATTAAGATTAAAAATTTATATATACATCATAGGTTCATACATGTAACATGTTCAATGTTCATTCATCATTGGTTTAAAACTTCAAACATATAATAATAATAAGTTAGAATCGTGATACTCAAATCCGCAATTACCAATAAAATTATAATAAAATACATCATATATCATATTCATACTTCGCAAAAGTCTCATGTCATTACACAATGAAAATTTAAATTACAAGGTTTTTATGGTCGAAATTAGGGTTTTAGAAGGTTTTTAGATTTTTAGAAAAAACTTTCAAATGGCATGTGGGGCTCGTTTTTGCGTGCCCACAGCCTTGGGTGCCCGTGGATTCCACCCAAGTCCCTCACGGGTAGCTGGATTCTTTGTGGATCCTCCTCTGCACGACCCACAGGGAATCCAGCCGCCCGTGAGGAATGTTGTCAGAATCAAGGTGGAATCCATGAAGAATCAGAACCAGAACAATACAGGTATCAAATTCCGAACCCATTTAGAGGAATCCAGTAACTTGGTGAATTTGCCTCAAAACTCAATAGGTCATGAGTCCTTATCTAAACCACACTAAATTGTGGCGTTCCTTTATCCACTCAGTCATGTTAACTACTTATTAGACAAAAAGGAAGAGTTGGTGTATGTGCATTCCAACATGTGCATCATCTCTCACAAGCAAATAATGTACAAGGGGATAATAAGGCACTGAAATATGGTACCAAAGCATCCCAACATGGATGCTTCTACTGCACAGCTTTCCTTTGTCTTCATATAAAGGGCAAATACAATGCAGTGATAAGAGTGACAATGGTCCTTCTTGTGGTTCTTCTAATGAACCAATTGATAATGTTGATTGCTATCGATTGAGAGCAATTAGATCCTTTTTATTGAGTTGCCACGTGCAGTTACACATTTGACTACCGACAATTGTTGCATTTGAACAAACATAAACCATTAGGATTTATCTTCGGCATTGAATCATCAATTATCAGATGTTCTATATTTAATTTTAAATTTTTCATGCAAATTATGGCTACTTTCATAGATTTGTAATTAATATATATTTTGTATGGATGTACCCAAGCCATACCAAAACAGGGTAAAAACAACAACAAACCATCTCATTCAAGCCCCAAACTTGTAACCGAACCAGCAACAGAAGAGTAGGGCTTTCAAGCACCTCATATCTATAGACAAGGCCAAAACAAGGTTCTCGCTGAACATCTGCACCAACAGCTGTAAAACTGACAGCCTGCTCCAAAGAGAGTACCAATGCCCAATGGTAATTCTACTGAGGCTACTATGAATTGGCCTCCTCAAAAGCTCTATAGTCTATATTGTAACTGCATTGTTAATGCCCATCCATTCCAACCTGCAAATGAGGACATAGTCTCAATCTAAAAAGGGGTATCGGCCTCCTCAAGAGTTCTATACTACAACTGCATTGTCATCTGCTCATCCATTGAAACCTGTGAAAGAGGACATAGTCACACTCTAAAGAGAGTGACAATAAGAGAAAATTCTTCTATTAGAGATGACATTTTGTATCTATTTGTCAAATGTCTTGGAGTCATAATTGTGTAGCCAGTATGAGATTCTACTTCAGCAAGTTCAAAAAACAATCTCTCTCAATATGTATTTACTTCTTGTATTTAGCAGTAGTTTATTAGTTTTCTAGTCTTTGTTTCTTGCTTTGTGTGGTTTGTAAGAACCCTCTTGTTCAAGATTTTAACCTGATCTTGGGCAAACGTAAGTATTCCTTAACTGAATTTAAAATTTTACTCAAAAAAGAAATTAGAGTCCAAGAACAACAAAAATAGGTGAATGGGTCTGAACATGGTCAGTTAAAATGGCAATTGGGAGCAAAAAGAAGCTCAAACAAACAGAGTTGATCATCCAGAGTTTACCAGCTATCATGTGAGGAGAACCTATACCCTACCAATAATCTGCCTAGTCTCATGTCATCTTTTATGCCTAGCTAGTTTACACAGCTTTACTATAACTATTTAGTTTCCTAATTTTGTTTTGGAATGTATATTCTCTACCATAGAGCAGACCAATAATCCTGTATTTTTATAGCCACTCAATGCCCTTTTGGAGCTCCAACGCACTGCAGGCTGTGTAATTATTCTACACATTCACTTTTCCATTTCTAGTAATCCAATGATTATGAAAGAACATAAATTTTAAAAATGCTTTCTAAATTTGAGAGTTTGAATTTCCTAAATTTATGCCCAATAGGTTTATTCAATACTATTACTTTTCTCCAAATTTAAGAATTCACAAGTTTAACTTTTCTGCTGCTCCCATATTTTCAATTTATAATGTTTATATTTCTAATTTTAAGCTTCTGGAAAGATTTTCTGTTTTTATTACATATCTGTGTTTCTGCCTCCACATCAAAAAACATAGGTTAATCCTAGCATCACAATTATGGTAGGGTGCTTCTATGCACATATTACCAAATACCCCACAACATCTCTCATAAAAGGTCTGCAACAAAAATATGTTTACCAATTTATTGATACTGCAATTCATCTTCCAGGACTCCTACCTATCAGTTGCTTCATTTTCAGAAGCAAGACATTTTATAGTTACCATTAAATCTAACCAAAACCACAAAAATCATTAACGAAAAAACTATCAACCAAACTTGCAGTCCATAAATTAAGAACTTCTCATGCATGACATTTTAAGTTTAGATTATTCAATATTGGGGCACAGATTATCCAGGTTTCAGCCAGAGACTCAAGAACTGCAGAAGAAAGTTACTGCAAACTATTCGTTGGGAGCTTTGGTTCAAAATTAAGAAAATGAATCTAAAAATATTAAGTAAAATATTTAGACAAGGAAGCAACGTGGACGTAAATTTCATAAGCAAAAATCAAGTACTGCTTAACCTAGATCCAAGGGCCCATAAATATCAATTTAGCATTCAGTAGTCATAACTTTAGTAGTAAACAGAGTTAGTATCACAAGGTAAAATGAGCCCTTAAATATTCATAAACTAAATCATGTGCCAATTAACTAAGGTCCTAAGGGCACTTAGAGATCAATCTAGCATTCTGTAGTCATAACTTTGAGTAGTACATGGTACTTGAGTATCACAAGACAAATTGAGCAATCAGCACCTGTAAAACAATACAAAAAATCTATGTAACATAGTAACTACATTGGAGCAATGCAGTCACTACTTGCTAACCGAAGTGTTCCAGAAAACAAGCCATATCCAGATAGGTAATTTCAATCTAAGGGACGGTCTGGGTCGATCTGTAGTGTGCATGAGCCATGTATAGGAGATTTTAACCTTTGTGTGGCAATACAAAAACTTTATTCAATATCGCATACCTGCAGCACCCTTTTGGCAGGAAGCTTTGAGACAACTCTAATATAAAGAAGTAGCAATTGGAAGAAAGTACAGTTCCCTTTTCTAAAGCACAAAACCCTACGCAAGCATACATGTCTTTCTTTGTTACAAGATAAACAATGAAAATTTCAGATTCTTCAATTGATACTTACCAAACCTCTGACCCTCTTGCATTCTTGTAGGCACTTCTGAGCTTCATGAACTGCCGCCTTGAGCTCAGGCAACCATTTTTCCATGGCTATTTTTTCATGCTCCGTAGCCACAGAAAGACAATATGATGTAGTCCTGTAAAAACATATGCACTTTAAAATCAAAGCCATCTCATAACTTCCCTACAATTGACTAGCAACTTGTATCACACAACAATGTTGATGTCATAGAACAAATATGTTGCAAAGATCCCAAATTATTTTGAAGGTATATTGACTGTAAATTGATTGTTCACCTTTCATATTCTGGTCTTGAGCTGTAAGCATTGCTCAATAATGCACGGCCACTGCCAACTAAGTCCTTAAGCATATGTACTTGATTGATTGCCTTTGAAAGGTCCTCCAAAATACTTGCCTCTGACCCACGGAGCTTCAAGCAAAACTCCAATGATTCCAACACTGATCCCAAGCCAGCATCTGAACCCTCAACTCCTGCGGTCAATGGGTCCATATCAGAATATTCATTTCAAGTTTACATTTATTTTTTATTTGTTCCTAGAGTAGCTTAAAAACAAGTTACTTGTTGACATTACAACACAACAAAATTACCATATTAGAGATGTGCATAGTGCAAAGTGTACAAAAAGGATAACTAATCATGACATATGCTCATGACTCCAGGTTTCTTTTCAATGTTCCGTAATGGATGATAGGATTCTCTCTTTGTTCAAATTAATTTTTGAGCTTCACAAATTTCATCTAACATGAACTTCAAGTTTCACATTATTAACACAGCCACTTCCGGCTCAACAAGCTTGACAAATATTTGTTTACAATGCACAACACAAATTCAGATTACTAAATTTCCTTTATAAATCACAGATAGCACCACATTGAAACTTGTAAAAATATGTCTTAGTTTAAATTAGGCTTATGATGGAAGGACCTCTAAGAAACTTTTTGTGAAGACTACTAAGAACAAACATTACATTATCCATGCAAGAGATCACAGGATTTCAACTCCAGAATTATAGACTATGTCGGATCCTGCTTCTTTCTCACAAGCTCCCAAGAATTTTGCCGGATCCAACCTCTCCAAAGTTTGTGGTGGGTCACAATTGGGGTCTACAACTAGAGAAAGCCACTGCATTTGTCCACTAGTGGGGTTCACAGTTGCTGGTGTGGGTCCAGATGGATTTGGCTGTGGGCTCTAATCTCTCTCCTTTTCAAAGAGTTTTTCAGCATTTCGCTGTGGCTGCCTCTAATAGGCAGACATGTAAATAGTAAATACCAATGCTTCTATATTGTTGTTTTTTTCTCTCTTCCTTCTGGCAATGGAAATCAAATCACCATCATGCAAGAAAAAAGGGCAAGAGGTCTCTGGTTCTGTTGAAACAAACCATCTTGGTCAAGTAAAGATTGCTTCATCAGTCAAAACAAGGAACTGGATCTGGGTTAATGCCAAGCAGTTTTGGGATATTTTAAAACTTAGGCTTGCTCATCTAAAATAGGAACAAACAAGAAAAATGCAATCTCAAAGGGTACATAATTTGGCCCTCAGCCATAAATATAACTCAAACATGTTCCCTTTGCAAGTGTGTGGCAATAGCAAGTCTAAAGGAAGAAAAGACCTCAAAGATTCTGCCATCTATAGCCTCACTTCCACACCTCTCACCTGGTCCATGTGCAAGAGTTGTTAAATGCCAAGAAGAGGTTGGAGGTCTTGGAAATCAAAGAGCAGGAAGAGACCATAAAATCAATATAATAATAGTAGCAAATCAATCATCAATGGAAAGTAATAAAGATCTGAAGGAAGCTCTTTCGGTAGGGAAGCTCGAGTGGCAAGGCATGAAGGCTGCCTGGCAAACCATGAAAAAATAAGTAGGGGCAAATAAAGATGTGATAAATTCTAAAGCATCTCAGTTTGAGGGTAAAGCATCTCATCAAGTGAAATTTCATAGAGTTTCTAAAACTTGCTCATGTCAGTAGCAACTCTTCTAATTTGAAGGAAGAAGAAAATGCTTGAGTTGATAGAATGCAAGGTCAAGAACTCAAAAAAGGGCAATTAGAGCAGCAAACGTAATAATTAATGGTGTCAAAGATTATAGGAAAAATGAACGTACTCTCGAACCTGCAAGTGACTTCTTAAAGACAAGTTGGTTTAGAAAGGAGAAATCTGCCAAGCATGGAGGGTGGGTAAGCTATGTGATGAGACAGCTAGGCCCCTAAAAGTCACCATGTCAAGAAATCACAGTGGGTATTGAGCGTTGAGTTTCACAGGGGTGCTGTAATGTCCCCATTTTTCACTCTATTAAAGAAGTTGCTACCACTGTTAAGGGAATCAAGGGACGCCATTAAGAGTTTTTCACTTAAGAGGCTTTTTATTATAACTTCTACTCTTGAGCATTTTGATGCCACTCGCCAGTTGTTGGCTGTTTATGATTGGGGTGCTCCTATGACAGATGAGCACAGTGGTGGTTACCTTTCCTTGACAGAGATCCATTCCTTGCGTGAGGCTATCAGGATTTTGAGACAGGATTATTTACAAATGGTAGCCGACCGAGATCACCTAGTTGAGTGGGGGAGTACAGCATTTTGTGTGAGGCTGTCCACTGTGTCTCATATGATGGACAGTGGGTAGGCTCTTTACAGTGGTATCTGATCTTTCAACTTCTCCAATAAATTCCAATACTGAAATCACAGCGGGAATTGAGCGTTGAGGTTTTTCCAATGCTTTTTTGTAAAGAGCCTGGCTGGCTCTTAACTCTAACTAGCTAAAAACTCAATTAAATTGCAAATTGTATTGAACTCCGCCAATTATAATTTTGTAAATTTCAGTATTGGAATTTATTTTAACAACATACAACACTAAAATTATTCTACTGCTCATCAAATTCATCTACAGCTAAGAAATTATCCAAAACATTACAAGAATTAAATAACAGGAAGCACCTTATTAATACAATCTTCCCAAACAAATGACACCACTTCCTAGAAGTCATACACAGCACTTGGAGAATGCAATGTAGCTGCCCAGGAAAGTCACGCAGCTCTATCAAATCATTTCCAGCTTCCATGAACCCTTAACGCAGCCATTAAGGGAGAGTTCCAAACTCTTCCACTCTAATCACGCAGCCCTCTAACCAATCAGAATTATCTTTGCTCAAAAACACAGCCACTAAGGCTTCCAATCAAGCAAAGTACGGCTGGTGAGAAAACCGTACTGTTCTAGCATATCCGTACCTTCCAGGCAGATCTATACGGCAGCAATAATACCCAGATTCTTTGTCAAATCACACCTCCAGCAATGGCAATGCAAATTCAGATAAGCCTCTGCAAATTCAGCAAAAGATTGGGTGTTTTCTCCAACACATGAAGACCGAACACGTGAAAACCCTTGTTCTTCCTCAAGGAATTTCGATTTCTTCCTCATACCACTTTCAACTTCACAAATTTGATATAATGACATAAGGTAATGAAAAAATGCTTTTTCGAATTGAATATATAGTTTTTTGGGAAAAAGCTTCAACTTCACTTTTTTCACTTAAGAGGCTTTTTAATCACAACTTCATTTTATAACATTAAGTTATAAAGTCATAAAGTTATTAAATTAAAATAATTTAATTTAATAACAATAACTTTAAAATTAAAAACCACTGTAACCCACTGATTGCATCAAACTCATTTCTGACACCAGAGCCTCAAACTTCAACTGCCCTGCCAAAAATAGCCAACTACCAAAAATAGACTTAGTCACTCAAACTGGAGATTCCCTAAAACTCGATCCTGAAACATCTGACACTCCGTGCAAACACCCTGCTAATCCTAGCCATACCCAAAATACCACTTACTAAAAATAGTAAGTTGACCAAATTGACCCGAACGAAGAGCAAACCTGGTAATCTGAACCTTCAGAACGGAATCCCAACACTGGCTCCGCCAACTGACCCCCTCTAATCACCTAATTAGCCTGCGAGGGTTGCCAAACCAAGCTAATCCCAATAGTCTGAAAAATGGGGACATTACAGAGAAATCTGCCAAGCATGGAGGGCGGGTAAGCTATGTGATGAGACAGCTAGGACCCTAAAAGTCACCATGTCAAGCATACGTGACAAGCAAAATCTTTTAAGCAAGAAGGGGGGCTCTCACTTCTTCCTAGATGTGGATTTAACAGTTAGGCAACAAGAGGAGAGAAGGAAGTGCCACAGATTAGAGCAACATGGGATACAGGCAAAAGGCATGGTTATACAAGGGCGATGCAATTAAAATTATTGCATTTTTTGGGTCCTCATACAAAAACAAGGCAGCAAGCTGGCAGCAAAGAAGTGGCAGCAACTTCTTTCGTAGTAAGCAAAGCAAAATGGGCAAAATGGTCAAATAGAGATGAATACTCAACTTTGAGTCTTGAGTGCCAAAACAAATAGCAATCAAGTCCTACCCAAGCTTTCTTAAGCTTAGTGTATTGGAACTATAGAGGGTATACCTGAAGAGGAGGACTTGAGTTAGGGCCTATTGCACAAGGTAGAGACATAAATTTGTCTCGTAGAGACGCATGAGCATGAAGTGTGCCAGACTCCTTTGTTTAAAGAGTATTTGAAGATGGCAGAGTGAAACAAGTAGGGAATGGCAAAGGACACAAGGGTATAATTATCTTAGTGAGAGAAAAGGTTGTTTCATTCAGCTAGAAGAGAAGACTCAAATAAATAGTTTATTTGGTAGAAAAATCTCAGAAAATGGAAGTCTAATTAGAATTGCAGCATGCTATTTTGCTCCGCAAGTCACAAAAACTTACAAAAATAGTGCGCTAGGCCACAAAGCCACCTTTGCAGCTTTTTTTAAAAAAAAGATATTGCAGCATATTCTCAACAAGGTGAAGCTCTTCTAGTGGATGATTTCAATGCTAGGGCTACAAATGAACAAGCTAGCATTCTATGTTGTACGGAAGATTAAATCCTATTTGGCTTATAGAAGAAAGAAATCATCATTTCTGGGATGAATTGCTTACTTTGTGGTACATTTGATTTAATCATTTGCTATGGTTTCATTATTAGACGAGCGAAATCTGGTAATTTCACTTGCAATATCTACAATGCAGCAAGTGTTATGGATTATGCAATTTGCTCACATAGCTTGTGTGAGAAAATGGAGGAAGTCTTGGTTGGTAAGCAGCTCCGGGATTTATATCAGATCATTGAACAATTTATTTAAGTATTTCTTTGGCAAAAAATAAGTAGCATGGGATGAATACTCAGTGTCTTCAACAATAACCTTCAAAGGGCAGAATTCTTTTGACTCAAAAAAATTGTAGTACCTTCAAGGCAAGCACCAAATAGACTTTTTAAAAAGGAGAAAATTATGTTCCATGGCCTCCATAGTCACAAGCTAGCACATTTAATTTTAGGTACGCTTAAGAATCCAAAAGAGAAAACAATAAGAAATCTAAAACAAATTGCTTTCCAGTTGATGCTTGGTTCGATGAGGAATGCAAAATTGCAAAGAGAACTTTGAAAGAGACAAACAAGAAAAAATTAAACACTAAAGTATACATGCAAATTTTAAGAAAGAAAAAAGATGATTTCAAGATCACAAGGCAGGAAGAGCTAATCTTCCTTGGTAAAAAATAACCCCAAGCTATTTTGGAAGGAGCTTCAACGAAGAAAGAAGCAAACTAAACATAATATTACAGTGTAATGTCCCCTTTTTGGGACATCAGAAATTAATTAAATAATTAAAATTTTAGTTGTCGAAATATAATGACAACTTGATTTAATTATTTAATAGAGCAATTAAAGTGACTTTTTATGTCAACCAGAATTATAAAATAAAAATCACTTTATTTCAAATTAAAGAGACAAAGAAAAGGAATGCCAAGAGACAAGCTAATGGAAGGCCAAGAGTTTTCTGGAGAATGTTATAAAAGTTCAAAGAGAGGCTTATTCAAATCATGTTCAGATATTTTTTTGAAGTCGATGAAATTGTCTGATGCTTTGGCATTAGCTGGAATTTCTGGACTTGAAAACCTTCAGGCGTTTGTGAAGAGCTGGGCGGAAACCTGGTTCTTCAATGAGGTAGATTTGCGAGGGAGTCCACATTTGGACAAAAATTGGAGTAAGAAAAATTTCAGACTGTAATTACCTTTGTATCTGATTTGGTAAAAAAAGATCATTTTATTTTATGCCTGGTGAAAATATATGTGAATTGTCAATGGCATGAGTAAATTCAGGTATATTAATTTATTGAAGGAGTTTGCAATTTATATCTGCCGTAATTATTATTGGTGCTCTTATTGTAAAGTCGGGACCTTTGTTATATTATATTGGTGGGCACTAAGAATTTTAATATATTCTATTGGTGATGAAGTCAGGCTTATAAATATTTACTTAGAATATAGTTGCTGGGGAAATTATTAAATAGAGACTCTATATCATATCTGACAAATATCAATATTTGTCGTGAGAGTCTGCACGGAGGAATGAAACATTAGTTTGAATGGTAAATTGGATGCCTGTGCATGAGCGATTTCTCCTGTTGCATTGCCATGAAAGTTAAGTATTCGGGGCCTTTCATTATTTGGGAAAAATGAACTAAGGTTGCTGATAAACATCAAGTTTCTAGAGACTGTGCCATAATTGCTTTTGTTGCGGTCTGTAACATTTACTGTGCAAATATATCAGCGTTAGCTCCAGATCTTCCTGGGCTCACATCCTCATAGTGGTGCTGTGAACTTATTTTGGCGAAGGCAAAGATTGCAATTAAACATTGCATGAGTTACCCAATGGTATTGAGTGTTCTCCTGTGTGACACTTGAAGTTTGAAACTCTCCAGTTTTATGGCGTGAGACTTTCCTTGGTTCAAGCATTGCTTTCAGATTTGCTCCCTGTTACTTAAAAGCCAGCATTAAAGGTTTCCTGTGGTCCATTCTAATCTAGTGCAATATACTAAGAACTCAGGTCCAGACTCTGATTTGGGAAGGTGCTGGGGTAGTCACCTAATCTGTTGGAGTTGATGTTAATGCTGCCTATGTGTGAAGTCAGGATTGTCATTATTTTCTTTGATATCTGATTGGTATGGTTATAAAAAAGAATAGTACTGATATGACAGTGAATAGTACATTGAATTTCAGTTTTGTTATATGTGATTGCTGTATTTCATGTATGGTACTATAATTATCCTGCATTGAAAACACAAACCAGTGTTGTATTCCATCACATCTGCAATTGAACCTCAGAAAAACATAACAAACTTTGCATACAAACTGTTTGACGAAATGTCAAAGTTTCAAAACTGAAATTTTAGGTCAGAACTCGTAAGGGATCTTACATACAGCTACTCAATACTTTGATTATCCAAGCCAGCTTTAAGAGTAGGATTTTGAGGTTGACCCTGCACCCTTTGTCAGCACTACTATGAAACTTTTCGCCGTGCAAGAGATCAAGATGGGTATTAAGAAATTGAATGTTGGAAAAGCAAAAGACTTGGTCAAGTTTCAAGTAGAGTATCTAAAGTGGGGTATGAAAAATCTTGCACCACACATTATGAAAATATTCAACAACATCATTCAGCATAGGTTCCCTAAAGATTGGACAACTAGCCTAGTATTACCTCTTTTCAAGATAGGTGATGTCAATAATCCTCGAATCACAATGATAAATCTTGTATTTGCAAAAATATTTGGCAACATGATAGAAAACAGAATTAGCAATTGGGTGGAAGAAACAGATAAATTTTGCAAAAGGACAAGCTAGTTTCAGGCCAAGCATTCTACAATTGATCATGGTATTACTTTGAAGCATATCATTGAAAAAGTTTGGGAGAAAAAAGAACCCCTCTAAATAGGCTTTTCTTGCTTTGTTGATTTCAAAAAGGCTTTTGATACAGTCCCTAGGGATAAGCTTTGGCACTGAATGGAAGAGTTTGGGATTCCTGTGCATCTTAGGGCAGTTGTCCATAGGCTTTATGAGGCCATAATCAAAATCTGAACTTCAACTGGCACTTTGGAAATTTTTTGGAGTGATGTTGGGCTCAAACAAGAGGACCATCTATCCCCTACCCTTTTTGGCTTATATATTAACAAACTTGAAGAGTGGTTAAATTTGCATAGTGGCGATGATGACCACATGGGCAAATTTGTGATAAGGTTTCTTTATGCTGATGACCTCAGTCTGATTGCTAAATCGGCTCTTGGTTTGCAATGGCACTTAGCATTTTTGCAAAATGGTGGGGATGCAAGTCAATATAAACAGGACAAAAGTCAGGGTTTTCTCTAATTAAAAAAAAAAACCAACATAAGTTCTACTTTGAAGGTAGTATTCTTGAACTAGTTACAAATAACAAATATCTCGGCATTGACTTCAATAAAAATCTAAGTTAGGAAGGTTGCAGAAATAAGAGAAGTTTAGGAGGTTGAAAAGGGTTTTATGCTCTTCAAATTGATGCAAAAGAAGCAGAGTTATAGGATTGAAAAACTATCCAAACTCTTTTTGGGATTTTAATGCTTCCAGTTGTACTTTATGGGTCTGAAGTTTAGACCAGCAGTACCTCGAATTCATAGTGAAAGCAAATTAAGAAAAATAAAAAATGCTTAATCACAGGCAAGTTCAAAATTAAAAGTTTAATTCCTTGTGATATCAAGCTGATTGAAACAGGGGCTGCTTCTATTGAAGCAATTGCTACAGTGTGTCTCATAAGATTTTTAAAAAGATCAAGCAAAGGGAAGAAGGTAGATGGCCTAAGGTCATTTTCAATGACATATTGTGCAAAAAAAAGAAGAATTGGATGCAGCACACAACAAATGGATGAGTAAATGGAATATCTACTTGAGTACATGCCCCATGGATAGTAAAGAGATAAAGGCTTTCGTTGTGTATAAGTTCCACGAGCACTTGTGATAAAGGGCTAGGAAGAAAGAAAAATTATTATATCGAAGAGTTCAACCCCACTTATGATCATCAACAAAAAGCGTACATAGGTGCTAATACTTTATGAAGAGCCAAATTTCTTATTGCTCAATTAAGAATTAACTATCATCAACTTCATCGTGAAACTGGAAGTTGGAAAAAGCCAAAAGAAGCATGGGACAAAAGAGTGCATTTTTTGCACTTCTGAGAAAGCGGAAACAAAAAAATGTTTCATTTAAGAGTGTGATGCATTGAGGGACGGCAAGGACATGTATCTAAATATCTTGACAGCTGGCTTTCAGTATCTGTATAATTTATTCAACGAGGGGATTGTTGAGAACTTGGGGACACTCATCATTATCTTGCATAGTAGAAAAAGAATTGAAATGCAGAAGTCAGTTTGATCAGGTGGACTGTCCCATAGGCTATTTTTAGCCTCATGGATGTTGAAAATTTCCTTATTTTTCTTCTTCTTCTTCTATTTCCTCATGGATGTTAAAAAATTTCTTCTTTTTCTTCTTCTTCTTCTATTTCCTCAATCGGAAGGCTTCTAAGATTGATGCTTCTGCACAACCCTTCAAGCTACCATAAACAAGCCCAAGAATCCAATTAACTGAATTTTTAAAACTATAGCAAACATGATATGAGCCAGTATTGGCATAGTCTGATAGTTAATTTGTGGTGTTGTTTTTGCCATCAAGGTTCAAACTCCACTAGGGTGTTATTGTTGAGTGTTTATCTCGGGGATTAGGCCCCCTTTTTGTGACCTCACCAATTCATAGCTCTAGGTCAAAAGCATTTACCCCAATCTTTGAAAAAAAAACATGATATATTTCACGAGTATCAAGTTAAATATTTAACAACTACAGCTAGACAATATGCAATTAGAGGGTGATAAAAACTTCCCCAACAATTTTTTATAAAAAAATTTACAATTTTTCAGGCAAATGACATATACCCCAGAAAATGGATTTTTGAGAACAAATAAATAATACTAAGTTTAAAGAACATCCTATGACTTATTCCTTGAAATATGGGATTTCCCTCAAAAAAAATTCTTTGAGTAAAATATATTTACAAACAAATTGAACTGTAGATTGCATAACATAATACCTGCATGATACTGTAGTGCTGCAGATATGCGGCAAATTGACGGAATTGCTGAAGGATCCCTTGCACCAGCTCTTGCCGTCAACAATTCTGCATTCTTCTCCGCAGCAGCAACTGCTTCAGGTCCTGTCGACCCACTTACACCCATGGAATCCAGAAGAGCCTATTTTGAATGGAAAGAAATTTTGATGCAGAATTCAGTGATTGCCTCTATATGTTTTGCTTCTGGTAACGTAATAAGAAATGCATAATGTAATGTAACAATGAGCCAACCTGTGGAGTGGCTGGTAACATATAAAGACGGTTATCTGGGCTTCTGTGAAAAGCAACTACTTCTTTTTCTATGAGATCATGTGCCTCTGTTGTTTTGTTTTGAACTGTTGTACAGGCAGGGATAATAGTGTTTGCTGAATATTCACGAGCAGCCAGAGGATGCTGCTCCCAAGATGCCGCAGCAGCCTGCATATCCAAGCATTCATTTTACTAAAAAGCATCCCAGGTAGCTAGACATAAAAATAAATTGTGCTGAAGCTACTATAGTCATAACCTCTGAAACAAAAATTGGCATAATTCAGAACATAAATTGGTTAGAGACAACCTGACACTTAGGTATAGCAACAAAGCTTCTACAAATAACCAAGAGAAGTCTCACATAAGGTAAAATCTGATATATGTTCCACTGAGCTCTTGTTTATGGGGATAACATGGGAGTGAGAACAAGTAGAGATAAAATTTAATAGAAAAATTCAAATATAGTAAAGGTACAAGGACAAGGATGAGGGGATGGATGGGTATGGCGGACTTAACACATCATCTGACAGGATGTAGTACCAATTAGAAGGAATTCAAGTCTAATGAGCTCAAATGCCCAGCTAAAATAAGTTTATAATACACAAACAAAACAAGCCCATATTTCTCTATGTAAGTATATTTCACACACCAAACTACAGTTTGTCTATTCAAGCACAGAAACAGTATAATTTGGGACACAAACTAGAAAAATACAAAATATTGAACTTACTCATTGCATGCAAGCACACTCACTGCCAACATCATAAGGCAATAAACAGCTGAAAGTAAGCTGATAAGATGTGATGAAAATATCAAGCAAGCAACTTGTGAACATTATCCCCAAACAAAATAATAAATGGTGGATTTTAGATCGCCATCAACTGAAACACCAATTTGGTGTATCAGACCTCCCTTGTAGAAACCCACATTGTTTTTCCATTTATCTTAGATCTCGTTCAAATTTAAAAATGTTCAAATTTTGATTCAAATAGTGATAAATCAAACAGAAATCTTGTCAATCCTTCTAAAATCTCAAGGTATAGTTTAAAATTGACCCAATTCCATCCTCTCCTTGGCATCTAATTGTTCGCAAAAGTTCAAACAGCCTATCCAAGCAAGCTGTGGCCACAATAATATACATGCAATTAATTCGACAATCCAGCTTGCCAACACATACAACCATTTTTCTCCCATGGTGAGAAAAAGCATTCACATGTCACATATACTATGTACAAAGCAGCATTTACAAAATAACGTTACTATCTTCCAACTGACGGTACCCGTACATATAGATAAAATCAATGATAATTAGTCAACGTGTAACAATATTTCTGAAAAACAGCCCATTTCAACTTACTTGTAGTAACTTAGCTACAATTGCTAAAATTCTAAATGTGGGCAGATAATAAAAAAAAACAGACAACAGACAACATTTTTTATGAGAAAAAGCATTCACATGTCACATATACTATGTACAAAGCAGCATTTACAAAATAACGTTACTATCTTCCAACTGACGGTACCCGTACATTTAGATAAAATCAATGATAATTAGTCAACATGTAACAATATTTCTGAAAAACAGCCCATTTCAACTTACTTGTAGTAACTTAGCTACAATTGCTAAAATTCTAAATGTGGGCAGATATAATAAAAAAAACAGACGACAGACAACATTTTTTATGAGAGAAGACAACATAAATGTGCATAATCTTACAAGAACATACCAGATTCGATCGGACAAGAGCTGTATATATTGATTCCAATTCTGTCCTGCGCCCATCAAATTGTTCAATCTTTTTCCATTTCTGTCGCAATGCTTCTTCCGCTTCTCTCCACTCTGCACACATTTTCTTCAGCCGTAGAACTTCTGATGTCAATGTATTTACGCTTGCTCTAAACCCTACTAGTTCTCTTTCCTTTGACAAAACGTCCAGCTGGCAGCAAGAAAAATAGCACCTGGTTATTATTATTTCTGTGAGATTTTTTTGGTTTACTACTTTACATATGAGCCAAATGTGATTTAGATCTAAACATTTGAAATTCTATGCTATTACAGCACTTTTTGTATAGAATAAAAGCAAACATACTATATATCGATCATGTTGTGTGTACACACAGTCTTTTACGAAATTAAAACCAGATCTGTTTGAACCTCTTGTCAACTTCAGAAAATACTAGCAATGCATATTTTCTTTTGTGTATATACGCAATCTTTGACTAGATTTAAACCAAGTTCATTTGAATCTGTTGTCAACTTTTAATAATACTAGCAATGCATATTTTCTATGCATGGTAACATTTAAATTGAAATTTGTAGAGTAGTCCTTAAAGAACAAAAAAAGAAGACTAGGTGCAAAACCACAAATAAAGTCGATAAAAAGACATTGTTTTCTAGGTTTTGATATGAAGAGACAAGAATTTAACCAGAAGTTGACCATGATAGGAAAAGTTTTATATGGGTAAAAAACATCATACATGGAACTTTTTCCAAGTTTTATGTTAAGATGTAAATAAATATTTAATAAACTATTTTTTTTTGGATTAGGGTAACTATTTTTTTTTGGATTAGGGTCGACCAGACCTCATCTACTTGTTCAAGAGTTGTATAAAGGAGCTCTGAACTACAATCCAAATCCGTTCTTCATCCTCGTGCATCTAGAATTGCACCTGAAGCATCATATCTTTTAAAAGTAATTTTTCACAGAATCCATTTCATTAACAATCATAGACTGCAGAATCTTAAAATCTATGATAATTTCCTCAAAGTTCTTGTTTCTGAAATCTTTCCAAGCAAAGGAGCATTGAAGTTTAACATGACATAGCACACTATAAAGCAACCCTATGTAGTTTTGCAAATATAGCAACAAATAAATGTCTTTTAACATTTATGACAACTTTAACAGTGGGTGGTGTAAAACAATCACTTAAAATTTACATTTTTACCCAAATAAGCAATTGCACAAAAAATCACAGACCATTTTGCTACACTGCAAGTGAATTATAATGCAAATATAACGTTCCACTCATAGGGTTTTTACTTTTTTATGTTTGAGCTTCTTGCTTATTCTCAGGTCTTATGAAGGCATCCTAATTGATTAAGCATTTAGATGCACATTATGTGACATGAATACATATATAAATGGCGGTTGTCTTAGATTGGATCTTTCTTAAAGTTTTAAAGTTCACAGCTAGTCACTAAGTACTTAGACCTTTACAATTACGTTACCAGAATTGCCCACTCCCAGAGAATACAGAATGGGTGTGGGTGTAATCCCAGGTCCAAGGTATTCTGGAGACATTTAATCATCACATGTACATCGGAAATGTACCTAGGACAAATACATAGCCCCAGGAGCATACCCAAGACCAATTTGACTGCAGAAACATTTTTAAACGTGTTAAAAAATAGATTTTTAGGACCAAGAGAACAAAAAACCTTCTTCAATTAAGCTTTTTAAAATTTTCATTTTAGAAATGCTTGCAAGTTTCAAATCCTCATTAACAGTTCTTTCGAAATAGTAGTGGAATCAAAGAAGACAATAAATGACAAGGGTGATAATTTTCGACTTCTTCAACTATGCAGCCTTCATCTGGCCCCACCATGTCAGCCAATCAATTTATACTCCCCCGTAAAGGTATAAGGGAAAGGCTCTCATTCATGCGCTCAGGGAACTTTTGTGTAGGCATCGGCAGGCATAACTGCACTCTCAGACAATCTTTAAAAATATGATGGAATTGGTCAATCCCTTAATCAATCACAAAGTGGGAATATGTTTGTGTTATTGCAAGATCGAGATCCAAGATTGTATTAGTGAGGAAAGACTTATTCGATAAGATGTAACCCTCACCCCAATTTGTTGCAATTGTGATTTTAGGGCAAATTAGGAAAGGGGTGTCATCCTATTGCACTAGTTATTATAAGCCTACTTGGTGTTGAAGTTTGCAACATAAGCACCAAGAGATCTAACAAAAAATGAAAACACCTTCCACAAGTAAGGGTAGCAAGAAAGCATTGTAACATTGTTATATTCCTCAAGTGCAAAAAGAATACAATATGCAAGACTAATGATTGCAAGATAAATTACAATGAAAAACACCTTCCACAAGCAAGGGTAGCAAGAAAGAATTGTTATATTCCTCAAGTACAAGAAGAATACAATATGCAAGACTAATGATTGCGAAATAAATTACAATGAAGAGATCAATTGCTTTTATCATAAGCAATAGTACTAAAAATATGCAAAAGATAACTCCCACTAAAAATAGCAAACTAGAAAAGCATGATATGCACAATGTGCAAACTGGAGCCCAATTAGACTAGACTAAACTAAATTAGGCTCAACCAAGTGACCTTAAGCTAGGCATGCATGTGCAAACATGTGCTCAATTAAGCATGAGAATATTCTTTAGCATGTGCACAATAAATTTATACAACATATGCAAATATGCATGCTCTAACACTTGGTACTCATTTGCAAAATTAATTGATCTATCTTGGTATTGAAAAGGATTCAAGTTTTTGACATACATTAATTCAAGAGCAATTAAATTTCAAAAATAATATGAATTGAGAAAATAATTGTTCTAGGAACAATTTGTTTTGATTCTGGAAGCCATAAATGAAAAAATTGCAGAGAAATTGATGAGAAGTTGTTTTCTCACGAGAAGTTTTTGCTTGCAAGTTTTCTAGACTTTTACTCGCCAAGAACTCTGTGAGTCCGTGCTATTTTCTCGAATGCGACTGCATAAAAGAATTTTGTTGTGAGACAAAAGGTTTTATTTGCTCTTTATGATTTCTTTTTTGTTGTCCAAGCCACTAAATACCCTTCCAAGGTATTGAAAGGTCATTTGCAAGGATTTAAGTCGATTTGGAGCTGATTTGAAGCAGATGAAGAGGATTTTCAAGCAAAATCAAATTCTCAGGTAGGTTTTCTAATTTCTTTTTCTTTGATAAGTAGGAGATATTTTCCACAGCAAGTCAAATTGTGATATTGCTATCAGGATTCAACTGTGTAGTTTTTTGAGTCAAACTCATTGACCCATGATTCATGAGTAGTGGTTCAACACGAACCCATCTCTCATGAGAATGAATGGAACACTTAGCACTCATTGGATCTAGGTGATGCTCACAGAGGTGAAGCACTAGGACTTCCCGGGAGGTCACCCATCCCAGTACTACTCCAGCTCGAGCGCACTTAACTACGGAGTTTCCTCCATGGTTAAACCCACTCTGCTTGCATCCTCATTTGCAAAACCTTCACCAAGTGTTGTGCCTTATGAACCATTCATTAGAAAGCCCCTTAAGCTCATCAATTGATAAGTAGGAGATATTTTCCACAGCAAGTCAAATTGTGATATTGCTATCAGGATTCAACTGTGTAGTTTTTTGAGTCAAACTCATTGACCCATGATTCATGAGTAGTGGTTCAACACAAACCCATCTCTCATGAGAGTGAATGGAACACTTAGCACTCATTGGATCTAGGTGATGAGCTTAAGCGGCTTTCTAATGAATGGTTCATAAGGCACAACACTTGGTGAAGGTTTTGCAAATGAGGATGCAAGCAGAGTGGGTTTAACCATGGAGGAAACTCCGTAGTTAAGCGCGCTCGAGCTGAGTAGTACTGGGATGGGTGACCTCCCGGGAAGTCCCGGTGCTTCACCTCTATCAGCATCACCTAGATCCAATGAGTGCTAAGTGTTCCATTCATTCTCATGAGAGATGGGTTCGTGTTGAACCACTACTCATGAATCATGGGTCAATGAGTTTGACTCAAAAAACTACACAGTTGAATCCTGATAGCAATATCACAATTCTTTTTCTTTCTTTTTTTAAATCATTTTATCTTCTTTTTGTTGCATCTAGGTTTATAGAAACTCAATAAAGGCATTTCCTAAGTACTCTATATTGTTTTAGAGTGTAATGAACAAGATTTAACACTGTTTTTAGAATGTTTTTTCTAATTTTTTCACTGCTTTCTCAAGAATCTCAACTTTTCCTAAAAATATCAAACCCTAACACTTTTTCTTGTTTTTTTTAAATTTCAACTATCTAAAATTATTTATACTACTTTAGTTTGTTTGCTAATTTTTTATTAAAATATTCATTTGTAATTTTGTGGTTTCAATTCATTTGTGTAGGTTGATAATTTGATTGATAATGGCAAATCGAGATTCTTCTACAACTGGGTCAGCTTCAAGGTCTGCCAATACCTCAATAGATGCATGCTCATCTAGATATGTAGCCACACGTTCTAAAGGGGCTAGAGATAAGGCTTGGAAGTATGTCTTTGACGGACCAGAACATAATACAGTAATTTGCATCACGTGTGAAAAAGTAATTTATGGAGGCATACACGGCTTGAAATACCACCTTACAAGCATCACGAAGCATGATGTGGGAGTTTGTGAGGGAACCACAGAAGAAATAAAAAGAGAAATCAATGTCTTACTTGTTGCCCAAGAAGAGAAAAAATTGCAGAGGGAAAGGGCAAAACTAGTCATGAGAGCATGCATGGCTAAATCTCAAGGTGTTACAATCAACCTTGAAGAAGAAGAAGCACTTGAAGGAATAGTGGGCACTCTTCTTGGCCCACGCATCCGCAAATCCACCACCCTCTAGGCCACCACTTCTGCTACTTCTAGTAGAACACCACCATCAGTGTCACAAGTGCAACCTATAGATAGATATTTTGTGCACAAAAACACACTTGGAGCACAATTATCATTAAAAGAATTGGGTGGAATAGGGAGGTGCATCAACACATAGACATTGTTTGTGCTAATTCCTAGTACTTCAACAACATCCCTTTCAATTTGATAGAAAATCCATATTGGCTTAACTTGGTTATTGCAATTGTTAAAGGATGTAGCTTTGGTCAGATCACTCTAACCAATATTATCAAATGTATAAGTGGCCGTTCAGCCTTGAACATTATATGTCTATCCTATTCCTATCTAATTGTGAATAATAATATTATATTATGATTATAATTAAATTATAATCATAATATAATATTACTATTATTATTGATGTATATGCTAAATCATTAATAGAGATTTATATCATAAATTATATATATATATATATATATATATATAATCAAAGACATAATTGATAATGATCATATAATATAATATATATTGCTGAGTTGTGTTAATATAACCATATTATCAATCGATACTATTATTGATTTACTGCTGTGATGACATACTGCTAACTAAACATTGTTATGATTAATGCTGGTGCCTCACGTAGAGGCACCTCTCTACATGAGACACCCCTTGACTCATATATTCGGTAACATCTCATTTGATGAGATACGGTGAACAGACAATTACATACGCTGCAGTCGATTGATAATCCATATCGATATTGAGTATCGATAGTTGCCCATCAATATATACAGCAGATACACAGCGAATATACTCAGCAGTGCAAGTTTCGATCAACACATATTCAATTCATATTTCAGTTTATATAAATATTGATTGCTAATATATTTATATATATATATATCCATTATTATATTATATATATCTTGAGAGATCATACACAAAGTAGATTATAATATTTAAAAGTTATACAACCTGATCTGAAAATTCAACAGACTGTGGTAGGAAAAGGCTATAAGGCGCCTTTCCGTGTTGACTTGAGTGGGAGGTTAGTTCACTTGTTCTAGTTTTTAAATGTTTTAACTTTTTACTTTTAGTTTTGAATCTTGATAACTTATGTTGTGTTTTGCTTTTTAGAGTGTAGACTAAATTTATGTTCTTTTTTTATTTAGAGTAATTACTAATTTTTGTTGAATTTAAGTTGTTTTTTTTCAAAATTCTGTACTTAACGTCAGAGTTGCCGAAAACTCCTCTACCCCTCCTTGGGCACGCGTACCATATCTGTATCTGTATCCGTATCAAATACGGATATGATATTACATGGATACACATTGGATTTCCTACCCACATGTGCCAAAAAATCCTTAATTTTTTCACTGTACCAAATACTATGTGATTTGATTTTTAAAAAAATTGACATAAATATTCCTTAATTTTTTCACTGTACCAAACACTATGTGATTTGACTTTTAAAAAAATTGACATAAATATTCCTTAATTTAAAGCAAACTTCAATCATGTAACTTTTTTGACTTCGTGTTAACAAAAACCTACACCAAATGAGGAAGACAAATCAAATGCTTTTCTATTTCAGCTACCCATATTTTTTGGTTATCTTCCAAAGCAACTCTACCATTTTTTGAATATTGTTAATATTTAAATCAACTTATAATTATGTATGTAGCAATTATATGTCTATATTGCTTTTAAAGTAATGAAAATATCCTATAATAACTTAGAAAATTGTGTTAAATATATGTGTATTTGTATTTTATGAATGTCGTACCCAACCGTATCCATATTGGGGGTCTTAAAAAATTGTCGTATCCGTATCAAATACCGTACCTATATTTGTATCCGTATCCATGCAACTTTGCTTAACGTTAATTATACTTAATACTTGTAGGATGCTCACAAATGCACTTGATAGGGAAAAAGAAGTGGTGGAAGAGCAAAGAATAGAATGGAAATAATTTAGTTGCACCATTATTTCCGATGGGTGGACAAATGGCAAAAACTACACCATCATTAATTTTTTGGTTTTTTGCAAGAACCATATGATGTTCTTGAAATCCATGGTGCTAATGTTTGTAGCTTCGGTCAGATTATTCTAACCTTAAGCATTTGATATCTCCTTCTTTAGATAAAATAAAAATTATATGTTATATACATTATCATTAGACATTTGATGATCTTATCAACTGGAGAATTCATTAAGATTCATTCTATAATTATTATTATTTGATAACCACGATAGCTATAATTGATAACTATCATAGTTATCATTATTGATAACTAATATGAGTAAAAGAAATATCAATGTTATAGTTGATATTGTTATCAACTTTAATTGTTAATAAAGTTGATAACAATACCAACTTAACATTATTGATTTGATTATCAAAAGTCGATTATGATATCGACCAAATCAAGATATTACTTTATGTTGATTATGGTATCAAATATGAATCTGAATTATAATATTGATTAATCATTATTGATAATGATATCACTATGATTATCATTATCAATAATGCTAATCATATTTATATGATCATCACAATACTTATATCGACTTCATTCTTATCAACATAACAAACATATCATTGTTAATAAGGATATTGTCGACATATGTCAACAGTATCATTATTAACAATGATTTTGTTAAACATATGTTTGGACAGCATATAGAATGAAGGCCGATATGTATCGGCTAGTATAATGTCCAATGTTAATATAAAGATCGACATTAACAAGTCAATAATGAGGATCGACTTTGATAAACAATAACATGTCGATAATGCAATTTGCTAAGTTGGTAAACTTTCATAATAAGAATGTCTCACGAAGAGACATCACTCTTCGTGAGACACATAGTCTCACGAAGAGGTATGTCCCTTCGTGAGACATCCTTGAAGAATATATATATTACATCAAATCCATTTGATGAAATTGATTATTAATAGCAATACAATTCAGCCTTAGTTTGATATTGAGATATATATATATATATATATATATATATATATATATATATAAAGTCCTTTATACACATTAGTTAATAGGAAGATTATTTATATTATAATGATATTGATATATATCAAATAAGTGATTTGATATAATATCAATTTGGAGATCAATATATATAAAGATAATATTCTAAGGAGAAATTATCAAGATATACTTATATCTATCTAAGATTAGATAACATTCTATTGTGAATTTATCTAATATATATACATAAAATTTTAAAGAATTACATACCCTAAATCTGATCAAACATCAACACATGGATGTCTCCAACAAGGTGAAGACTATTGAAACATTGGCTCTAATGTTAGACCAAGTTGCAATTAGAGCTTGTTCGAGGCCATCCACGCAAAGAAGAGGAATAAGTTAGCGCAGAAACGCCTCAATGACCTTGTCTTTGTGCAGTATAACCTTCGGTTGCACACATGGTAGAGGAAACGCCAATTGGTCCACTTGATTTGAATGACATAGATCCTTACAATGATTGGACATCACAAGAGCAGCTTCCATTGTTTACAAAGGATGAGATCCATGATTTGGAGGGGCAAGCTATGGAGGACGAGGGCTGATTAGGACTAGATAACATTGAGGAAGAGGAGGTTGAAGATGATGAGGAATCATTGCTAATGCCAGCACCATCTACATCCAAGATGGAGGTCGAGTCACAGCCAATTGTGTTGAGCAAGGAGGCGCAACCACAACGGACTACTATGACTAGACCCCCTAACCCTCCCGTAGTTTTTACTAGAGCTGGTGGGAAGGGGAAGAGGAAGATGTAGACTATTTTGATGTTGTATTTAATTATATTTTTACAAAGACAATTTGCTATTTTAATTTTGCTTCAAACTATTAGGCTACCCGCCTTCAACATTCCACATGAGGATGTCATTTTGTACCCAATTTGCATTTAAATATATCTAGACTCAACTTCTTTCTTTTGTTTACTCAACTATTGACTCTTAGATGCATCTCCTCGTTGAAATTTGCAAAAAAAAATGTATTTCTAATTAATTTTAAGCAATTTTTTATGTTTTCGAGGTTTTTGCCAAGTTTTTTTCCCGGGCCTTAGCAAGAAGTTGTTGAGTCTGAGTATTTCAACTATGCTTGAAGCATGAAAAGGAACATACCTCTTCATTAAATCATTCTAAGGTATTGGCATTATTGAAGAGTATTGTCGTCAATCATTTCCAAACACTTCCATGATGGTAAAGCCCATCCAATCGAGGGAGTTGACATACTAGAACTTGTCCATTGTGATATGAGAATTTACTCAAGGTATTTTTCAATTCAATACTACCAATCGTTATACTAGACATTGTAATGTCCCCTCCCTAATTTGCCTTGGAATTTTCCCTAAAATCACAATTTGAAAGAAACTAGGGTTAGGGTTTACCAAATAAATGTTTTCTTTAATTATGTGATCTATATTGCGAAGCTTGCATTCACCACATGAATACAAATGCAAACAAATATATATATATGTGTGTGTGTGTGTGTGTGTGTGTGTGAATATCAATTCCTTTTTTTCTTGCCTACCCTTCCTATGCAATCTAGTTGTCTCAATCTTTTCAACTAATGTTATTTTTCCACAACCTTTTCACCCTTTGACCACCTATCAGCAAAAGATGATAATAAACTCTCATATAGTTGCCCCTAAATTCCTTTTACACAAATGGCATTGACATACTCTACTCCCCCATAAAAAAATCTTATCCTTGTCGATTTGTGGTGCAAATTGTACAAGAGGTTTTTTGGAGTTAAATGGGCCTTTTCCATGAGTTTTGAGGAGTTTGAAAGGACATTCAACTGGGTTTGTACTTACTGGCCATACTACACTACCACTCCCTAAAGAACCCCTAATGATTGCCATACTTTTGAGTTCTATCTCTACCTTTTTTCTTGGATTTGAACTTCAACCTCCTCACTACCACTACTCTCATTGTTGCTCATGGTTTTTTTTTGGTTAAGAATTTAAAAGAGAGCTGCAAGTTCAAATCAAAGAAAAAATAAAATCAAAATGCCCCCCTTGTGTTAAAAAATTTGAGAAAAATTTAAAAATGCAAAACAAATTGAAAAAACCAACGTCAACTGAAAAACTTACCTCTAGTGTAGTTGATTTAAAGCCCTAGCCTCTTATTTCAACTGATGTTCTCTCCTTTTTCAACTGTTAATCTTCAACAAGTTTGCAAATGTTAAAATGAGATTTTTTTCTTTTTGTTGTTGTTTAATGGGATGGGGAAGTCCTTGGGGGCCCACCCACCCCTATTTTTAAATTTAAAAATGTGATTTTTTCAAACTTAAATTTTGCTGTGTTGTGTTGTAATATATATATATATATATATATATATATATATATATATATATATATATATATATATATTAACTACATAATATATGATGTATTTATATTAAATAAATTATTATACTTTTTTTATGTATACCATATTCATTATATATCAGCTAAATCAAGCCATACAAAACCAAGTGAAAAAAATCAGCAAACTGCATAACCCAAACCAGCAACATAGCTTGACAATTCACATGTCTCTCTTGAGATTTCAGAAAATCTAAAGACTGATTTATTATCCCTTAAACATGTATATCTGCACCTTATATCAGCAATTAAAAGCTCCTTCCAATACTACTCTCTAATCAATTAATATGTGTGCTGGACCTACTCTGACGGTTCAACAAAGCACTATCATCTAGTAAACACCAGCTCTAAGTAAAACATCCCTTATTTCCCTTGAGTCCAATATATGTATCTCGAGTTTTGTTAAATCCTAGGAAAATTAATCGTCTATCCCCATACATATATGGAGCTATACCTTCCATTAGCCATCAAAAGTCCCTCCCAATACTGCTGTAAAAAAAAAAGAACTAAATTTCCAATTACTTGTTGCCACAGCACAGTTGATCCAAGCATTGTATGGAAACCTACTCAGAAAGTCACACAAAATATTCTCATCTGGTGCACTGACTCCCAAATAAAACCATCCATTATTTCCTTCAATCCCCTCTGCTTGTGTCATATCATAAAGACAGATTTCTGCATAACCACTATGGAAGATGGTTCCCCAAGGGACATACATAGGAAAGGACATATATTTGCATTCTACAGATTTGAAATGTACAACTACATAATTTAGATTAGTAGTTAATTCTAGTCTGATTGCAGTTGTTTATGGTAATATTTATCTTTGTTGGATTGACCCTACGTTTTATCTGCCATATGCAGTGTTGCAAGAGCCCACACCCCTGGATATGAGTGACCCTCTGGATATCCTGGGGACTCTAGGGCACCCTCTGGATATCATAAAGACACAGATTTCTGCATAAGCACCATGGAAGATGGTTCCCCAAAGGCACCCTCATCCCAATGGACACATAGGAAAGGACAGATATTTGCATTCTACAGATTTGAAATGTTCATCTACATAGTTTTAGATTAGTAGTTAATGCTAGTCTGATTGTAGTTGTTTATGGTAATATTTATCTTTGTTGGATTGACCCCATGTTTTATCTGCCCTATGCAGTGTTGCAAGAGGCCACACCCCTGGATCTGAGTGACACTCCGGATATCCAGGGTACTCTAGGACTTGAACCACCATGGAAGATGGTTCCCCAAGGGCATCCTCTTCCCAATGCACACATAGGAAAGGACAGATATTTGCATTCTACAGATTTGATATGTACAACTACATATTTTTAAATTGGTAGTTAATGCTAGTCTGATTGCAGTTGTTTATGGTAATATTTATCTTTTTCGGATTGACCCTGTGGATTGAAACATGATTGTTTCATTTCGGCATTTTTTATCTTATTGTATTTCAATTTGTTTTGATAGCTGTTCCCCTGCCACCCCAAAAATCTGTTAAAAAGTGTCATATACAAAATCCCGTAAAAAAAAATTGTCCTGCCCAGAATTCGAATTAAAGAGTTTGCCATCCCCAAAATCCAAAAATAAAACTGCCTTCCCCAAAGTCCAGAAAACATTGTCCATGATTGAAACATGTTATGCCATCCCTGCATCACCTTACCCCAAAACTTTGAGATGCTTAGTCTATTTAATTTTCCATTCGCTTCCACTAAAACATAATTGTACAATTTTAGCATGTTATCCCCAGGCATTTCCTTGTTTCCTGAAGATCCATTTCATAAATTGACTGGTGCTCATAGAGACACAGCTTATTTCATCTCTTTTCATATGATTAAAGATTGCACAGTTTTCAAAAGCAATCCCTGGCGTTGGAAGTACCTAAAATGCCATCTTCAACAACAGTATATTTTTGGGTTTTTTATGTTGTAATCCATGCCAAGCACAATCTTGCCCATACATTCACCAACATAAAATATCATGTTAAGAACAAGAGAGAAACAAACAGTCAATACTTAACAGACACCTAAAGATGATTCAGTGCACCTCAAATTGTCTCAGGCCTCCCGAGCTTTGAATGTTGTCACCAACAGCGTATGAATAACCTGCATCTCCATTGTCACTGCCATGCATTCGTCTTATCAGCTTCTCACTGGCCTTTCTTGCCTCTGCAGCTTTATTTAATGAATCTTCAGTTTCCATGAACTGCTGCACATGGGCTTTCTGCATACAAATAGATGGATGTTTCAAATTCACTTCAATAGAAATGGCAATTTACTTCCAACAAAAACAATCAATTAATCCTTTAACACAATTTTACGGCATCAAGTACACAGAAAATATAAGTTTCACATAAGAGGAATTTCTTCTCCAAATATGCAATTTTGACACATACAACCACCAGATTATTGTCAATGCGACTTAAAATTATGGAGTATATGTCTCTGCTAATAAGATCAAAAGAAAAATCGCTCAAGAAATAGTCCTGTGATATGGAACTTGTAATGAAGATACAATACAATTAAAAGATATTCCCATCCTTAAAAAAGATAGGCTAGAAACACTACAAGATATAAGATAATTTAAAATGGTTTCCACAATATCTAACATGAGTAGGAATCTTCTGTCAATATTTTACAGATGAACGCCCACCATAGCAAAGAACCAAAGTTGCATGGATACGGATACAGCTACGGCTACGGATATGGTATTTCTTCTGTGTTTATATGTTTGCTTCATGATTACTTTGTGTGTATGCATGCTTTCCAGAGGCTTATTCCATGTGTGAGTACTTATGACTATTTCTAGATCCATTTTCTTGCATTTCAATTAAAATGGGGTGCATAATTTATATCGTGAAAGACTTTCTTCCTGCTAACATGAGTCTCATGCTCATATACTTCAGAATTCCCTAAATAACTTGGGTAAACGCAAGTAAAAACAGCATAGTGATTGCTGAAAATGTCACAGGGTGTGAGAATACAAAGCTCAAACACCATTAAGTGATAGTGTAAGAACTTGGTGAGTATAGTAAATTCCTATAATTTGTCATAAAACATGAAGGAAAAGCCTCATCACAAGAAAATCAAAAATCAAATCAAGTAGGCCAACATTGCATTTCTATGTGTGCATTTAACTGCTCGTGTCAAATGTGTTTTTGACCAGGTTGTAATGTCCTTCCTTAGGCAGTTCAAACTACAGCAGAGGTTGGCCTATAATCTTGGGTTCGCGTAGGTCAGCAGAGTGGTTAAGGGACCCAACAAAGGGTTGTGGAGCTTAGCAGAGAGCTTTATAAGCCATTTTGGACAGTTTAAGACAGTCTCCTAATTTTTAGGAGGGGTTCCTATTTTTTAGGGATTGACTGGGAGCTGACTAGAACGCATTAGGAAACCTCAGCAATCATTCTGCAGGCTTTGGTTGCAGTTCCTATTTTTAAGGGAGGATCCCTAATTTTTAGGAGAGGACTGTCAGTTCACCTATTATATTTAGACATCACCGGGATGGCACATCCATCATCAATTTTCCGTTTGGGATGGCCAGGTGATGGGGTTTAAATAAAAATTAAGTATTGAAGTATTGACTTTAATATTTAATAAAATAAAGTGATTAATAATGTCACTTTATAATAAATTATTAAAAAAATAAAAGGACCCCTTGTCCTAGGGAGATAATGTTAGTTTAAAAAGGGGGCCATTGAGGAGTATTAACACATAAATAAAAATAAACTTAATTAAATAAAGTGGAAACCCTAAAAGGGCCAAGTGGTTTGAAGTCAATAAAGTAACATGAGGAGGCATCATTTCATTATTATGAGATCAATTTTAGAATTCTTTCACAGAGTAGCTCTTGCCAGGTGTTTTCTGAGGGCAGAAACCCTTGGAAAATTGTGAATTGGACGAAAACCCAGTTCACCATTGAGGGGGATCTACACATTGTTTCCATTTGTACTACATTGGATGGTTTACAAGGGAATTTCACATATTTTCTTACAGCAATAAGCTTTCTAGGGTTGGTGTATTCAGATCAGAATTATTTAATAAATAAGGAAGTCACCAAGAGGTCATTTGGGCATTGTTTAATAAAATTTTTGCAAGGGAATTGCTTGCAACAGATATAAGTTGACTTATGAGCAGAATTGAAGGATTAAAATTCCCTAATTCTAGTCGTACCACTCCTGCAAGCCAACCAACTAGGAAAAACATTGGAGTTTGTGCCGATTTCTTGATCAATAATTATCAGCAGCAAATTTGGGATTCATCAGGCATCAGGGAGACTTTGTGGATCAGCTTGTTTGACACATTGGGAAATTTCCAGTTTGATTCAACAAATTTGTGTGCATGCCAGACGTAGAGTTTAGAAATTCCATTGTTTCTTTCAATATTTGTTTTCAATAATTATTGTAGTTGCAAATAAAATCAGTTGGAGCCACTTTTGTAAGTTGGATGCTCTTATAGAGAAATCTACATTGAATTCATCAATAAAAATCCTCCTTTGGTTGAGCATTGGACTCCGAGTATGCAAACTCTTGTTCTTGGTGATTCAATACTCTAAATTCTAAAATAATTGCCTTGCTGTTCTAAATAAATCAGATCCTCAGAATTTATATCAGTCCTATTATAAATTTGAATTTTGGTTCAAAGCATTATTTGTTGCTATGGTTTCATGGTAAAACTTTACTGTTAAACTATCATTGGCATTGAAAACACAACCCAAACACTTGCAAACAAACACCAAAATATTTAATCAGCAAACATCAAAATCAGAAAAATTTAGATCAGATTTGGTTGGGGATCTTTCACGGGCTAACCACCTGGATATTTTATATGTATATTTTCTCAACTATACCTTGTGTATACTTCATTCCTCTATTCATGTGTATACTTAATGCCTTATTGTATATACTTCATGCCTTCCATGTATTTATGCTTAACGCCTTGTGTGTATTTATGTGTATTGCTTCATGCCTTACATGTATTTATGCTTCATGTGTATACTTTATATCTTATGCTTATGCATGTATATACTTCATGCCTTACGTATATTCATGCGTATGATTCATGCCTTATGTGTATTCATGTGTATGATTCATGCCTTGCGCATATTCATGTGTATAATTCATGCTTTGCATGTAGTTGTGTGTCTTGCGTCTTACGAGGATGCTTCATGCCTTCAGTGCATGCTCTATACCTTACGTTTATATATGTCTATGCCTCGTGTAATTAAAGATGAGCTTTGCATCATCTGTGAATTTATATGTTTGCTTCATGATTACTTCATGTGTATGTGTGCTTCCCTAATGCATGTCTTATGTCTGATGTGTTTTATTCCATGTGTAAGTACTTATAAATGTTTCTAGATCCATATTCTTGAATTCCAACTAAAAAGGGGTGGATGTTTTAGATTATCAAAGCCCTTCTTTCTGCAAACATGAGTTTCGCACTCATATATTTCAGAATTCTGTAAATTGCTTTGGTAAGACACTAGTAAAAACAAAACAAAAGGATTGCTGAAATGTCACAAGATTTTAGAATACAAAGCTCAGACACCATGAAGTTATAGTGTAAGAACTTGGTGAGTATCATGAGTTGCCTATAATTTGTCATAAAACTAAAAGAGCCTTTCAGATCAATATTAAAAAACATATGCAGCCTTGTATGAGTGCAGAACATGTGCAAATACTCATGAAGAATTCAGGCAGATCTTAAAGAAATACATGTATGCAGATTTGGAATAAGAGTATGCAGGTTTGAAGGGTAGAACATGCAGATCATGAAGGAAATCAATACAATTAACATCGATCCTCGTAAGAGAGCAAAGAATCTTCAGCAATAAAATACAGATCGAACCATTCAACAATAGCACTCAGCCAAGAGAGCAGTGTTCAGCATTCAAAGAGGGAAACAGCATCAAATCGAATCTGTCTTAAATACCACAGAAGACTTAAAATACATAACCTGCAATAATACTATATACTACAAGTATAGTGGTATGAAATAGTAGAATCAATAATTCTTGTGTGATATGTGAAATGCATATTCTAAATCATTAAGCTATCCCTAACCAGCAAGCAATCATGTGGAGAAGAGAAGGAAATGCACAAAAGGGGAGCGGATATGAGATCACCAATCTAACTAGACCACCCCATGATGGATGTCCAATGCGCCTGCCACTTGGGGCCAAGAGGGTAAGTGTCTACTCTTGGGCTTAGAAAGGAGTATATACACGCACCCTATAGCGAGCACATGAATAGGGAGGGCAGATGCAAGCACCCCACTAGGTAGATGTAATGTCCCCTTTTTGGGGTACATTATTTTGTGCCGTATCGTTAGCCTTTTTATCTTGGTCCAGAGGGCTAACCGAGGCATGGCAGTGCTCAAGGAGATGATTGGCCTAGGTGATTTCAGTTTCAGGCCAATCGGAGCAGTTTCCATAGGTTTCCAAGATACTTACTATTTATAGTAAGTCAGCAAGGTTCAGAATTCTTGGCTTCTCAGTAGTGGACTTGGAGCATCTCGCCAAGAGCTTTCCAGCAAGCTATCATACGTCGTCCTCCAAGCTCGTTTGAGCCTCCGTTTTAATGCCGGAAGATTCCTCACTTTATTTATTATTTCACTTTATAACTCAACGGTCATATTTATTTAAAAGTGACTTAAAGTGGAATTATAAAAAGACAGAATGGGAATATGAAGAGACACAATGGGGAAACTGAAGAGTCACAGCTGCAGCCATAAGAGGAGGTTTGGAGTCTCATTGTGTATGCTTCAGTTTATGGATTTTATCTCTCATTGAGAATTCGAGAAGTTTCAGCTATCGAATCTGAAATCTGAGGACGGAAACCTTCAGTATTTCTTGGTGGATTGAACGGAAACCCGATTCATCTCCGGTGCGGATTCACATCAAAGTTCGCCATTGTTTTACAGGTTCTTATCATCCAGACTTACTGTTATTTGTTGTATTTCAAATTGGGATGTTGTAATCTATGGTTTTGTATTGCTGTTGTATAATACATACCATTTTCTGAGAAGTTCAATAAGATTATATCTGTTGGTTATTCGAATATATCTACTATTTATTTGCATGTTATTGTTTGTTTCAAGTCTGCATGAGATTTATTTGTAAAAATCAGAGAATGGTTGGTTAGGGTCATTTCAGTGGTATCAGAGCCTAGCATCTTGCCAGCTTGTGAGGTTCTTTTCAGTAACAAATTCACAAAGATTTTTGTGAAGCGTTCTTCTACATAGATATTTACAGAAATCAATTTCTGGAAAGCTTCGGTTTGTTAATGAAGAAAGGGAAACAGTTGTTAGTAAAGATTCAGGGATAAAGGTTGTTAGTAATCTTTATTACTTCCGGCAGATTGCTACTAGGATTCGAACCAGTCCTGTTATTATACCTTGTCCACAAGGAGGTTGGCAAGTAACATTTCATTCACATCTGATACTGTTTATGCTTGGCACTGGACTTGCTACCGGACGCCTCACCTACAGGCATAGTTCAAATTGCATCTTCTTAACAATAGCAGGAACAACACTGTTCAAGACGTCCAGTTTCAATATATTTCTAGGCGAACTGTGTTCCCTTGTTTCACACGGCCTCTGTCTAGCACGTGCGTAACCTGCTAATTGGGATTGCAGCACTCCTAGGCGACCACTCTTTATTATCAATAGGTGTCACTCCTATCGGTTGTGCCTATCTCTAACAGCACCAGAAGAAGCTCGGGTTGTATCAAGTAACCGAAGTAAAAGCGGCTATGCACTTACTACTTCACACTGCCTCTGTCCGTCACGTGCACGACCTACAACTGGGATTGCAGCGCTCCTATGCAACCACGCTATATGCATTAGGCGTATGTTCGCAAGAGACGACCCAGCTCAGTTTTCAACACGGGTCCCATTTTGTGTGACGAAAGTCTATCTTCCTGAACACGTTCTCCCTATCGAGACCCTTACTCATGGCATTCAGTGAGGGGAGCTTGTGTTGGGGAAAGGAATGGAAGACACCATTGATGCGTAGCTTAGCACACCCCTCCGATCAAGACTCACACGTTCTTTCCTAAATGCGTTGAACTGGTATTCAAAACGGTTGGTGCACCCAAGAAGGAGTGCGAGCCTATGCGTATAAGCTGGCTCTCAACATCACCACCGCACAATGTGGGAGTCCTTAGACACTCACGACACCACTGCAGGGGATTAGCGGGCAGCCTCTTGCACTCACAGAGAAGATTAAAATTATCGGATTCCACACATGGGTCGTGCCTCACAGCAGAAGCTAGCTCTGCGAAAACTAAAGGCAATCATTGTTTGGAGCGGGGAAATATGAACCTGCAATGATTCATTAATGTGCGAGCTCTAACACTAAGCTCGGTCTTTATTCTACCGACAGTGATTAATATCGAGGTTATCTTGGTCAGCGCAACAGTTGATTGTAACCTCTTGTTAGCAGAAGATTTATTCAACATCCGCATTTTGGAGACCTTCGTCCTCAGCATGTAATGCTATTTTGAGACACGCAACTTGACAAACGGCACCAGCAGCGAGTAGAAGTTACTTGGAGAAGTCGGGTATCAAGACAATGAAGAACGACAATACTTGAGCTTCGATTGAGGGCCTCAGCATCATTAGTAATACTAAGACGGGGTACATGATCTCGGCAACCACCTTGGTGTAGCAGCAAGTTCCAAGGCTCACCACCCTCATCGAACCTGTGCGTATTAAGATACACAGGTTGTTGTGATTCCATAATACACTTTAATTCAGTGGTATTGTATGAGTGGAACACATGCCTGGTTGGTACTCACGAGGTAGTAGAAATTGTAACATTGAAATGGAATTACAGTTGGCATTCCTTTCCTTTGCTGAATCAGTTGTTGCCTGGGTTATATTTTGCATCCTTGGAAATTTCCATGTATGCGCTGGTTAGAGACATTAAAGAACACATATATCGAATAAACTAAAAATACTTCTGACAGTAAATTTTCAGTCAAGATTGAGACAGGATATCTCATATTCAAAATTTAGGCATTCGGTATCAGAACTGTGTTAAAGGATTTAACGGGGACTTCCAAACCGAAATTCACAGTTGGTTTACAAAATTGTTCAAAAAGTATTGGAAAATCAGAAACGTTATTGTGGTGACAGAAATTCACAGTCACAGAAGTGATTCAGTCCCTTACGTAAAACCTGGTGAAATATAAATAATGGAGACCTTGGAGAGTCCAATATTCTCTAAAGAATTCAATGGCACATTTTACGGTGTGCAGCTTAGAGATATCCGGAAAGAAATGGAGATAGGAAATGAATTGTGTTGCCTTGGATGGCAATTGGAGGACCAGAAAATCATGCGAGGTATGCTAGCCAAACTAAATGAAATAAATTTGTATCTATCCAGGATAGATCAAGCTGATTGTAGACTTTTCAATTGGGTCATGCATCCCTCAATGCCTTAGTGCAATGCAAGTTTATGAGTCATCCACTTCGAGATGTTAGGCTTGCAGTCGCCTCATGTCTCAGTGAGATCACTCAAATTACAGCCCCTATCATTCCTTACACCGAGCACATTTGGAGACAGGGGTTACAGTTGATTGCGGACAGCTTAGATGGACTAAGATATGACAAAGACTCTACCTTTGATAAGCAGGTAAAAATCTTGGAGTTAATGGCAAGCACTAGAGTCTTCAGTCACATGTTGAATCCAAGTTATGATAAAATGATTCAACAACTATTTCAGTGTCTCCTAAATAATTACAGGGAGCATCATCCAGACGGGGTGAAGACATGCATAATGACTATCTTATCCTCGATCTTGGATGAGGACTATGACATATGCAAACAATTGCGATCAGAATTGTTGGCAATATGGAGAGGAGGAATAAGGTACGCATCCATGGCATATGAGCTCTCAACTGAATTAATTAAGCTTCAAGCTGAAAAATTAAAGAGTTCATTGTCTGAAAATGAACGAGCATCATTAGGCTTACAGGTTGCAAGATCCCCGATGATAGGCCAGGACTTAGTGAGTGCAGGGCAAATTTGTTTCTTATGCCAGGAGGACTGGTCACAGGGGCATGTTTGCAAGATTGCTCAAGGGGAAGATAAATTGCAGCCTAGTGATAGAGACATTACAGTTGTGACTACCTCTTTCGGGACTTAGCGGAGAGTGTTCCGAACTCTACTTTGGTGATTTGGTGGCGGAGTTTGATAACTCCATGGTTATAGGTTGTGGTAACTAGTTGGAGACCTTCAGCGATTCAAGTAATGAGGAATCGTGTGACTTCTTTAGCAGCACTTCACTCTTGCATCACACTGATATGGATGACCCATTTGGCAGTACATCCCGGGATAACACTAATGAGAAGTGTGTCTTAAAGAGTCAGGTGAAAGTTAGTAATAACGCCATTATTGCAGCACTTGTTCACCATGATAGCACTCACCAGATCATTGATGATCTGTACAGAACAACTCAGAGGGATAGAGGGCAAGACGGCCTAAGGATTGGATCCTGTACTGCAGATTTACAGAGGGTCAAAACAGCACTTGAGGAGTGGAAATCAGAGTATCTGAGATTACTTACAAACCGTGACCACCTGTTACAGGTTGCCAAGAATTATGCTAAGCAGTTGAGGGAGAAGGAGGTTGAGGTCGATAAGCTCAATAAGGAGCTTAGTGCTACTCAGTGCACTGAGAAATCAGATTGTGGTCTCTAGCCAGTTCAGGGAGCAGGATGACAAGGATAGGTTTGAATTCTATCAGGAGGTGATTCAGGAGCTTGACAGCATACAACAGACCTATGACTTGGACAGTTGTCCAAGAAGATCTTTGGGTCACCGAGAGTTTCTTGATGAATTAGACCACTTCCAAACGATGGATAACTCCTTGTTTGAGATGGGTGCCAAGTTGACTTTTGACAATCCCCTCTTTGAGATAGATGAGGGAGATACTTCATATTCCCAGGATGAGGACGAGGTTGGTTGCAGGGTTTGGGACCTAGGTGCAGTTATCAGAGGTGAGCCTTGGTCACCAGGTTGGAGTAGCGGGATGAGCTCAGTTGCTGAGCAGTTTGGTTTGTGCACCCACAGTCCAAGAGAGGCAATTATGTCTTGTGGCATGATGTGGGATATGTTTTTCCTTGCACTACCACTCGTTGATGATGTTGATCACATAGAGCTTTTCCAGCACGAGGTTATTGAGCTTGGGATGATGAGTATGTTGTTTGGTGCGGGTTTTGCACACCACGATAGTATACATTGTATGACTCCGAGTATTGAGAGACAGTCATGGAATCCTTATGCTGATTTAAGATTCCCAGTAGAGTTGCTCAATGCATCGCATGCTGGCCTTATTGCATGGGATGCGTTTTGTTTTCCATTCAGCCCACCTACGGGGGACCTTTTTCGATTAGTGGATAGGGGTGGGATAAGTGATTGGTTGAGTACGCTTCTCTGCTTGCAGATGGAAGCCTTGTTCGGCAGTCTTGACAGCTTGCCTCTTCAGCGCATTTTTTGGTTCGGGCTACAGATCAGAGGGGCAGTGTTATGGCAGATGGACACTGCTGGTATTTCACTCAGTGTGGGCATAGAGCGTCGAGATATTTCAGCCAGCTGGGGAGATGGGTGGCCATGTTTATGGGATCCAGGAGGGACATACTCGCGGTTGTTTTTCATTTTGGGAGTCGATCGGTATGAGGTTTGGTTTTCCCCTGCATATGACCGTAGAGGCGCTAGTGATCCCAGTTGGAGTGAGGTTCTCAGTTGGGTTGAGGACTTGCTTACAGATGATGGCAGCACAGGGCAGATTAGCACGATTGATCCTACAGTGATTTGGGATCCTGACATTAGACCGGCTGCTGTTTTGTTGTTGTATGGGTGGCTTCACAGGTCGGAGCATAATGACTATTTCAATATCACTCGACAAATTGGTGGAGCAGCCCCCCTAAGGTTGGTTTGGGATCCAGGCATTATGATCTCAGCATACAGATACCGATTGCTTGAGGGAAAGCAATCTCGAGGAAGGGGTGATTTGTAATGTCCCCTTTTTGGGGTACATTATTTTGTGCCGTATCGTTAGCCTTTTTATCTTGGTCCGAAGGGCTAACCGAGGCGTAGCAGTGCTCAAGGAGATGATTGGCCTAGGTGATTTCAGTTTCAAGCCAATTGGAGCAGTTTCCGCAGGTTTCTGTGAGGCCTCACCCTGACCCGTCATAGCATCTTTCTTTTTCTGCATTTTGATACAGTGATACATTTGTTGATCTATTTTGGATTGAGACTCGAGATATGATATTTTGATGGTGATTATTATATTATGTAGGTGTGGATGTGAATCTAGAGTACATCATGATTTTTATTATGCATCGTTGATTAAGTGAATTATTCATGATTAGATTTGATTACTGCACATGATGATTATGTACTTATGATGTTCGAATATTATTGAATGGAAAATTGTGATTTGAATTGAGCTATACATATTGAGTTATGATACTAAATAGAAAATTGAATATGTATATTTCATGTAATGTTATCATCTTGAACTACTGATGCTCGAAGTGAAGTGTGCAGGTACGAGAACCATGGGAATTATCGGAGAACCAAGGTTAAACACATGTGTACTGAGTAAACCAAGGCTTAGTCCAATGTGGGATTACAAAGCCTCGTTGTAATGTGAACTTGTCGTAAAAGTGAATTTTCTTGTGCATTAGTAGTTAGCTTCGTGTTGTCTTTCTTGGCATTTGTATGTAACGTGCAATTGTTAGTGTCACTTGACACTTGTAATGTACTCATTTAAATTTATTTAATTCTAGCCACTTCTAGAGGCCAATAAGGAGTTCTAGGGGTCATTTTTGGCATAATTTATGTATCTTAATGTTAGGGGTATGGGTTAGGAAGGTTTTGAGCATACCCTAAACCCCCTAGAGACTTTGGCAACCCTTTTTTTGACCCATTTACCCTTACCTACGAGATTGGATGGATCTTGACCCTTACCCAACTTCACCTTTCCTTCCAATCAAGCATTTATCATGGGGGGACAAGAAAAATCAAGGAGACCTTAGAGTCAAATCTGCAATTATGATTGGTGGGTGGGTAGAATTTGGAGCCCTTTTTAGAGGCCTTGGATAGAATTAGAGGGTGTTCACCCACTCTCTAATTCTAGAGACTTTAGGGTTTTGAAGGAGGAAGAAAAAGTGGATAAGCTCTTCTCAAATTTCCATTTCCATCACACTTGTGGAGGTTGGTTACTCTTCTCATGGAGTCTTTCTACTTGTGCATTAGATTAGCTTGTATCTTTCCCTCTCATGTATGTGAATCTTGATTCTTGTTGTGGCTATGTGTTGTAAGGGAGGGATTTTGGGTTTGATTTCATGGTTTGATCTTGTTCTTTTTGCTTGATTGAGGGAGTTCTTGTTTATGGGTGTGAGGCATTACTCACCCTTTGGGAAGGGAAGAAGTGGCCTATGGGTGGAGGGGTTAGTTGGGCTCTCCATGAGGTGAGAGTCTCTTCTCTTGGAGAAGAGGGATAAGTCCATGGTGTATGGGCACCATGGAAGCCATTGCATTCTTGTATGTTGAAGAGGATGTTGAGCAAAGTATGTGTATGAAGAGGCCTTTGGATATGCATGGATATGTAGCCTTGAAGAGGCATTTGGATATGTAGCCTTGAAGAGGCATTTGAATACTCATGGTGAGAAAATTTGTATGTAATGGCATTCTCCCCTTGGAAAAGCCCACCTCCACCCTCTCAATGAGCTTGTAAGACTCATTTGTGTAACCTTGGAAGGGAGTAATTTGTTGTATGTGCATTGTGTAAATTGTTTGTGAGCATCTTGTTGATCTTGTTGCATACCCGTTTAGCCCTTGGTTCTCCAAGCTTGGGGGTGGTCTCATAAGAGACCTTGGTTGGGTGGTGAGCACCCATGGTTCTCTCCTTTTATTGCAGGTATAGAAGTCAAAGGCCCATGAAGAAAAAGTTTGATGAAATCCCTTCTTTAATGTGCTTGTATCAATCTCTCATGTGCTGTTGTATTGTAGATCTTGAAAGAAAGATCCTCTTTTATATATAATTGTAATGGAGCAAGCCTCTCCTTGTAGTAGGAGTATTTGTTTTGGTGGATTTGTATGGTGTTCAGCTTGTTCATGTTGGAGCACCAGGAAAATTTATATTGCAATAGGATGAAGAAAAGCATGTTTCATTTTCTTGATATTATCATGCATGTATGGTTATCAAAGTATGTTTCAATGATTCAATTTGTATATAAGGAATGCTTGCTGTTATGCTGATGCATTCTCCTTAATTGAAATGGAGGTATAAATATCTCATGGTTAAATGTTTATCTAAGTTGATAAGGGAGAGATAATGTATTGTTTAAAGAAAGAAATTTCATTGATATGATCTTTGTGAAGCTCTCAATGTGTTGACTTAACTTGTTATGATCATTCTATTTTACCTTAACTTGGACAAGCTTCAAACTAAATAGAAACTACTTGAGTTGATAAGAATGTTACACCCTCTAAAATTCTTCTAAAATGAAGTATGACACTATTGAATTAATGGATAATTAAGACACTAATATTCTATCCATTATTCCCTAGTCTAATTCATCAAATAATCAAGTAATTTTGTAGCTCTAATGAAAGATCAAACAAAAAAAAAATGTAGGAGAAACCATATACTGCATAAAAGACACTTCCAGAATTTTATTTAGAGCATTTAGCTCTCTGGAATTTGAATGGAGAAGAAAAATATTCTCTTGCCACAGAGAATATTCTTCTTCCCCTCTTAACATAAACAACTAATTAAGCTTTGTAGCCTAAACTACCTCTTAACCATGTTATTTACCACTAACTCTTGAATGATTGAATCCAACTAAACTTTATTAATAAAGTATCTCTTAAAAATATTTCCACTTGCTAGTGGTCCCCACTAAGGCTCTCTTCCTAGGCGCAGGTGATGGGCTTTGGAAAAGCTTTATGCTTTATGCATGGTCAAACACCTACGTGGGTACAATGGGGTCTTAAAGAGTTGCCCTTGTCAGCAAACAAATTTAATTTACTTGCCAACTTTTCAAATAACCCCCACCTTGCATGCGTACCTAGCTGTGAATGCTAATTCTGACATTTTCCTTTTGTCATAAAGGTACTCCCTTCCTTGTCCTGCGTACCATCTTTCTTGGGATCTCCTTGGAAAGAGCAGTGCATCTTTAAATGTTTATGATCACTTGAAAACCCAACCCTTCCCTTTTCAAGCCTTGGGGAGTGCGAAATTCTGCCATGTTATGTGTGGGACCCACTAGATCTCTTGTCCCCTTGTACTCTCCTTTGGGATGCGCCCCACCCTATGAGCTTGGGTCTTAGAGAATAGGTGGAGTAGGATAGATAGGGTGTTTTTTTTTAAAATGATGGTATGGTTGGTTTTTTTAAAATTTGTTTATCATAATGTTATTTTATATTTATATATTGGATTTTTGCATAATTGTTTAAGAGAGGAGTCTTTAATTATTTAATTGATCATATGTTCTTTTGACACCTCTTTGCCTTAATTTAGTAATTGTTAAATTATAGGGGGAATGGGGTTATGAATGTGGGAGACATAGGTTAGTAGGTGTTAGTATAGGTTGGGATATTGTTAGGTTCAATTTTAGTATTCTATGTTGTATTGTTTGGTAGTATTATTCATGTGTTTAAAATTTCTAAGTCATATTAGTATCTTTGATTTGCAATTAGATAGGGTGGACTTAATTTTATTTTGATTAATCGTTATTTTAATATTGATTAAGAAAATCATGGATCTTAGTATAGGATCATTACATTTTAATGCTAAATAACAATCTAGTGTTCTAGAATTGGGATTACGGATCCTTATTGGCATCCTCGTATTGCATGGGTCTTCTTATGGAAGACTTTATATATATACATTTGGCTATGTTTGAAAACACGATTGTCAGATCAAAAGATTTAACCCTTGATGGATTAATATACCTAGTTAATCGGGAAATGGCCCTTAAGACGATTATCTTCTTCTAAGTTTTAATCAAACCAACTGGCTAAAAAAAAAAAAAAAAATTTGTTACGTTTTTTTTGGTTGTTTATTTTTGGGCATGACAGTTTCCAAGATACTTACTATTTATAGTAAGTCAACAAGGTTCAGAATTCTTGGCTTTTCAGTAGTGGACTTGGAGCGTTTCGCCGAGAGCTTTCCAGCAAGCTACCATACGTTGTCATCCGAGCTCATTTGGGCCTCTGTTTTAATGTCGGAAAATTCCTCACTTTATTTATTATTTCACTTTATAATTCAACGGTCATATTTATTTAAAAGTGACTTAAAGTGGAATTATAAAGAGACGGACTGGGAATATGAAGAGACACAGTGGAGAAACTAAAGAGTCATAGCTGCAGCCATAAGAGGAGGTTTGGAGTCTCATTGTGTATGCTTCAGTTTATGGATTTTATCTCTCATTGAGAATTCGAGAAGCTTCAGCTATCGAATATGAAATCTGAGGACGGAAACCCGATTCATCTCCGGTGCAGATTCACATCAAAGTTCGCCATTGTTTTACAGGTTCTTATCATCCAGTGTTATTGTTATTTGCTGTATTTCAAATTGGCATGTTGTAATCTATGGTTTTGTATTGTTGTTGTATAATACATACCATTTTCTAAGAAGATTAATAAGATTATATCTGCTGGTTATTCGAATATATCTGCTGGTTATTTGCATGTTATTGTTTGTTTCAAATCTGGATGAGATTTATTTGTAAAAATTAGAGAATGGCTAGTTAGGGTCATTTCAGTAGACCACCCCACACTGGATGTCCAGTGTGCCTATCACTTGGGGCCAAGAAGGTAAGTGTTCACTCTTGGGCTTAGTGTGAGGATTGCTTCGGACCAAGCTATCATGCTCCCTCATTCAAACCCTATTGTGATTATATACTAAAAATGAATATAGATGTGGCATGACCTATCTAAGGAATTATGATGATTCTATATATTTGTAATCATGTGTGTGATTAAAAACCCTAATAGAAATAATTGAATATATTCCAATATTGTTTAATATGGTTGCAAGACCTAGATCAGGATTTATCTTGTTAAAAGGCATTTTTATTGGTAAATTTATATCTCTACGTTTCTAACTATCTTACATTTCTTATTTTGATGGAATTTGTGATTTTAGGGCAAGAATTAGGGCAATCCCAAAAAGGGGACATTACATGATGAGTCACAAGTCCATTGATTTGATCACATTGTTAAGACTTGTAGGACTCTTCATGAGATGGCTATGATGAAGCATTTCCATGACAACATTAATAATGGCTTCTTGTTTATTCTTTTATATGATCCATAGGTTTTGAGTTTTCTCAACTGAGTGTTGCATTAGGGAATCGTTACTTTGGGATCTGATATTGTCGTTCTTTTTTTCTTGTTCTTGGTTGACTTTGTATTTAGACATCAAAGCATTTCCATTTGTATTTCTTGAAGGATGTATATTTTTTATGTGTATGACATTCCTTCTTACAACCTCACTCTTGGTTTTAAAAGGTTTGAAGCTCATGCGTGCCTTATGGTTGAATTTGATTTCACATTGATGACACTATCTTTGGGATTCATGGAATGTTGTGGTTTGGACTCCAGAAGAACCAATGATTTGTCAACTTCGACTGTTATTCTTGTGATGTGTTAACGATCACCAGCTTTAGGTGATTAGATACGGATTGATTTGTCTTTAAGGCTTTCATGTCATGCCAACTTTTAAAGAGACAATTGCTGATATAAAGTATGAAACAGTTTATATTGTAGTTGGTTTGAAGAATTTGCCCTTTGAGAAGGTGTTTGCAAGATGCCATCTTTTTTGTTCCCTCATATTGGTACATATTCAACATTTGATGTGAATTTTCCATGTCAAGCCCATTGGATCGCAGCTATGGGTGCATCTTTAAGCTATGTTCATTAAGTAGATTCATCATGGCCTACCATTGTAGATAACAAAGAACCAACATGTACCATAATCATGAAAGATCGTGCAACTTCAACATGCATAAATAAGTGATGTTTTTGCCTAATTAAGATCATCTTGATCCTTAGCTATAGCAATCATAAGAGCCAGCCATAATGATTAATGTACCTCACTTAGACCACTTCATGTAATATTCTCTCTTTCTCTTTATTATTAATGTGTAAATAATATATTGTTGCATTACTTTATTCATTTTAAACAAACAACAACTCCCACAACAGATAAAGAATCTAATTAAAAGTTGATCACAAAACCTCTAATCAATTTACAAAAATATGTTTCACGATTGTTTCCTGCTTTTTCTTCTTGCATTTTAGGAACTTAAATTGTTTTATCATATGCCAGTTTTGCCTCAGCTTTTTATGTTTTTCCAAATTAACCATTCTGGGACCCATGGCAGATAATTCAATGTTGACGCTAGAAATTTTCAAGTAATGAGACTAATAAATAGAGATCAACAATCAAGCTAGAAAGAAGTTAATATAGTAGCATCCATGTGAAGAAGAAAATGAAACTCTAAGAATCTCCAAAAAAAATACTTTGAAGTGACATGGAAAACTATAGAGTGCCAATAGAGTTAAACCAAAATAGATACCAGAGCTGAAAGCTCTGATTAATAGAGATAAGTAATTGCTAAAACAGAAATAGTGTGCATCTTAAAATGGAGAATTTTCACAGAAATACCTGTCTCTCACGAAGTTGATTATATGTCCCATTGCTTCTACTTTGACTATATGAACTCCCATCAGGAGATGTAGCATCCATTACTCTATTATTCTCGTACTTGTACCTGTTGAAGAAAATTAAATAAAACATTATTGACATGGCATAGTCAATAAAAAGTAAAGTACAACCAAAACTAATTTGCTAGCAGTTTAATCATCCAAGGCATTAAATCCTTGTATAACGTATATGAAAAGATTCTTTGTCAGATATGCTAACGGTTGGTCTCTAATAGCATCCATTAACAAAGCCTATAATGTCAATTTAAGTAAGTACTAGAAAAGATAATTCTCCAGGGCCTAGACATGTTGCTCAGATATTAAGTAATCGTAGTGGTTCATATACATAATGGTAATTTATTTTCTGATAAATATTTATGAGGAAGCACAATGAAATAATTAATCAATCAAGCTGCTAGAACTGATATGAAATTCTAAAAGTATATGAAATTCTTTTTATTGGATATGCTAATGGTTGGACTTTAATAGCATGATCTGTTAACATAGCCTAAAATGTGTTTGTTAAAGTAGCCGAAAAAAGTTCACCCAACATGTTATGCAGACATTAACTAGTCTTGATAAGCCATAGTAATTTATTTTCTGATTAAATATTTATGACGACTAAGCACAATGAAATATTTAAGCAATCCACCTGTTAGGATTGATTACACACCCATTGTAAAAATTATATGGAAAGCTTTTTTATTGGGTATGCTAATGGTTGGTTTTTAACAGTATGATCCATAGACAAAGTCTAAATTGTGCAAGTTAAAGTAACTAGCCAAAAAAAAGTGAGAGATGTTGCAAAATGATAATTTATGTGATTAATATTATAAGGATAAACACAATGAAATATTTATGTAATCAAGCTGTTAGATTTGATTACACACCCATTGTAAAAAGTATATGAAATGCTTTTTTATTAGGTATTGTACTGGTCTTAACCAGTTAAATAGTACAATTGTCATGTCCCCTTCCGAGTCTTAACCAGCAGCGGACGGCTGTTTATTAGGTATTGTACTGGTTGATCTTAAAAGTTAAATAGTACAATTGTCATGTTCCCTTCCGAGTCTTAACCAGCAGCAGAAGGATGTCTAGCCTTTTCTTTCCCTGAGGCTAGAACAAAACGATAATAAAGGGAATAGAGGAATGCATAAATAATTGGCCAAGCTTATATTAATTACACTTGTTTATTTATTCATTTACAACTTAAGCCCCTATTCCAGTCATTGACATGGGGCCCTTTTGGGAAGGTGGTCTCCTTATCTACTTGGCTTCTTGGCATGACAGTGGAAGGCAGAATTCGAAATTTCTGTTTAAGTCGAATGGTTGTTTGAGTCAGAAGCAGAAAAACTGCTTTTTGGACTGATGAGTCTATATGAAGGATCGCTGAGGTGAAGAAAGATATCTTTTGAACATTTTGATTATTATTTCTTTCTCTCTGCAAGTTACCTTTCAGAACACAACCCCTGGGAAGGAAAGCTTCTGGACAGAAACCTAGAAGTTTGGTTTGAGCCATTTTAGCCATCGCAGGTCAAAACAAAGTATTATCCAATGCAGTTTGTGACAGGGAAGTCAATCTGGGAGGCAACAATAATCATCTGGACTGTTCGAAGTGTGCAAAGACATTGTAGAGGCCCCTGGTTTCAATGTGGGAAGGACCCAGCACTCCAGCATCAAGACAGCATGAAATAGTGTCTGGTTTCAGAATCGCAGCTAGCTAAAGAGCTGCAGTTAGCATGGTATTGGACTGGTACCAAATCCCTATCCTTGCAGGCGTCTAGTAAATTCTGAAGTCTCCATGTTTAAAGCTATATCAATGTAGCTGGTATGTGTTGTTCGTATGTTATAATCATAGGTTGAAAACTTCTATCAGAAGCTGCCAGATTATTGCAAGAAATGTCATATTTATGTGCGAATTAGTTTATTGAAGATAAATTCTGGAAAATTTTCTTAGTTCAATTAGTCAGGATATTTCAACAATCCATTAACAAAGACAAAAAATGTGTATGCTAAAGTAAATGGCAATAAAAAAACATTCCCCAGACATTTTACTCAGATGTTAAATAGTCATGGTGGGCAGCAGAGATAGATATGATAAATTTATTAATGTCCAACAAGAGACCGCAAAAAGGGTCAAAGGGACTGCCAAGAACAACAAACTGGGCCAGCCCGCAGCAGGGACACCAAACGGTGCCCGAAGAAAGAAAGCAACAACAACTGAAACAAGAGGCAGAGAAAGGGGTCCAAAGAAAAGGAGGAAAACCCTCCCAAGCCCTGCTAAGAGTTCTGAGCACACCAATGGCAAAGTGAACAACTATTTTCTGGTTATTTACGAGGAGTAAGCAACGTGAAATAATTAAGTAATCCAGCCATTAAAACTGATTACACACCAATGGTGTCAGCATGTAATCTTGATGAAGTCAAAAATTCAAAATATTAAACTAAACATGTACTCTAGTGCTATAAGGAACCCTATGCAGGATTGCAATCTTTAGTCCCAAAAGATATCTATTAGGGCCGACAGCTGCCAGTACATAAAATGCACACCATTTAAACTCTAAAATATAGATCAGAAAAGTATCAATATATTAAAAAAGCATTTCTCTACTAAAAAAATACTGAAAAAACAATAACGTTTGCTTCCAATGATCAATTGTCATAGATACTAATCTAAATGTCAGACTCCAACTATCGTCCTTTCTGTCACTTCCAATCTTCATATGTTTTTTTCTGCATGTTGTATTTAGAATGGTTCCCTGCAGTACATATCTTACTCTCTAAGTCTAAAACCTCAAATTCTATCTCCATAAAAATCTAATAGTTTGTAACTTTGTGGGGTTCCTATTCATTTTTCTTCCGTGAGATGTGCTATAAAATTCCCTTATATTCAAAGCTTACCATTTCTAACCATTCATGCAAATAAGATTTTCCCTCCTTGCTCCATCTTAACAGTTTTCTCTTTTGAAGAAAGCTTCCCATTTCTAACCATTCATAAATATAAATCAAATTTTCTACCTCCAAACTCTATCTTAAGGGTTTTCTCTCAAGAAGAAAGCTACCCGTTTCTAACACTCATAAATAGAAATCAAAATTTTATACCTTCACACTCATCCTTTAGAGTTTTCTCTCTTTAAGTTAATTTGCCTATGTAAAGCTGTACTTGACATGGATCCCTGCACCACAAATTTGTCTCACATTCTGTTTCTGAAATCATTGATTGAAGATCCTACCTCATCAAATGTATACCATTTGAATTGCCAGTTTACTCTAAATAGGCTACTGCTTATCTTCCTCTAAACGCTACCTAAAGGGTACTCTCTCTAAAAGTTACCCTCGGTCATGTATTTGATCTATCATGAGATTTAAATTCAAGTTATTCAACTTAACATCATACAAAATCAAGTGTGTAAGAAAAGCTTTATCTATCATTCTGATTTTATGCCCATGGTTAAAAAACTAAATTGAAATTTCATTACAGATCTATCCATGATAATTTGCATCTAAATACCAAAAATCTAGATATGCCCATGACTCCCCAGACTGAATACAGAGAAACACGAGGACAATTAAAAATCAAAAAGATAAACATGTAAATATGCCAACAACTTGCTATGCTACGACAATCAAAGGGTGTCTTGGATAAAACAAGTTCATCTTCTGACAACTTCACAGTCCACAACTTGAACCACTAAGATCAGCAGATTCACTATATATAGCAGGGGATGCTCCAAAGCAGCACAGTAAAAATACCAATAAGTAAATAAAAAAGGTTCGGAACGTAGAGAAAACCACGAGTTCTGAGAATGTATTAACAAAGTGAAATCTCAAAACAACCAATAGAAATTACTCAAAGTCCACAACTTGAACCACTCAAATCAGCAGATTCACTATATATAGCAGGAGATGCTCCAAAGCAGCACAGTAAAAACACCAATAAGTAAATAAAGAAGGTTCAGAATGTAGAGAAAACCATGAGTGCTGAGAATGTATTAACAAAGTAAAATCTCGAAACAACCAATAGAAATTACTCAAAGCTTATTAGCTATGCCAAAGTTAAAATCAAAAAACCAAGCTGATAAGAAACTTATAACTTCATGCAATAAATTGCAGAAATTTATGGTTATCAGTTGTTTTCAATTTTGATCAATGCTTTAAACTAAGACTGCTAAATTTTTAATTCCCAACTGATAAGGCCCAATGGTTGAAAATATTAGCATTTTGACTTCAAATGTCGCTAAGCATAGCAACTGTAACCTGACCAAACAATGTCTACCTCAGCCAGAGTCATGGTAATTGTCGAAGGATCTCATGAACAACTTATAGAGCATCAGATAAACAGATGCAGTAACAGATACTGCATATTTTCAAGACCCCCTGACACAGATGATTATATACAGCAATTATTAAATATAAATATTCAATTAATTTAATTTATAGAGCATAACATTAAAAATATTTATTTTATATATTTGCAGTCTTGGTTTTTTATATTTTAATTTATTATATTTATTTTGTTATACTAGACTTGTATTTTTAGTAGCTAAAATATACATCTGTGAACAATTTTATTTTGCAATTTCCTTTCACACCCCTAAACCAGAATCCACACCAGGCGGTGTGACACTCATCCAGATATTACAGCTCAAATATGTCGATATATCTGATACCATGTCCAAGCATTAAAGGCATACCGTACAATTCCCTGGTATCCAATATGTGGATATACATATCTGGAAAGCATAGAGAACGTATCCAGAAACTCTGAACACAATACATATTCCTAGCACAAATCTCTAAGACGTTCTCATCAATTCATTTTCAGATGGCATACATCTTTGGTCGAGTAATTAAATGCTGAGTTTCTGAGTGTTGAGGTGAACCTAATAGAGGTTTAAAATTGCCAAGCGGTCATATTGGTATAAATTTTCAGGGTTGTATATAATTACACTGCTAGTTAATTCATACATTTGGGGACAAAAAAGCCCTGCCACATAAAGAACAAGCACTTTCAGAACACTTAAAATCCTCATCTGTTTATTAAGGAATCAAGATAAATTATCATTATATTGAGGCTCAAATTCATCTTGAGAGGATAAGAAACAAGATGTTGTTTAAATCTTTCACCAGAAGATTTGAGATGAATTAACAATCCATGAACCGAACCATAACACATAACAATAACATATCAATTATAGGCATATGATGTTGAAACCTTGTCACCAGAATTTCAGACCTATAGAAATCTTTTAATTTTATTACACATAAGTGACATAACATAAAGCGGAGAACTGCTCCACCAGAAAAAAATTTGCGAAATTTAATAAAAGAAAAAGCCTCACTCCACCCTTATTGTGTTTGAATCAAGATGCTTATCAAAGTTCATGCTGAAAATAATCAGGTAATTTCGTTGATCATTCACAATCAAAATTCATATCATAATAAGACTTTCCAATTAATAGCACGAAGTTGTAGAAACTTCAGATGGTTGAAACAGCAATTACAAACAGAGTGAGCACTACAAAAGCTCAGAGGATTCTACCAAAGTGATTGTTAATGTAATATCTTACCAACAGTAAACACCAGCATAGCTTATTATCACATTTAGATTAATAAAGAAATTTCTCACAGAAATACAAGCCAGCCCATTGTGAAAACCAGAAACATAATTACTAAAGCTAATGTAAAGATAAAGCAATGATGAAAACAAGGTACTATAGCTAATATGATGATAAAGTAGTAATGAAAACCTTAGTCGCTCAGCATCTGCTCTAACATCAATTTTCTCAGTCTCTCGGTTTATCAGATTGACAATTCGAGCTGTGTATGATGTAATTGCACGAAGTAATAGTGGAGGACTCCTCAGAGAATTCAGAGCAATGTCCTTTACATCATCAGGTATTTCTCCATCAATGTCGATACCCAACTTTGAAGTTTCTAAATATGGATGTCCTTGAACACCTAACCCATCATAAGCTGGAAATGCGTTCCGTATTCTTTCAATAAGATGAGCTGCAAGAGACTCGCAAGCTTTTCTAACGCTCCTTTCCTGTGCTGTTTCAATAAGAATGAGACCATCTGTGGGTTTATTGCCCTTGACTGTAGCATAAACTGTATCCTGCTCATTACGGGCACGCAAAATGTCAGGAGTCACATCTTGTGCACCTCCAACTCTCATCTTTTGTGCATCCCTTGCCTGATCAACATATTGATGAAGACGCCGCTGGTATTCTGCAAAAATCTTGGTTGTGTCTTCGCATCGTTGATCGTAGGCTTCAAGCATCACCTGCTTATGCCTAATACACAATAACAAGAAGTAAGCTTCTCTTCAGAAAAACATGGCATTCTGTTTAGAAATTCTAAATCAATGTTTCAAGTTGATTCTTCAGCAATCTCTATACTAGTGTAGCATGACAATAAGTTTGACTAGTTCTTGACTATGTCAGAATGATCTATCTTGAACATACAAACTATATTTGTTTTTGCTTGTGTCGTTTGGGAAACTCTATGCACAAAGCATAAGATATTATGTCTATTTTCAATTTTGTACTCTACTGATAGGCTCAGAAACTACGTGTTAAGGAAGAGGAGGAGGCCGCTATCTTTCTCCATAGAATGGCCCGTTAAGTGCTCAAACTTTAGGTCAAGAAGAGGAGGACCTTATGGGAACCTATGCCCCTTGCCCCCCTCGATCTCAAACCTCAAAGCGGACAAGTCCTCTTTTGCTCTTCAAGAAGGATAAACACGCTCTTCTTTCTTCTTAACTAGCAAAATCAAAGGTGAGTAACATTTAACTTTACATCATGCCAACATTTCCATGTCATACCATCCAAGGCTTCTAGAAAATAGGCATTGCTTGTAACTCTATCATAACAACTTAGCTTTGATATGATACATAATTCGAGCAATGAGCTATTCAACAATTCTAGTTTTTTTTTTCACAACAGCTTTGTTATTACAGAACTGGCACAGAACGTTCAAATAAAATAACAATATTAAATAAAGAATGAGATAAGAAATTAGTTGAAAGGAGCTTTCTCAAAACAACAATGTTAAACCAAATTTCACACAGCTCTGGGGGATTGACTATCACCGGAGGTAGATTATCCTTGATTAATTGAAAACTTAGTATGGTACACTAAAGCATATTTTAATAAATCAGACACTTAAGAGATGGAAACGAGTGGATCCTCCAAGAAATTTAACAATAAATCTGTATGTATTAGTGAGTTGTCTGTCGATTTAGTTTGATTGCACCGACATGGAAAGCCACAAGGATCAGTTTGAGAGAAAACAACCTACAAGATTCACACTTAACGACACAACTCAGACAACTTAAGCTTTGAATTGCAGCACAAGACAATTATGCTTCATAAGACGTCATGTATCCCAACAGAAATTCATCGCAAATTTTTAACCTATCAAAGGCAGATGCAGAGTCAGGAATCTGAACAAACGATATGGAATCAAAACCTGTAATTTGACTTGTCGTCAAGCATTCTCCTCCGCTGGGATTCCTCCCTGGAAGTTTCTAGCATCCGTCCCTTCAATTCCTTCCGTTGTCTGTGAAGGATTTGCCTCAGTCTCTCCACCTCCTTTTCAGCCGCTTCACGTTCTCTCAGAGCCCTCTCTCGGATTTCGTATGCTTCGGAAGCCTGCCCCCGTTCTAAAACCTCCTTACTCTTCGGAATCTCCGCAGCTTTGCCTTTATTTTTTCCATCAAATCTCCTCCTGCCTTTGCTCTTAACCTCCTCTTCCTTAACACGTACATTATTCTTTGCCGTCTCCTGCAGGCCGGCACCGACGCTAGGCCTTCCGTGGACGAGAACATTTCTCTTAATTTTCTCCACAGTTTTCTCCGATTTTACTCTTTGTAAAAGGAAATTCCAAACGGGCAGCATATTTCCCCTGCAGATTTTTTTGAGATCTTCAGGAGAAGGAAGAGGTTTGTTAGAAGATAAATACTGCCCCTGAGGCCGGTACCCCATTTCCTGTTGTAGCCATTCCAAAATTGCTTCCGGCTGAGGAACGCCGCCGCTTGGATTCTGCATTGCTTTGTACCTATAAAATCTCTCAAAAATTCACCTCAAACTAATGCAACAGATCCCAGACAGATGAAGATCGATCCGAGAGACGAAAAAGCCGCTTCGAAACCCTAGCAAGTTTATCCTGCGAATTTGCGAACGATTGCAGCTGATGCTCCTGCTGCGGCTGCTGCTACTGTGATCAAGGAATTGAATTGGGCGTCCCATTGACATGATTATTCCATCGCCCATCCAAAAAATGTGTCCACCATATTCCAAACCCTGCCTCCCGTTATCGCAATATCTCGTTAAATCCCGTGCAATTCAGAGGGACGAGAAGGAGCAACTATAATTTTATTTATTAAAAAACTTGATTTGAAATGCGAAAAGGGGGTACGTGTGTGGGCCGGTCGATAGTTTGTCCGTTGAGGGATGGGATGCCCTACGATTAGTATTTGTTCGTAAATTAAACGCTAAGGCCAAAAACCTCCAAAAAATTAGCTTGGATGGGCCACTAAATTATGAGTTAGTGCCCATGTCATCGTCCCCTCTAACGGTAAACTAGTGGTTGGCCGGCTATGGCTTCATCTTATTACAAGCAACCAAAAACATATATTAAACGTCCCTCTCTATGAGCAGTGCGTGGGAACTTTCAAACTGTTGGCAAAGGTGAGCTAGCAAGCATCTTTCTTGCCATTATAGTCATGTGTTTAGCAAGTAATATCCATAATGAGACAAGGTTTAGATTGGATGGTGTAGATGTAAACTCTACAAAAAAAGATACTAAATTGGTAAGAGTTAACCAAGAGTTGGATTGGATTGTCTAGATACAAACTCCATAAAAAGATATTAAGTGGGTAATAGTTAACAAAGGGTTAGATTGCATGGTGTAGATGCTAATTATAAAAGGATGACATTAAATTGGTAAGAGTTAATGAAGGGTTAAATTAGATGGTGTAGATGTAAATTTCGTGCATTTAAAAAAATACCAAATTGGTCAAAGTAGTAATCATTAGGAAAATGTTGCAAGGAAGTGTAAAGAAAATCTAACTAGTTAATAAATGAATGTTGTTAATAAATATATAATTAAAATTTTGAATTTTTGGATTGTTTGTTTGATGTTTCAAATTGTGTGGAGGATCTCACCCGTGGAGGATTAGTCTCGCCCTAGCTCGCAGAGGTACCCAAGATAAGGGTTGTTGGGCGTTGGGCTAGGTCATGGGGATACCCTTGTGCATTAAAAAAATAATGATTTAGAATTTTGAATGTGAGATTTTGAGGTGGGAAATAAATGTGTAAGTATGAGGATAAGAGTAATAAATAATGAATGCATAGGAATAAGTGGTGGCATAGATACTATAACGTCAAAATGTGTGGAAGTGTGTATATTTGGAGAGGGGTAAAGGAACGAGGAATAAGCTCAACTTTGCACTAGTGTATTTTTTTATATTAAAAGTAGCAAGACCGAGGTGCTCACTCTTACAAAACGGCCTAAGAGCATTGAAAGTGGATTAACAAACCATTAATAGCACTTTAACAGTGCATAAAATCTTAAAACCAATTTGCACAAGAGTGTTATTTGTCAATAGGAATTGTATTGAGGAATTTCACATATGGACCCAAAACTAAATAGGAATTGCATGGATATGCACATTTCACCATTACATTTTGTCCCCACTTTGAGTTGCATTCAAACCCTTTAGAAACCTATAATTAATGTGATGTCAATTAGTCCAGTAACTCAACCATTTCTTATGTAATTGATTGAATAAACACCTATTCATCTAGTTAATTTTCTAATTTGCATCTACCTATTAATTATAACATTTTATTATTTAATCAGTAAAGTCACTATTCATTCCTATTCACCCAATTCTATTTCTAATTTAAAGTCATTTGTCATTTCTCTCCTAACGTCCACCTTAGGTACATAAATCTAAATATTTAATAAATAATAATTCTATCCACTTTCCAGTAGTGACTTAGCATTAATGATTCACTAATCCATTACTTGCACACATTAATCCTTGTGAAACCACTTAAATCATGCACAGTCCCAAAATGTGTACAAATTTATAATATTTGTATATGTTGCATAGCCTCTGTACCATGTTACATGGGTCAAAAGACTTATCCATCCTTCAACGTACTATTGTATACCATTTTTCATCGTGCCCCTTCACATTCTCTAAGGAGACTCTCCACCATATATTCTCCTTCAATCTTGGACTCTTCCTCATCCAACAACCATGTGAGGGCACTTGCCTCCTCTCCTCTCTCCAAGAACATCAACCGATTTGAGGCTTTTAACTCTACTTTTAGTCCTAATTATTCAATTTTCTAACCAAAAACCTATAAATAAAATGTCATCCTAAGCCATGTGTACCTCACCCTAGAATCCAACTTTACTTTGTTGTAAGATCACATGTACCATCTAATCCATCATGATTGAGCACAAGCACCATAGACTTAAAGCAACAAGGGTTGATATTGGTGCATTTTTATTTTTTCATTAATATTGATAGTTCTTTGTTTTATCTTGATTGTTACATGTATTTTCGGTAGAACGGGTTAATGTTTTTTTAATGTATTCTTCTATTCTCCATTTTGTATGCATATCTCATAAATTAATGTGTATTTCAAAGTGAATAAGAACACACATACATGCATGTAAAGTGTAATGCCTCACCAAGGAACCCCAAGGAAAGCAAGCCAAGAAAACCTAGCATTATTTTTTGAGACATTCCAAATAAACTTAACAACTTCCATGAAAAGATATGACACTAAATATTACACTTGTATGACAATGTGCACTTAAGTGTCACAATGGAAACCACAACACTTAACAACGCCTAAACATGACCACACCATCGCACAAGCAAGGTGACAATAATGGAACCCTGGAAAAAAAAGCCATTCACCACAAGAAATAGTACTATATATATATATATATATATATATATATATATATATATATATATATATATATATATATATATATCTATACATATATACATATATACATATATATATATACATACATATATATATATATATACATATATATATACATATATACATATATATATATATATACATATATACATATATATATACATATATACATATATATATACATATATATATACATATATATATATGTATAGATATATGTATATATGTATATATATACATATATATATATATACATACATATATATATATGTATAGATATATGTATATATGTATATATATATGTATATATGTATATATGTATATATATACATATATACATATATCTATACATAGATATATATATGTATGTATATATATATGTATATATGTATATATATATGTATATATGTATATATATATATATATATCTATATATATATAGATATATGTATATATATATATCTATATATATATATATATATATATATATATATATATATATATATATATATATATATATATATATATTTATATATATATATATATATATATATACATATATATATATACATATATATATCTATATATATATACATGTATATATGTATATATGTATGTATATATGTATATATGTATATATATATATAAATATATATATATGTATATATATATATATATATATATATATATATGTATATATATATATATATATATATATATATATATATATGTATATATATATATATAGAGAGAGAGAGAGAGTATATATATATATATATATATATATATATATATATATATATATATATATATGTATATATGTATATATATATATATATATGTATATATATATATATGTATATATATATATATATAGAGAGAGAGAGAGATGATGCAATCAAGGGCAAAGGGAACTCAAAGAGTTCAATCCAATCCTTGCAACAAGAGTCACACAATAGAAGCAATATAGAAAGAAAAAGATGAGAGAATGCAAGATCATCCTTCTCATTACTAGAGAATCAAATATAAATGATCTGCAACATGCATTCATACACTCTAGGCATACATGCATGTTTTTGAACCTTTTGTCGGTTATCTTTTTATATTGTCTATTCTAGAATCCAACTACAAAGTTGTACTGATGTTTCTTTCTTCTATATCTTAAGTGGTGTTCTAAGATATCAATTACAAGAGTTTATAAAGCCTTTGCAATCCACAAGTTTCCCTAAGAGTGATTACATTCCCCAATGAAGAGAAAATGTATTACAAATATAGGTCAAGTCCCAAATCATAAGGATCTTCTTGCAATTGATGCATCATGAAATGTGATCCCTTGAGTAGGTTGGCCACAAACATGGAAATCATTGAGAAATGTTTCATTAAGCTTCACCGAATGGAAAAATCCTTCATGTGATCGAGAAATGCAAACTAGTCGTGAAATGTGAAGAATAATTAAGTCTCGCCAAGAATCTGTAAGATTTCATACACGAAGAAACCAAATGGGGTATGAACCTAGGGAAAGGTTTAGGAAGACTCCATGAACACACCAATAGGTTTGAAACTACAAAGGACTTGATTTGAGCGAACATTAAGATTGCATTTGAAGGAAAATGAAAAACAAATATTTTTGGTTGATTCAAGATTGCTAAGAACCCAAGATGGTCTTGTATCAGACACCCAAGGTTATTTGAAAAGTGAGCCTCTCACTTTCTTGGGGCCAAATGAAAACCAAGATGGTTAACCTCAGCCTAAAAAATCCATGAAAAATCCTCCACTAGTTTGTCTTTCCACTTGACAAGAAACTCCTTGTACTATTTACCTCTTGTACATTGACTAACTTTGTTATCCAAAATCTCTACTATGTCATCCATTTGCTTCATAGGATACTCCTTCTCAACATCTGATACATCACATTCATGATAATGTGGTTCATGATACTTAGAAAAATCTACAACATTGAATATAGGCAAAATATCTATATCATCTAGTAACTCCACTTCATATGCATTCCCTGAATCAAATTTCCTCAGGAACATGGTCAAAACTTCCTCATCTCCAGTTTATTATATGTTCCAATAGGAAAGCTTCATGTTTCTTCATATATACCAACACCTCATCTCCTACTTGTAATTCCTTATCTCCTCTTCATATATGGTTTATCCTTGTATGTCTGATTTACTATCTCCAAATCTTGTTTGACCTGGTTGTGTAAGCTACTCATGTGTTCCAAAAATTCTTCCGCATATGCACTCCTTTTGTCTTCATGACTAATATCCATCAACTCTGACACTCCTTTAGGATTAAAATCAATAACTACCTCAAATGGTGTATTCCCTATACTTCTATTTCCTGAATTATTATATGAAAACTCTGCTTGTGCTAGAACTAAATCCTAATTTTCAGTCTTTTCTCCAACCAAACATCTCAGTAAGTTACCCAAACTCTTGCTCACTACTTTTGTTTGTCCATTTGTCTGCGGATGAAATGTAGAACTAAACTTTAATTATGTCTTCATCTTCTTTCAAAGTGTCCTCCAGAAATAACTAATAAACTTATTGTCCTTGTCTGAAACTATACTATTAAATAATCCATGTAACCTCACAATCTCCTTGAAAAACAAGTCGGCTACATGTATTGAATATGTTATCTTTTTACAAGGTATAAAATGAGCCATCTTTGAAAACCTATCCACTATCACAAATATAGAATCATTACCTCTTGATGTCTTCAGTAACCCTAATACAAAATCCATGCTAATGTCCTTTCAAGGTCTTGTTGACACTGTCAAAGGTGTATACAATCCAATGTTTAGACTACTTCCTTTTGCAACTAGACAAATTATACAACTTTGAACAAATTTTTTGACATTGTTATTAATATGAGGCCAAAAGTAATTCTCACTTACTAAATCCATTTTCTTGTCAATACCAAAGTGTCCAACTAATCCCCCATAATTATTTTCCTTGATCAGATTATCCCTCATAGAACTTCTAGGTATACACAACTGAATTCCTCTAAATAACATACCATCATGAAGGAAATAGTCCAATAATTTGCTTCGGTATACTACAATAGGTTCTCTACAAGCTTTCAAAGGTTTAGAAAAGTTAGAGTCCCCTTCGTACAAAGTCTTCAATTCATCAAATCCCAATACTTCAATTCTCATCTATGTCATCAAGGTCCTTCTTCTACTCAAAGCATCATCAACTTTATTTGTTTTACCACTCCTATGTTTCAACACAAAGGTGTACCTCTGTAAGAATTCAGCCCTTCTCATATGTATCTGATTCAACTTACTCTAACTATCCAAATATTGCAATGCTTGATGATCAATGTACAAAATAAACTCCTCAGGAAACAATTAATGTCTCCATTTATTCAAATCTTGTACTGTGGCATAAAATTCTTGATCATAAACTAAGTATCCTCTCTTGGCATCATTCAAATTCTCATTGAAATAGGCAATTAGTCTGCCCTCTTAAGTCAACTCTACTCCAATTGCATTTCCACTCACATCATAGTCCACTTGAAGAAATTTGTTGAAATCAAGTAGGGATAACAAAGGTTGTTCAGTCACCTTCTGCTTCACCAATTCAAAACTTTTTTGTGCTCCATGCATCCACTTGAATGTTGGAAACTACAATTGAAATAATTTTTATGTTGTCATTGATGTCAAACCTTAACTATGTTGGATATTGCTAATGCATGGGGAGGTGATTGAGATATTTAATATGTTTAATCACTATGTTACTAAATGGGCACTCATATTGTTGTCATCTATTTTTTGTCACTGATGTCAACATATGTTTCTGTGAGGAGATCAGGCTAGTTACCATAGTGTACGGACACTGTACGGATGTTTCAGATGTTGTGAAGACAGATGAGAGTTCAGGAGGATGTTGTGATCTTATATCCAAGATTGCATCATGTAATATTTCATATTGGATGAGTTACAAATGTTTTGGTGAAGACTGGTCACTGGACTATGACAGTGAGAAATGCCAGAGTTAGTCTCAATGTTTCTGGTATATCTTCCAGATGATATGGATTCAAGGTATTCGAGCTTGAGGGATGACAAACAAGATACTGAAGGATGTCCATTGGTTAGCACAAGGTACAGATTACTTGTTGACATAAGTTGTGGTGTGTGTTCTAGAAAAGACTTATTTGGAAGCCAACTCAAGAGATTTAGAGTGCATTTTGTTTTGCAAATGTAAATTAAGGATGTTAGTCCTTAATTATTGTAATGGAATCATTGTATACTTGTTTTAGATACCATGTGTATCTTAGCAAGGGTTTATGTAATTGTTTGTAATTAGGAAAGGCTTATGAGCCGACCTGATCATGAGAATTGTAATAAGGTATAAATGAAAGGTCTTTTCTTTGGAAAAGATATGGATGGAAAAAGGTGATATAAAGAAGTTTTGAATGCTATGAGTTTGTGTATGTTGTATGTAGAGGAGAGGTTTACTGGTGGAATTCACTGGAACTGATCAAGCAAAGACAGTTTTTACCAGGTAGTTCAAAAAGATTGTGTATTTCTTCATATACACTTGTGTTGCAAACAGTGAGTTCTGAAGGTGGATTTAACCTTCTTTGGGTAGTGAGCCTTGGGCAGTGAGCTCTCCCTTTCTTCTTGACTCCTAATAGGGTATGTCCTCTAACAAGGTCTATGTACTGTAATGTTTTAATAAGCTCCTAACAGGTCTAAATCTTCTAACAAGGATACTATACTCATAGTACATCATTTGTGGGTGCTAATTCCCACCAAGGTTTTTAACTTTAACAGGATTTCCCAGAGACCAAAATATTATGTTATTGTGTTGGCATTCATTATGTTCATTGGATATGATATTGTTGCTACTTAAATTTTAAAGTTTAATAATCTTCCATACAACTGATTCACCCCCCCCCCACCCTCTCAGTTGTATTATGGAATGTTATTCCTAACAATTGGTATCAGAGCTTGTGGTCCTCAGAGAGAAAGCTTAATAGCTTGAGGTGATCTTGGAGATGGCAGTCTATAGGAAGGATGGTCCAAAATTTGATCCTAAAAACTTTGACACTTGGAAGAACAAGATGAAAACTCATCTGCTATGTTTGGGCATCGATTATTGGTTGATCACAAAGAATAAGGTGGCTATAAAGATTGAGAGTTATTTTCCATCAACTATTGATGATGAAAAGAAGGTATTCTCATACAACACGGTCATAAGGGAAGCACTGATAAGCGCACTATCTTTAGGTGAGTTTACTGAAGTTAAAGACTTGGATTCAACATACGAGATTTGGAGAAGATTAGAGGCATTATATGAAGGATACAAATATACCAAGCAAGCAAAGTTATAGAACTGGAAAATAAAGATGGAGAAGCTGCAAATGAAGGATGATGAAAGCATTAGGACTTATGTTAAAAGGATTACAGAAGTTGTGGTTGGAATCAAAAATTATGGAGGCACTTATGATGAAGAAGAAGTTGTTGCGAAGATCCTTAGATCATTGACACCTGTATACAAGTTCAAGGCTATGTCTATTCAAGAGACTATACCCTTAACTCTGAACTTTAGTAGAGAGATGTTGATTGCAAAGCTAACTACCTTTGAGGCTGCTGAAATGGGAGATTCGGTACCTAAAGTGGAATTTGCATTCAAGGCATCTATACACAAGAAAATGTCTGCACTTCCGAGCACCAGTAGTGAAGACCTTAAAGAATAGCTTGGTGAGTATGTTGAGGAATGGGAACAGATAATGGTAGAAGAAAGAAAGATGGATGAACTTGTTGCACTAATTGCCAAAAGAGAAAAGAGAGGTAAGGGAAAATTTGAAGGCAAGTTACCCTTGAAATGTTTTTCATGCAATAAGATAGATCATTTTGCATCTAGATGTCCTACAAGAGTTCCTAAGTACAAACCTAATTTTTCCAAGCTTAAAAGGGATAAAGAATGTTATTATGCTAGTGAAGGTATTTCTGATGATGATGATTTAGATTATGAAGAGATTGGATTTGTTGCTATTAGAGATGAACCAATGCATGAGGAAAAGGCTTTAATATCTCATGTTGACAAGAAAACTGAATGGATTATAGACAGTGGTTGTTCACATCATATGATTGGAGATAGAAATAAGTTTGTTAAGTGAGTAAAGTATGATGGTGGTGTTGTGAGATTTAGATACAATCTTCCTAAATGACTCATAGGTGTAGGATCCATTACTTTGGATGGAAAGACTAATATAGATAATGTGTTGCTTGTTGATGGATTGAAACATAACTTGTTAAGTGTTGGACAGCTAATGGATAAAGAGTTTCAATTAAGTTTTGTTAATGGTAAATATTTTATCAGGAGTAAGACAGGTAAACTGATTGCAACTGGTGCTAAATATAGAGGTAATGTATTTGAATTAAATATTTATGGGGCCTCTTATTTTGTTGTGAAGGTAGATAAAAATTGGTTATGGCATAGAAGATTTTGTTGCGTTAATTTTGATAACATTGTGAAGGCAAGTATGGCTAATGCAGTAAGAGATATACCGAAGATTGTAAAACCATCTAACACTGTATGCAGAGAATGTGTTATGGGAAAACAAACTAGAAGTAGTTACAAAAGCAAAGCATATACATCAAAAGGAAACTTAGATTTGGTTCATACATATCTATGCAGACCTACAAGGACAAGATCATACTATGGTGAAAGGTATTTCATACCTTTTGTTAATGACTTTTCTAGAATGATGTGGGTTACTTATTTGAAATAAAAATCAGAAGCATTTGATAAATCCAAGTTGTTTGTTACCTTCATTTTTATCAGCTCCTGGTTTTAGTCTTGGTCAGTCAAAGTCTTTAAGTTGAAGTTGAAGTTGAACTTTGTTAAGTTGGTTCAAGTTCAAGTTCAACCCATTATCGCTTCTGAATCTTATAACGCCCATGCTTGCCTATCCCTCAAAAGGTCTATCGGTCTCAAAGATGAACCCGAACTTGAACCTAGTCCTGAACCTTAAGTTATTTCAAGTTCAAGTTCGTGTTTGTAATGTGATAGCTTATACACGGAGAATTCGGGGGGATCGCTTTCTTTTCCAAAAAGAAGGTTTCTATTTTGTACCACTTCGAGTATTTGTTAAGTTTTGGAAACTGCCATACAAAGATGCTTTCATTCAAATAGATGGCTCGTGCATGTGAAAGATTGGAAATGATAGTTGACGACGTGACGTAGCAGGAGTCATTAATATACAGATATGGTGATTAGGGATTTTCCTCGGGAATTAAGATATTCATGCCAAAATAGCTGGTGGATTAATTAAGATTGGTCGGACATGTCAAATCAATCATTCTTCCGTTAAAACATTTATTATGGACATGCTTTGAAGATTTATTAAGGATCCTACAAAGCATTTGTGAATAAATGAAGAATGATTAAGGCTTTTCTATTAGTTATTTTGTCTGGAGAAGGAGAAGGAGTGACGGAATTGGTGGTGAGAAATTTGTAGAAGGCTAGTACATAGTATATTGGTGAGTTATCTTTTTGCTTTGCAGTTTCAGTTTTCAGAGGCTCTTTCTGTTGTAAGTTTTTCTCTTCATTTTGGTAAGATGTCATTGTTTCGTCCAAAACTTTCAAAAGAGGAGAGTAAAACCCACCTGTTAGTTTCTCTTCTAGACATAAAGGATACTATCTTGTTGAATGCAAAGCTAGGTGAGCTCTGTGATAGAGTCTAAAATGCTTCCTAGGGTTCTTTGTCTAGGAAGTTAGCAAGAAGTGGACTTTTAGAAGCTATTGCATTTCCTCCAGCTCTCATTTGCTCCGAATTGGTGTTGGAATGTGCTAACAAATATGACGCTAAGAATAGATGTATTAAGGATGCGTCAGGAGAAATCTTGGTCAAAATCAGTCGCGAGACATTAATGGCAACTCTATAGATTCCAGATAAGGAACTGTATGAACCATGGACTTATGCAGAAGAAGATCATGTGTATGATGTAGATAAGAAAAAATACAGCTCCTTGATAGCCCAGGTATGGCTTGCGAAACCAGAGAAAGGAGGATCCAGGCTGCAAAAGCCTCTGACAATTGAACACTTCCGTAAGGACATAGTCGATATGGTACTCCTAAATAGGGTGAAAGGGAATCCCCATGCATTTCACTGGGAAAATTGGATGTATTATTTCATCAAGAAGATTATAGAAGGAGATAAGTTTATTGATTGGGTTGACTTGATAGTAGAAAAGCTCCACAAAGAACTCTTAAACGTGACAAATTTGACTGCATTTTATATGTCTTCCTACCTTATTTATGTCTTAGCATGTTGTCGAGCTTGGGAAGGATTACCTCACAAATTGTGGACAAGTGATATGAGGATATATGATTACTTCACATGCTTACAAAAGGAGAAGTTCTCCAGTGTGTTCAAAACTGTAAATGACATATTTTCAGGAAAGTTGGTTTTTGAGTTGAGAGGGAAAGAAAATTGCAGGCTTTCTGAGGAAGCTAAGTAGGTGATTAATGTTTATGGCTGTCATTTTATACAGTTTCCAAGATTTACTTATCTTAGGGTTGGAGCATTTGATGAGGAACCCCTAAGGCTCCCCAGATTTTGTTTAGATGATGTAGTCTTAATGGAGCTATGCAGGCAGCTTATTCTAGTTGAACAAAAGGCTGGGACTCCAAAGAAGTCCTCAGGTGTTCTTTTTCCTATTGATTTAGGGTACTATAGGTGCAAAAGCTTCCAAGATTCTATGGCTATCAAAGAGGAATTAGATGCCTTATGTTTACAAACTTATACTCCCAGGGTTAATTTTGACTATACAGGCTTTGCAGGAGCAAATCTCAATGTCCCAGAGACATTCATGCACATCCCTAAGTTAGAAGATTTTTGGGCCAACTATTTTGATGAACTGGAGGGAAGGAAAAGACTCTGGTCCCAACTAACTTTGAAGCAGATCATCACCTTCAAGCTGGATATGGATACAGACGGGATAGGGGAAGATAGTGAAGTTGATGTTGTAGACTCCCAATACTCGGAGAAGGTCAAAGCCCTCCCTATTCCTAAGTTAGATTGGAAGGAGCCGGAAGAAGATGATTTGCATAAAAGAATGAAAAGGGTGATTGAAAGAACAAAAGCACGATTGTTGAAGAAAAGAGTCCATGTTGCTCCTTTGCAGTCAGCAAAGAAACAAATAAAAACCAAGAAGAGGAGTTCATCAAAGAGGACTTCTATTTTAACTAACTTAAGTATTGATCAATCTTGTGCAGGAAGAGCTAAACCTGAAGTCAAACCTGAACTTGAACCAATTTCTTCACAAGTTCAAGTTCAAGTTCAAGTTCAACACTAGGTTGAACTCGAAGTCCGAGTGACCAGATCAAGTCAAAGGGTAAAAGAAAAGGTTCAGAGGAAAAAAGATACTCCTAGTGTCATCATGGATTTAGACTCATCAGACCCTTATCCAAAGGCAGTTTCAGTTGAAGACCACAGGGTACCTAAGATGGCGGATGATCAACAAATGCAAGAGGAGACAGAAAATACTCTGAAAGACTCACTAGCTCTGTTGAGTAATTATGATACCCAAAAGAAATCCTCTACTGCCCCACCATGGATGGAGACCCCGGTAGCTAAGAAAAGAAATATGGTTCCTTTATCAGTACCCATTGATGATGTAGTAAGTAGGTATCTAGGAAAATCTTCTAATGTAAAGAAAATGAAGATGGAATCAAGAATCGGTTTTGATGAAAGTAGCGGTCACTAGATGACAGAGATTGCAAAGCCTAAAGAGGACAGAGCTGATGGAGAGGCTTCAGTCCAAGATTTTCAAATATCCAAGGTGGATTTAGGGAGAGACACCATAGCCGCCGATATGAGATTTTTCGAGGTATCAAATAAGAAAATTGCTAGTAGAGTCTGGAAGGATGCCAAGGATAAACAAGAAATGAAGGAGGCTATGAAGAGTATGGCCTAATATATCAATGTCATTCAACATCTTGAACCTTTCCCTCTGAGCAAAATGCCAGCCTCGATTGACATGAAATCCCCTAATAATCAACGCTTTCTTAACCAAGTTCAAAGAATCAAGGCGGTGAGCAAAGCATTTGATGATTGGGTGGAGCACGTAAAAGCAGAGGTTGTCAAGCAGCTAGGTCATCTAGATCAAACCCATAATGAAGGAGATCACCTGGTAAAGAAAGTAGAAGCCAACATTGAAGAATGGGATCTAGAAAAGACTACTTGGACCAAGGAGCTCCATTGGATTGAAGAAGTTGAAGAGTACGGCTTGCAAAAGTTCCTCATGGAAAGGTCAATACCAGGACTGGATGACACAGTTCTTTATGTTATAAAAGAATGTATAGAATGGAGGAATGAGGTTGTGGCCATGGGAATTTTTGAGGTAAAGGATCTCATGAAGGGGCTAAGAATGATTAAAGAAATAATTTCCAATGATATAAAATGGATTGATGAGCGGTGCCAGGAAGCTCAAGAGGTGTCAAATAAACCAGTTGAAAAGGTAATTAAAGAGGTAAATACCTAGTTCGACGAGCTCAAAAGGATGAAGACACCTACAGATGAGCATTTCACAAAGATTACACAGATGGAATCGATGATGATCCTTTAGCAAAATCATTTGGTTATGCACACAGAAAAGATAGCCGAGATTAAAAGGGAGAAGGAAGTCTGGAAACAGAGGATTGATTTTATCAGTTTGCCACATCAACCAATAATATCCATGTTTACAGCCGCATTTGAAGATTGGAAGGCAACGCGACTTGCAGCGACTTCAACTCCTTAACCATCTGAGACACTTGGCAACTTTTGGAAGGCATTTTTGCTCCCAGTCCAGTTTTTTATGCGTAATGCTTAAGACAGTTATTAGATCTAGTAAGATTTACTTTCAAGAAAGACAGTTTTACTGAGTTAGTTGTTGAAGCCCTGCGTGGCTATTTATTGAAAAAAATTTAATTGATTAAGGGTTTGGCTCTCTGAGTTTGAGAGAAACTATTTTCTAAGAACTTAACTTCAAGTTTTCTGAATACTGATATTACAGAATATATGAAATATCCTATGGTATTGCGTATATGTCTAAGCTTTTAAAATGATAAATACTATTGTTTATCTTATGTGATTTATTTTCTTATGGAGATAAGTTGTGTTGAATAAAGCTTAGCTATGATATGGATGGATTCTATGCTTAGAAGTAACAGAGAGAATTATTATTGAAGTTTAGATTTAAGAAATTCAAAGTTTGAGATTGTGATAAAAGTAGATATTTTCTTTAAAATCTGCACATTCTTTTTCATGTTGATGGACTGAATGTTTTCCTTAAGTGTTTTCTGGTGAAAAGCACACATGATGTTATTTTGTATGCTCGATAAGATCTTATTGAAAATCTTTCTAGAAGGTAGCTGCACCTTGTAATTTGTAGAGAGTTTGCTTTTAGCAACTCATTTGTTAATGTTAAGATTTTTCTCTTCTTTTCATTCTTTAAAGAGGTCTGAAATTGATTTAGAGAAAAGGGAAAAACTGTATAATGTATGCACCCTAAAATGGTCGCCTAGACTTTGGGCCCCCATTTAGCAATTTGTCAAATCCCTGAATCAATATTTTCAAAAATCAACATTTTTCAATTATATCAATTTCCTTGATCAAATCATAATCAATTCAATATTTCCTAAGGTTTGAGCCTTGTTTAATTTAAAAGAGATAAAAAATAAAAATCTTATTTAATTAAGAGAACATGCTCCTTTTAATTAATTAAAAATCTTTTTTAATTAAATAATAAAATCACTTTATCCTAAGCCTTTATTTAATTAAAAAGAATTTCCTCCCCTTTTATTTAAATAAAAAATCTCCACTTTTCTTCTTATCCTATGTTGCACAAATAAAGCATTTAATTCTTATTTATAAAGAAAAATAAAATAAAAAATAAAAGAAAATTACTTTTGCCTCACATGGACATAAAGTAAATGCTCAACATAAAGTAAATGCTTCTAATTTTCTTATTGGAGGATATTTGTGCACAATGATCAAGCTTCTTTTTTTCTCCATCGTTGATTAAGTCTTTTGCCTCTTAATCTCCATGGTCCATTGTTTTTCACTTCCTATAAAAGAAGAGCTCTCTTCCTCACTTGCACACACCATACATACTTGAATTATTATGCTACAGGTTTTCTAAGTCATTGAAGCTTTTGGAGACATTCTTGCATCAAGTTTTGAAGATTTGGAGCATCATTGACATTAATCTTGCATCTACATCACATCCTAACTTGCATCATAGTTGCATCATCATGGTATCATTTCCTTTCATGTTTTAGATTAATCTCACATAGTTTAATTAGAGGGTTTGTAACTCTTTCATTTCCATTTTCATAGCTTAATTGCATCTTCATTCTCATAAGATTAATTTGCATTCTCATATAGATTTGCATAGCATTGCATTCATTTGGAATCTCTCATTGTGTGGTTGACTAGCAAGGTCATGAGTTTATAGCTCCAGCTGAGAGCAATTTTACAAATCTTGCAACTCCATGCATAAAGAACTATGGATCGATTTGTGAGGGCTCATTCTTGAGTTTTCTTGCATGTAAGGATTCATAGAAGTGTGACAATATTTTAACACACATTTTTGGTGCCCACTGTGGGGCAACCCACTTTTTACATGCTGGTTTTGATTATTTTTGGAGCTAACCCTTGTGCAAATTTGTTTGGAGACAAAAAAACTTTAAATTTGAAAGATTTGATTATATCTCCCAAACGGCTTGGTTTTTTGGTCTAAATTTTTTTTTGTAGGTTGAAAACATATCAGAGAAGATCCAAAAAAAATTTCAAAATTTTTGGAGGTAATTTGTATTTTTTATGATTTTTTCTTGATTTTTCATAAAAAAATCAATTTTTCATGCAAATCAGCATATTTTTTAGAAATTTTTATATTTTTGGAAAGGTCTTGGAATTCTATAGGGGGTCTATTTATTGTGTTTTTAATTTAGAAATCATATCATAGCTCATTTGGTCAATTTATAAAAACTAGTCTATTTTGGTAAAATAGGTCTCTAGGGCACAAATGAAGAGATTTTTCTAAAAATTTTACATTTTTGGAAAGCTCTCTATTTTTTGATAGAGGTCTCTTTTCTGCATTTTGGGTTTAGGGTCCGAATTCATGTGGTAAAAATCAAATCTTGTTGACTAGGTCAAATGCAAAAAAAATAAAATTTTGTGATGGGTACGCACTTATTTTTCATTGTTCAATGCATGATATGAGTTATCATTTGGATTATTTGCTAGTTATCATTGCTCCTAAAAATTGATTTTCAGATCTAACCCTATGGTTTTCATAAGTTGGATATACATTGCATATCTTATTTGCTTGTTTTCTTGTCTTGTTCATTTGAAAGTGCATGGCTTGCTTTCATGAAAAATACTTAAAACAAATAAAAAAAGGGTGAAATCTACTAAGCGCGTTGCATTGGACTTGAGGTATTTTGTTACAACTCTACAACATTTGGATCTTGGGATTAAAATTGAACCTCTCATGTGTTTGGCTTGAGTGTTTACATGCTTTCATAGAACACATTTCAATTGATGCTCTTAATGGGAAATGAAAGAACATAGATTTGTTTTTCCAAGTTTACATGTAAGTGAATGCTTGTGTTTAAACCTTAAGTAATTCTTGGTTTCAATATCAAATATCTCATTGAGTGATTGAGGGCATGGATTCATTCCTTATTTACATAAGGAGTTAAATGCACCACTTTGTGGACTCACTTTATGTTTGCTTAGAAAGTTAAATATTCCATTGATTTAACCCTTTGTCATTTGTGAGTAGTATTGATAAGCAACTTTAGATTACTTGTGATTGATCTAGATTTCTATTTTGGGTTATTGGACTCGCTCCGTCGGCCCCTCATTTCCGCCCCGTGGTTGCAGATCAGCGCCACATTAAAGGGGAGGGGTCTACAGGAAAGAAGCGTTAATTGCTCCACTAGGCAACCCTTTTGTGCTTTTTAGAACTCACTTGTTTTCTAAGGTGTGGACTCACTTTGAGTTGATGTGAGGAGTTAAATGTTCTACTTTTGGACTCACTTTGAGTTGGTGTGAAGAGTTAAATGTTCCACTTTTGAACTCACTTTGAGTTTGTGTGAAGGGTTAAGTGTTCCACTTTTTTGGACTCACTTCACATTCTCTTGAAGGGTTAAATGTTCCACTTTTGGACTCGCTTCACATTATCTTAAAGGCTTAAGTGTCCCACTTTTGGACTCACTTCACATTTACTTGAAGAGTTAAGTGTTCCACCTTTAGTGCTCTAAATACTTTTGATAGTGAATTACTTAGTTTTTATTTTTATAAGGCCTTCTTGGGGACACACCACCTCAAGGGATGACTTTAACTCCTATGTTCCGGTGGAGTATAAATATCAGGAGGTGAATCCAAAGATACCTCTCTTGGGAATTGAGTTTGATATCACTCTTGGCTAAGCCTCAAAGAACTTTATACCTTTGAGAAGTGAAGGAGGAGATTTGGGTTACCGTCTCCCCCCAACTGTGTGATTTTGGATTCTTCTCATCTATGGATTTGGGCCTCATGTACCTTGTGTATATCAAGGACTCCTTTTAGAAAGCCACGTGTATCTTTGTAGACAGCTTGATAAGGTGTTGTTGTGTTCTAAGTGCCTGCTAAAACATTGTCAAGAACATACACAAGTAGAACCTTTAAGGAGTAGCATACTCAGTCACTATCTCTATTCATGCGCAAGGTTGCTTTGTCCCTTTCTCATTGCTTGAAGACTATTTGTTTGAACTCCCTGGTTGTTGTTCTATGTGCTTGATCATCATTGCGAAATCTTTTGAAAGATCTATTTGGAATATTGAAACTGAGTTCTGTCCTGCTGTAGTGAGTTCTCCTTAGAAGCTTGGTCTTCCTTGGTCAGTCCAGGTAAGATCCTAAGCGTTGTCATGTTGCTCAACATCTCAATGAACGTTATGATATCAATTGCACAAGATGACTCTTAGTTTTCTTCTTTCTTCCCCATTTCCCATGTTCTTCTGAAGTTTTCTATTCCCATGGGAAATTCTTCTTCTTCTTCTTCTTGATTATTTTCCTCTTATTATCTAGTCTACCTTCTTCTATTCATTTATTCATTTCTTCTACGCTTGATTCCTCCTCTTCTATAACCATGAATCTTGACTATCTGGTTTTGGAACCTTTATTAAGAATAGATGATCTTGAGCTCATTAACATATTCAAAAAGTGTTGTTCCTCCAAAATTCTCATGAGTGATGAATTTATAGCAAAAATAAAAGAAAAGATAATTAAATCAGATGCCTTTGCTAGAATCATAAACATGATCATATCATGATCTTCTTCTTCCAAACATTCTTCATCATCTAAATCTTCTCATTCTTCTTCACCTTCCAAGTCTTATCATGACTCTTCCAAACATCATTCTCATTCTTCATGTTCTAAGTCTTATCATGATTCTTCTAAACACTATTCACATTCTTCATCTTCCAAATCTTATCATGACTCTTTTAAACATCATTCAAATTCCTCATTATCCAAGTCCTCTTCCTACACTAAGTCTTCAATTTCCTCTTCTTCACAATCTCATTCTTCTTCTACTTCTTCAAAGAGTCTTACTTCTCTTCAGAAGACATACCATAATGAGCAACATGATAGTCCTTATGATACCTCTTCCATGAAGAGTGACGCACCCACCTATGATGACTATGATGACTATGATGATGGACAATGTAGTGATACCTATGACACCTCTATTCCTAAGAGTCCTCCTAGTCGTGTCCTTGTGCTTACTAAAAATGGGTCCTCATATTGGGAAGATCGTGATGGTGATCCGTATGATTCAGATTTTGAAAGAAACTTTGATGAGTTTTGTGAACAATACCTTGATTATAATCTAGCTACTATTGTTGAGGAATATAAAATGCATCGTGCTGATTTGAAACGTAAATATTATAAGAATCCTTCCTCTAAGAACATTCATGCTGAAAATAAAGATGACAATCTCAAGCAAGATCATGTTAATGTTAAACCTTTGTCTTGTGATGGTTCCCTTCCATCCCCTACTTCCTCCAATACTCATACATTTCCTAAAGCTTCTGAGTCTTCCAAATCTATCACAAATCTTTCATCCAACAAAGATCTTAAGGCTTTCCATGCAGTTCCTTATAGTTATCCTCAAGAACCACCTCTTAAAGATACTCAAGCTAACCTTCACTTGGCTGCAAATACTTTCAATAATGCTAAACCTAAAGATCCTAAGCCTTTAAATGCTATAATGCCTATTTCATCTAGTCTTTCAACATCTCCTCCAAAGTCTTCCATACAATTTCAACATGCTTCCTTGTCTGTAGAAGTGGCTCCATGTCAAGAGGACCCTAAAAATGATAAAGAAAAAAATATAAATAAAGATCAAGATCAGGAACCCTCCATATCATCCAATTCTCTTCATGATGTATCTCCTCCATTTCATGGTTCTTTGATCCTCTACGCTCTTCTGCATTCATTCCACCATCTCCTAAGCAAGATCAAGCTACTACTTACACCGTTGAGCTTATTGATAATCAAAATAACCTTACCACACTTGCGCTTTCCAAAGATGATACTTCCATTAAGGTTATTAAAAATGGTGTTGTTACTTCTGATGTAAAGCCTATTGAAAATCCAGAAAAAAAATGATGTGCTTATGCTATCCAACGATACTTGTCAAGATCAAAGTCTTCCATCTTCTTGTTCTACCACTCCATGTTCACTTCCACTTTCTTCTCTTCCTAGATCTTCGCAAGCTTTGAATGATCCTATCAAGGAAGGTGCTCCTATTCAAGATGTGCATGATCTTGTTGAAAACTCTAATGCTCACTCTAAAGATGTTGATATCCTTGGTTGTGATATAGATGTTGATGAACTTATTGTTTATCCTTTTGCGTCTTCCACTTCCATCCTTGGACCTCTTCCACCGTTGCCAAGGGCTTCACATCTTCCTTCCATATTGGGTCCTTATATCCCTTCACTTTCCCCTCCTAACTCTCCTAATTCTTCATCCATCTTGGGTCCTTACGTCCCTCCATCTCCTATCTTTCCTCAAGGTAAACATAGATGCATACCCTTGAATCATCTTCATCCATCCACCCATCGAAACCAATCGTATTTTCCTTCTTCTTCCACAAGTCCCAAGTCTTTTGGAAGTAACTTGAATGTTCAATACAAGAAAAAGAACCAATACAAGAATTCATCAAAAAAAGAAGATCACCATGTCTCCTCTAATCGACATGGGGGCATAAAGTCAAAAGAGATATCTAAGAAGAAAACTACAAGACAAGTATGGGTTCCAAAATTCATCATTGAAGATATTCTCTCTAAAACATCAAAAGGAAATAAAAAGCCTAAGGCTATATGGATTCCAAAATCTTTCTTGAAAGAGTCTAATGTTGAGAAAAAAGTAAAGTTGACATTCAAGCTTCCAAAGGCTTCCACTTCATTTTCTTCCAAAAATATTTTTCAATTCCATGTGCCTGAACTGCAACCTCTGCTAAACATTCACCATATTCCTTCACGTATTCCTTCATTCACGTTTCCTCCATCCTCTCTCCACCCTTCAAGGTGTGTGTTGATGTTGATCTTGCCTTCCTTTTCATCTACTCTTTCACAATCCCTTCATTAATTATCCTTCTACCTTCTATTCTTTTTCTTAATTTTTCTATTCCTCCTATCTTCCAACCTCGCTTTACATAAAACCTTATCCTCCATTTTTTCCCTTCCATCTCCCTTTCCCTATCAGCATTTTTGAGCATATCATTTTGAATCCTTGGCATATCATGGTTTATCCTTTCAAGGAGCATTATCTAAAAAGATTGCCTTCTTCTAAAAAATATAAAATTATAAAAATTCAAAAAATTCAAAAAGAAAAGAAAAAAAAATGAAAAAAATTGAAAATGTGCCATGGTGAAAACCTAGAAACAGGCACCTTGGTAGCAAAAGTAAAGAGAAATAAATTCATCCTATGGTGAAAACCACTCCCTTGTGGCACCTTGGATAAGTACTGTGATGAAAACCTGATAATCAGACATCATGCGTAGTTCTTCTACATGTTTCATCCATTCCATTTTCTCTCTTTGATCTTGGCAATGTTGAACTATGCACGAACATTTGGCTATCTTGTGAGCTATCTTATGATGATTTTGCTTTCATTCCTTTCATGTTTAGCCTTCACTTTCATTTTCCTTCATTCATTCTAGCCTTTTGCTATCCTTTTCCCCTTTGGTCTTAATCTAATAAAAAATAGTAAAACATGATGGTATGAAACCTCTTGACATGTCTACTCCTTTGGACTGCATCCTTCCCTTCTTTTGGCATTACATGACTTATCATATGTTGGCCTTTCATTTCTTATCCAAATGTGCTTTGCATGATAATTTTTTCCTAGCTTGGGTACTCTTGAGGAGTTTGCCTTTGAAGATTTCTTCCCTTCATTCTCCTTCATTCTCTTGTCTTCCATCTCTTTCACCAGCTTGCTTATCCATCTTGTCCTCCACATTGCTAGATATTGAGACTACACGATGTGATCTTGCTTGGAAGTTTGATGCCTATTCTGTCTGGGGGCATCCTTTGTACATATTTTATGATTCTGAAAAAATATGAAAAAAAAATTTGATATATGATGCTGAAAAAAAATTTTAAAAGCAGAAAAAGTCTTAAAAAAATATTAAAAAATAAAATAAAATTTAAAAATTAAAAAAAAATAGAAAAAGTGCCTTGGTGAAAACTTGGTAACAGGCGCCTTGGTAGCAAAAAAAGAAAAAAAAAAAAATTGCAATAAAATCCAAGTGGTGAAAACCTGAAAACAAGCGCTACTTGAGGCCTTTGCACCCCTATTTGTTAGCATGCATCCTCGACACTTAGCCACTTTCCATCATGCCTTGACCTTATTTGACTTGGTCTGGAATTGGTCTTTATCTTTGTCTAGGGGGCATACTTGTTAGCATAGGTCCTTTAGGTGCGTTTGTCTCTTGGGGCATTTCACAACAGGCATTTTTCAACACCAACCCAAACAGTGTTTTTCAACACTACCCTTGCGTCGAGTGTTTCTTAACACTTATCAGATGTCTCACCAACAATCTAGTATGATGTGACGTTGCTCATTTGCAAATTTGATCCTCAAAGTTTGACTCTATGACCAACACACATGCACTTAAACAATCAACTCGCTTGAGATATGTTGACTTTATTTTTCTTTGTGTGTTGTCTACGAGGATTTATTTGATGAGTGGTCTCTCCCTGAGAAGTTTTCGATGATGCATAGCTAGAAGACTGAGGGAATCAGAACATGTTTTATTTCTTTATCTGCTTGTGGGTATATTTTGTTGGTCCTACTTGTCATGAGCATTTATGCTGGTCTTACTTGACACTATGGATTGACAAGGTATTATCCTTGACTATTTTACGAGTGTATGCTTCTAGTTATCCTGACTTTCATGTGTCTTGATACAAGCATAATCTTGCCATATCAAACTTAGGTAATCTCACTGCATTAGTCATCTTGACCTCCACGTCTTTGATGCCTAGGTGAGATTTTTACATTTTTATTTGATAAAGATCATATTCATATCCACATAGTTATGCTAGTGTGCATTGTATGATCTTACAATGCTACCAATAACGCTCGATGATGATAATTACATGTCTATAAGCATTGTGACCTTGCAAGTCAACCACTTTGCATAGTAGCTTGCATTCTTAGGTTCATCATAGTTTAGTTTTTGAATCTTGCATATGGAGAGAGCTCTCATTTTTATCATCTACGGACTAGTTGGTCAACTGTGCTCATTTTCTGATTCTTCTTGATCATATCTTTCATTTCTGGTCTTTCATGTCACATCATTTTCTATCCATTTCGGACTCGAAACTGAAATCTGAGTTGCGTTGACTGACCATTTGAGGCACAATTCTTCGATTTTCGATGGAATTTCTTCCTTTCCATGTCTTCCAAACTTCTAGTCTTTCATTCACCCCTTTCGCTTCCTCTCTCTGAGGTTTGACTTAATCTTTATCTTATATCTTTTTTAATCAAACCTCGTCAACCTGGGGCATATCTTCACTATTTGATGGTTATCCTTGTTGGCATTAAGTAGGATTGCCACTAGTGACAACACTTATTTGCATTCTGAGTGCAAACCGAGCAGAACAGTGCAAACCGAGCAGAACAGTGCAAACCAAGCAGAACAGTACAAACTGAGCAAGACAGTACAAACCGAGTAGGACAGTGTAAACTGAGTAACATTATGTCTACCGAGTCACCAGTATTTACCGAGTTCAAAACCTACTGAGTGGTTAGTATGAACTGTGCCTTCACTTCTACCGAGTGCATGACGATGCCGAGTAATGCAGTGGATGCTGAGTATCAGAAAGTCACTGAGTTAGTTTGCAGGAACCGTGTAACCATACTTGGGCCGACTTAGTAGCACTTATGTTTATTTGTCAAGCCGACTTTGTAATTGTAATTAATTGTTTAGACTTGTATATAAACAATGTTGTAAAAATACCAAGATGTATGAGTATGAATGAATATGAAAAAGAGATAAAAGGCAGAGATAAGCGAATTACAAAGGGCTACAACAATATAAGGAGCAGCAAAGACAAATTCATCACAGAAGGTGATCAGTACATCAACGAATCTCATTCAGCAATCCAGTTGCAAAGTAAGAGATCTACTGTTTCATCCTAACAGGTGAATCAGCTTGAAATCCCTTAACTGGGTAGACTTAACAGTCTTTGTAAAATCTCTTAACCGAGTGCATACTTCATTGTATGTTTGTAAATCCTTTAACAGGGTGGATTTAGCAATCCTTATTGCTCCTAGCAGGGCAGATCATTAGAAGTGATCAATGTAAGCCTTAACTGACCAACTTTATACTGCAGTACTAAAGCTTTGTGGGTTTCATCCCCACCCCAGTTTTACTTTCTTTTGGAAGGTTTCTGGGTAACCAAATCTATGTGTCATTGTTGTGAATGCTTTTAAGTTTCATGGTTTCTATATGCAAAAGGATAAAGTAAACTATATGTTAATACATCTGTAATTGAAAGAAAATTTGGAGTTACTGATTCACCCCTCCCCTCTCAATAACTTGGTTAATTCCTGAATATTTCCAACAATTGGTATCAAAGCTGTATTGGTTCTCAAGATAAAGCTTAACTAGCTTGAGCAAAGATCCAGGACAATGGAGGTATTCAAACTGAACAAGGTGATTGAAAATGAAAAGCTAGATCTGGAAATGGCCATAGCTAAACTTAAAGAAGCAAAAGAACATCTTTCCCAATCCCTAAGAAGAAGGAAGGAACTTGCAAATTAGATAAATGATCAGAATTACATTGAAAAAAAGATTGAAGATCTTTTTCCCTCAGATAGCTCAGATGAAGCAAACAATGCTGTCAAAGAACTCCTAGAAAAGAATGGGTCTCTGCAGGAAGAAGTGAGAAAATTAAAAAGAGAACAAGAACTACACTCTACAAGATTTTGTGAGATCTTAGAACAAAGAAACAAGTTGAAAGATGAATTAGATGGAAGGAACAATGAAGTCCAAAATAAAACCCTTCAGCGAGAAAACCTAATTGATCAGATCTCCCATACAAATGAGGAAATTCTGACTCTAAGATTAGAAATAGAAAGCACAAGAGAAGAACTAAGATCAGAAAAGCAAATCAATCTAAGATTGATGGATGACCTAAACATCGAAAAACAAATCAATGAAAGAATGTTGAAAAGCCAAGAAGACTTAAATCAGCTGTATGATCGAAATCTTCATAGGCAAAAAGGAAAAGCAGGACTTGGATACAAAGCAGAAGGTGAATCTTCTAAGCAAGGTACTCAAAGGAATCAGAAACCTACTTGTAATCATTGTGGCAAAATAGGACATACTTCAAATAAATGTTGGAGCAATGAAAAAATAGAATTCATTGGAAAATGCTACAATTGCAATCAGCATGGTCACAAAGCAAATGAATGCAGGGAAAAACCAAGATTCAAAGGTAATTGTCACAAATGCAACAAACAAGGTCACAAGGCATCCGAGTGCAGATCCAGAACATTCAATCTAGCAGAATAAATTATGAAAGCAATGTTTGGATGGGATTACAACACCTAGTGTAGATGTCATTACTGTGGAGAATATGGACACATTGGCATGAACTGCATAAAACATCATCTAAGGAAAAGAGATACTACCGTAAGATGTTTCAAATGCACTAAACTCGGTCACATAGCCAGAAATTGCATGAATGCTAGTGAAGTTGAAGATGGAAAGAAGAATGAAGCAACTAAGGTTAGAAAATAGATAAGACAAAAGTGGGTTCCTAAATCTACCGAGCAAACCAGTCCAAGTAATGGAATGGGTGGCTCTACCGACTCAAACTAAATTCCCAAGAAAGCACTGGAACTGTATTTTCATAGACCAATTTCAAGCAGTTCCAGAACTGAATTAAAAGAAAGATCTAAATTGGCATACAAGATGCAATAAGATCACAGGAAGGTCGGTATCAGTCTTTACCAAGCAAGGTCAGGAGCGGTCTAATATTTTTATCGAGCGAGGTCGGAGCAATATGAATTCTCAAGTTCACCAAGTTGCGAAGTCTTTACCGAGCAATTAATTCATAGTGGGTGACAGTCTGTCGAAATTCATACCCTAATTTGTACTGAGCATTAATGACAGAGTTGTAAACAAAAGGCAAGAAATCAAACTCATTGTTCACCGCGAACTTTAGCACTTTGAGAGCAGAAAATTTCAAGAGCAATCCAGCGATTCAAATACTTTTGTGAAAAGAATTCTCTGTGAGCTACCATGGCATCATCCAGCACTTCAGCGAAGAAAGGATCAGAAATGATAGTGCAAGGGGAATGGAGAGCACTAGATTTCAAACTCGTGCCCGCAATTGCAGCAGCCCTAGACCCGAACGGAGCTCAATCTCAGATTCCTCCTAAGGTACTACTTGTTAACGATATTCGCAATCATTTCAATTATGCAATTCAAGAAATGGGAAACCTAGAGCTAGATATTGTGCGTGAGGAACTGTGTGTGGATGGTATTCTAAAACCCGAGCACAAACATCTGGAAGACAAGGGATTAGTTCACATTGCACATTTACCTTGAAACTTTCGGGAGAAATGGGTTAGATACATTCTCAGCCGTGTACATAAAGGCAAGATTTGGCTTGAGCAACCCATAGAGATCACTAAGAAGATGATTCACCAAATCACCAGTCTTCCCATGTTAAACAAAGCTAAAACTACCAAAACCCTAGGTCGGCCGGAACTAGAGAAGAAAACCCTAGCCGAGTGGGACGGTAGAGGCATGAAAGTAAGCAACATTACTGATGTTGAACTGAAGTTTGGAACACACATCATTGCCCATAAAATATACAGTTCAAGTCGACAAAATAGTGTTTCCTGTGAAGCCATAGACCTAGCATACAAAGTGGTCAAGAATAACTTATCATTTGACCTTGCAGATTTATTGTTAAAACAGTTTAACAAGAACATGGAAAGCATTCAAACTGCCAAAAACAATCCATAGTATACATTCAAGCAGCTAAACCGAGGATTGTACATGTAAAACCTCTTCCTTATGAGGTAAACATTGATGAGATAAAGAATATCATTGAAGCCCTCCTTAATCAGCCTGTTAATCCCAAAGCTCCATATTTTGGAATATATGAAGAAGCAAAAGTGAGAATTGAATTAAGCATAAAGCTTCCACAGGTGGTAAATAAAGGAAAAAAGAGGATAGCCAAAATGCAAATGCTAACCGAGGACAAAGGAGAAGACACTGAAGAAGAAAAGGAAAAGGATGAGAAAACAGAGGAACCAGAACCTGCAAAGAAGAAAGGAAAGGTATTCATCACTAAGGCACCTAAGCCTCCCATTGCTGTATTTACAAGGAGAAGTGCAAGGGGTAAGGCAGACAAGGTAGACAAAGATATAATATTCAAAAGGCCTCCTCTAACCCTTCAAGAGAAGATCAAACTTTTTAGAGAAGGATCAGGATCTGGAGTAAGTAATATAAAATCTTTAAAATATGAAACCAGATCAGAAACAGAACAAAAGGAAATAGAAGATGCTGTCATTGAAAAGATGGGACAGTGTAAATGCTCTCCTGATGAAATAGCCCCACAGATTCCATCAGCTTTATTAGATCCAATAAAAATGAGATGGACCAATGCAAAGCAAACTGTAAAAGACATATTTGATCAAACCCTGAGACAGTTAATGCCGAGCTTGAAAAATGATGAAATAAAGAAGGCATTGAAGGAGAATGAAAATAAGATGACACTGAAGTTCAATACTTGTTTGATTCTGATTAACAATATTGAATCGGTTGTGAAGGCTGTAAATGCCACATGGAAGAACATATACAATCTTCACCAACCGAGTACTGAAACAGTTATAATAAAAGACATTGAAGATGACAGTGATGAACAGGAAGAAGCCACTGAGGTAGATGATACTGTGAGGATAGCAGCAGAAGTCATTGCATCACTTCCTACCTCTCCAACAAAAGTTACTACATCTAGCCTGGAGACACCTTCAAGCATGGTTGTGACAACTTCAACATTTGTCCAATCACCTATAGCAACAACAGAAGTAACTACCATTTCTTCTACCGAGTTGCAGTCTCCTATTTCATCAAGTTTTCCAGCAGTAAGTATTCCAGTTTTTGATTCTACAAGTGTAAATACTTCAAGTTCTCCAGTAGACAGTATACCATTCTCTATAGCCAGTCCTACTATGTCTACTGTCGCTACTACTAAGGCATTAAGTACAGATAAGCCTAAGACTCAACCGAGTATAAGATTTTTGGGCAAGAATATAGTAGGGGATATAGACCTAGATGAAGAAATAGAGATTCCAACATTGGATTTTGCAAATCTATCAGTAGATCAAATGCAAAATATAGGTGAAATCCTCCAAAGGAAAGCAAAGCAAAAGAAACTTAAAGAGGAGAGAGACAAGGAATATAAAATCATTAAGGATGCTAAGGACATTAGTAGAAGCAGTAAATAAGTACAATGAGGATTCATCTGGGACAGACAAGTTAGTTGAAAAAGCCGAGAAGAGATTCAACAATAAAGTGCTTGAGCACATTGCTCAACACATAGCTATTAATCAAGTCGAATTGTCTTCAGTTTTGTCAAACATTGAATCTTCCTATTCGAATGTTACCTCTCTTTTGGCCAGACTGTGCAATGTTGCTGAGTTCACCAAGGATGTCAAGGATAAAATGAATAAAATTGATGAGGATTTGAAGATTAGCATACAGAAGCTACAACTTGAACCAAGTTCAAACTCTGCTCATCACATGAAAATCTCATACCTATCAAATATGCAGTCAGAACTACTGAAAGAAGACACAAGGATCTAGTCCACACTGCTAGACATTCAGAACATGATCCTTCCCATCATGAATACAATGTATAAGCACATTGAACATTCCAAAACATTAATTCATGACAATCAGTTCTCAATAGCAGATCACATGATTGAACTCTCTGCAGAAGTCCAAATTGCAATCCAAACATGCAAGATTCTGCAAGAAAATTGGGACAGAACCCTGGCACTGATAATGAAGGTACATTCTATTTTTCTATCAAATTTTGGATTCTCTCTGTAAAACACTTGTATATACACCTTTGGCATTATCGTCAAAAAGGGGGAGATATGTATAAAAGAAGATATGTATAGAAGAAAAGAAGAAAAAGTTAGCACATTGAAAGGGGGAGATAATTTATAAAGCCCTATGACAAAGACAAATTTTGAAAAATCAAAATAAATCTCAGCATGGTTCATGTATATAAGTTTTGGGCAATAAGTGTTTTTGTCACTAATGCCAAAGGGGGAGATTGTTGGCATTAAGCAGGATTGCCACTAGTGACAACACTTATTTGCATTCTGAGTGCAAACTGAGCAGAACAGTGCAAACCAAGCAGAACAGTGCAAACCGAGCAGAACAGTGCAAACCGAGCAGGACAGTGTAAACCGAGTAACATTATGTCTACCGAGTCACCAGTATTTACCGAGTTCAAAACCTACCGAGTGGTTAGTATGAACCGTTCCTTCACTTCTACCGAGTGCATGATGATGCCGAGTAATGCAGTGGATGCCGAGTATCAGAAAGTCACCGAGTTAGTTTGCAGGAACCGTGTAACCATACTTGGGCCGACTTAGTAGCACTTATGTTTATTTGTCAAGCCGACTTTGTAATTGTAATTAATTGTTTAGACTTGTATATAAACAATGTTGTAAAAATACCAAGATGTATGAGTATGAATGAATATGAAAAAGAGATAAAAGGCAGAGATAAGCGAATTACAAAGGGCTACAACAGTATAAGGAGCAGCAAAGACAAATTCATCACAGAAGGTGATCAGTACATCAGTGAATCTCATTCAGCAATCCAGTTGTAAAGTAAGAGATCTACTATTTCATCCTAACAGGTGAATCAGCTTGAAATCCCTTAATCGGGTAGACTTAACAGTCTTTGTAAAATCTCTTAACCGAGTGCATACTTCATTGTATGTTTGTAAATCCTTTAACAGGGTGGATTTAGCAATCCTTATTGCTCCTAGCAGGGCAGATCATCAGAAGTGATCAATGTAAGTCTTAACCGGCCAACTTTATACTGCAGTACTAAAGCTTTGTGGGTTTCATCCCCACCCTAGTTTTACTTTCTTTTGGAAGGTTTCTGGGTAACCAAATCTATGTGTCATTGTTGTGAATGCTTTTAAGTTTCATGGTTTCTATATGCAAAAGGATAAAGTAAACTATATGTTAATACATCTGTAATTGAAAGAAAATTTGGAGTTACTGATTCACCCCTCCCCTCTCAGTAACTTGGTTAATTCTTGAATATTTCCAACAATCCTATCATGCTCCATCGTTCAATTATGATTTATTGTGACTTGATCAGGTTTATCAATTTATTGTTCTCCTCTATCTGATTTTGATTTCGATTCTGAGGGGGTAGTACCTATCAGCTTTAATCTTTGATTCAGCTTTATCATTCAGCTCAGCTTGAGATTCTTATCTCTTATTTTGGATATGATCCTGAATCGACCTCATGTCTAGAATCTTTTATTTATGTTTGTCCGGATGTGATCCCGAATCGACCTCACATTTAAGTTGCTTTGTGATCCTAGATCGATCTCACATTGCAACTTCATTCTTCGACTACATGTGTTCCCAAATCGATCACACATTAGTCAAAGAGGGGCAAATGTATGCACCCTAAAATGGTCGCCTAGACTTTGGGCCCCCATTTAGCAATTTGTCAAATCCCTGAATCAATATTTTCAAAAATCAACATTTTTCAATTATATCAATTTTCTTGATCAAATCATAATCAATTCAATATTTCCTAAGGTTTGAGCCTTATTTAATTTAAAAGAGATAAAAAATAAAAATCTTATTTAATTAAGAGAACATGCTCCTTTTAATTAATTAAAAATCTCTTTTAATTAAATAATAAAATCACTTTATCCTAAGCCTTTATTTAATTAAAAGGAATTTCCTCCCCTTTTATTTAAATAAAAAATCTCCACTTTTCTTCTTATCCTATGTTGCACAAATAAAGCATTTAATTCTTATTTATAAAGAAAAATAAAATAAAAAATAAAAGAAAATTACTTTTGCCTCACATGGACATAAAGTAAATGCTCAACATAAAGTAAATGCTTCTAATTTTCTTATTAGAGGATATTTGTGCACAAGGATCAAGCTTCTTTTTTTCTCCATCGTTGATTAAGTCTTTTGCCTCTTAATCTCCATGGTCCATTGTTTTTCACTTCCTATAAAAGAAGAGCTCTCTTCCTCACTTGCACACACCATACATACTTGAATTATTATGCTACAGGTTTTCTAAGTCATTGAAGCTTTTGAAGACATTCTTGCATCAAGTTTTGAAGATTTAGAGCATCATTGACATTCATCTTGCATCTACATCACATCCTAACTTGCATCATAGTTGCATCATCATGGAATCATTTCCTTTCATGTTTTAGATTAATCTCACATAGTTTAATTAGAGGGTTTGTAACTCTTTCATTTCCATTTTCATAGCTTAATTGCATCTTCATTCTCATAAGATTAATTTGCATTCTCATATAGATTTGCATAGCATTGCATTCATTTGGAATCTCTCATTGTGTAGCAAGGTCATGAGTTTATAGCTCTAGCTGAGAGCAATTTTACAAATCTTGCAACTCCATGCATAGAGAGCAATGGATCGATTTGTGAGGGCTCATTCTTGAGTTTTCTTGCATGTAAGGATTCATAGAAGTGTGGTCACATTTTCACCATACAGCTAACAGTTTTTGGTGACTCTGCTGGGGAGAGTCTAGGAATAGACTAGGATTGGTATTTTTGCATGCAATGATCAACTATGGTGTTACCTGCTGAAGTTATCCCTAGTCAACAAGAACTTCCTCCGGTTTTGCAACCAGGCCTTGATTTTTTTGATACTCAAGAGGATTTAATCGCTAACCTTAATGTAGTAGCTTGGAAGTTGAGAATGAACGATCAACAATACCACCAAGTAAGGTTAGTCCTTGAGGAAGAGGAAGAAATTGGAGAGTGGATCAGAGGCTTGCCTGTAGCCTAGGAGGCTGCTATAGTTGACAGGGCAGTTTGAAGGCCCTAAGAATAATTGGTTCTTTTATTTGTTTCAGTTTAATAAGTTGGCTGATAAGATATTTACAAGGGGAGATAGAGAAAAAGGTCTTTTAGATTCTGATTTTGAAGATCTAGCCAAGCTTGACTTTAAGCCCCAGACTCCTTCTAGGCGAAGACATTATAAGACCACTAGTAGACCTTCTTCTCCCACTAAGTCCCCTCCTCTAACCACTTTTAGTTCCTTGGTCTCACTAGAAACCATAGCTCCCACTTTTATAAATTTATAGCCCTTGAATTTCATCTTACCTACTATGGCACAGAATCAGGCTTGGGGTGCTGCCGTAGGACCTTTAAGTTTAGGAGAAAATCTTGGAAACCTACCTAAAGGTCATGACGTCCTACCAAAATTTAGTGGTGATAGAAAGAAAACCCTTGAGGATCATTTGAATTCTTTTAATACAGCATGTAGAGTTTTAACAGTGGGCACTCCTGATGTGGCTGTCAGGCTTTTTGTCTTGACCTTAACTGCGGCTACAGCTGAGTGGTTTCACAGTTTACCTCATGCCTTCATTGCTAACTGGGATTCTATGAAAACAACATTTGAGACTAGGTTTAAATTGGTTGATGATGCAAATACTCTTTTGATCCAATTAAGTCAAATGAAGAAGGAGATTCAAGTACCCATGAGGGAGTTTGTGGCAAGGTTCAACAAGGGAATTCAAGTGATTTCAGTTGCAAGTAGACCCAATGATGAAAATCAAAAAGGCTTTTTCTTAAATGCTATGCCTCCTGATGTAGCATTTCCTTTAAAAAGAGCTAGGCTAGCCACCTTAGCAGCTACTAAGACTCTCACCATTGAACTGGAGGATGATCTCATAACAAGTGGCAAATGACGAAAAGATGTTCAAGCATCCAGCTCTCAACCTTCTACCTCCTCATCGTCAAACCCTATAATTCAAAGATTGATGAATGACTTGATAACCATCAAGCGACAATTGCCCAAAACTACCAGTCCCTATCAAGATATTCCACGTAAATATCCAGCTTAGGGATCCTCAAACCCAGGAAAATAATTTAATTTGCCTCCTGCTCAGCAGAGACTACAAATTGAACCTCCACCAAATAAAAGCAACATGTGTGTTTTCCATCTTACCGATGAGCATGAGGGAGTTTCATGCCCTGAAAACATAAGGTATGCACAACTTGAAGCTTAGAAGGAAGCAACAACAAAGGTGACTATTGAAGACATATCCTCTAAGGTGCCTAGCGACTCTGGAAACTTTTACCTTGAATATGAATCAGACTCCGAAAGGGGGGGAGACATATTGGTAACTTTAGAGGATACCTCTTGCTTAGTTTTGACAAGAAACCAGCATGGAGGAAAAGTGAGTAATTGGGAAAATGCAGCAACTAAAGGTAGTGAGGGGAAAGCTAGTGGTCATCCAAAGATCCTGAAATCAGGCAGTTCAGAGGAACAAGGCATGAAAAGTTCTGAATCTGATTCTCCTTTCAGTATAGTTGATTTTTGTAAAACTTCAAAAGTGTAAATTTCTGCTGCAAAATATCTAAAAATGAATCCCCGAGAGTTAGATAAATTGGTTAGTTATGTCAAAGGTTCTCCTACAGAACCTAGGGCTCAACAGACAAACAATGCATGTTTTAAAGGACAGTCTATAAAGAAGGAAGAGATAGTTGAGCAAAAGCCTACCGAGAAGCCCGTCCCTACTATTCCTTTTGGCTTGAAACCTAAATATTTCTATGTGTCCCTATTCATTCATGGTTTCAAATTAAACAATTGTATCATTGATTCAGGGGTGTCGAATAATATTATGCCTTCATCTGTGGCCAAAGCTTTAGATCTCCCTATGACTGATACCTTTGGATGCTGCTATTCTATGGATGCCAAACAAGTCCCACTCCTAGGTCAAATTAAGGACGCCCAAGTTTCTTTGGCAACTTTCCTAGATAAGAGATTGAAATTAACCATCTTAGTAGCTAATATTCCAGCCAACTACGGTATGCTTCTCAGTAGAACCTTTTGTAGGGATCTAGGTGGTGAAATAAAATTGGATTGGTGTCAGGCCATAGTCCCTATAGGAAATAAGAAAGTTACTCTTCTTCCTGTGAGTAAGGCTTTCGAGGGAACTTGTTATCTGTTTTGAAAGGCCTAAATCAATCAAACATTAAGAGTTTAATCTAAGCATGCAATCAAAACAAAACAAATAAACTCTAAGCTAGCCACCTCAGATTGAGCCAAAAATAGGCGCACCCAAGCACTGTTTGATTTGCTCTGATAAGGGGGATGTGGGCGTGCTCTCTAAGCACTTGGAGCATACTCTAAATGCATTTAGGATGATTTGAAGCCCATGAAAACCCCAAAATGGAACAAAAATAGGTATAGAACACCTGATTTGCCCCTAAGGCTTCAAGAGGCTCAAGGATGCTCTAATGGAGATTCAATGCAAATATGATTATGCTAAGATTGATTTTAGACCAAATTAGAGATGTGATATGATGCTATGCTATGCAAAACAATAAGAAGAACTAGGTTAATCCATTATTGCTAAGCTATGATGAGCTAAAATGCTAAAAAGTAAGCTAATTAGAATGATTTGCTAAGATCTAACATGAAAATGACATTATAACAATGCATGAGAATGAAAGTAAGCTAATTGATTTTGCTCTTGAAAGGAGAGGTATTTATAGGATTCTTAAGAGCTTGGGGTAGGAAGAGTGAGTGGCCAGGATTGAAATCCTTAAGAGAGGCCAAGATTCATTCAAAGGGGAGCATATGGATTGTGCTAGTCTACAGCCAATCAGGAGGTGACACATGTCACGAAGTGAGTGGATGAAAGGAAGGGTAAAGATGAGTCAACAAAGGGGGCTCAAAGTTCATAACTCCCCTCATAAGTGCTTGTAAGAGCATTGAATGAGCCTTTAAGGGACTTTGATGACTTTGTGGATGCATTGAATGTTTTGTGGTTGAGATATTTGGAAGGGGAGACTTTGCTTTGGTTTAGGAAAGTCTTAAGCTTGGTTAGGATTATGCAAATGTTTAGGGGTAGGATTAGTTTTAGGATTAGGGGGATTTAGGATTAGGATGGGTGAAGAGGTTGGGTTGAGAAGTTTCTAGAAGAGTCTAGAGTTTTCTTAGTTTTATGGAATAAATGTTTATTCATTCCAAAGGCTTTTGGTTTTGGGAATATTTATTAAAATATATTTAATAAATATGAAAATAAATATTTAATCTTAATTAAATATTTTGAGTTGGGATTAGGGTTAGAAAAGATGGGATTAGCCTTTTAATCGAAATTAAGAGGGATTAGAAGATTCTGGAAGAGGTTAGTGGTCTAAAGGAAATTGGCCAAGTTTTGGGCAAAAAATAAATAAATTATTTATTTTAAGATTTTTGGTCAATTTATTAATTAAAATAATTAATAAATAAGGAGATAATGTTTAAATAAGATTTAAACATTTTTGGGAGGGATTCCTTAATTAAATATTTTTAATTAAGATAAAGGGATTTAATGACATAAAAATTAATTAATTAAATAAATAAATAATTAATTAACAAATGATGATGTCATCAGGGATTTTCAGAAAATAAAAATACTTTATTTTCTAAAGGATTTTTAGGTGTCTACACTTCCAAAACCCAAATCCAAATACATGATTTTCCCCTCAAAAGACCCTAAATCCCAGATCTTGTATCAAGAATCTGAGTTTGCTAACTATGTTATTTTATCTCTCCCAAATCTAGTGGTTGCAGATGAAGAAGATCCTTGGACTCTTGAATTCGATGGCAGTTGCTCTTCTATAGGCTCGGGGGCTAGAGTGGTCCTCATTTCCCCTGCTGGACTCAAATTTCCTTTTTCATTCAAACTTGAGTTTGAGAACACTAACAATACATCATAGTATGAAGCTCTATTGTTAGGTTTAGAGGAAGCCAAGAGAAAAGGGATTAAGCTTTTAAAGGCACGTGGTGATGTAGAACTTATTGTCAAATAGGTCAAGAACTTGTTTTCAGTGAAGAATGAGAGATTGAAGCACTACAGAAATAGGGTGTGGGATGAACTCGAGTGGTTTGAAGCCTTTTCAATTGAAGAAATTCCTAGGGAATATAACTCAAGAGCAGATGCTCTTGCTGGGTTGGCATCTTTGCTCATACCACACCCAAACTTTATAGAAGATCGTTACACCATTGAAGTCATACACATGCCTAGTGTTCCTGATAATTCTGGTTCTTGGCAAGTGTTTAGAGACGATGACCAAATAAATGAATTTTTGTAGGGTTTGGATAAGTGTTCAACCAATTATTATGAAGGGTTGGAGTCCGAGTACCATGAATTCTGTCCAGGGAAGGAATCCAGTATTTTAGAGGAAGTGATTCAACTTAAAGGAAACTCCATACCCAAAGGATTGGTGGAGTTAGAAAGGTTGTTTGATAGAAGAGATTGTTATTTAAATTCACTCGACATACCAGACACCATTCCTTTAGGTGAATATGAAAAAATTAATATTGGTGATGATTTCAATCCCAAGATGGTCAATTTAGGTGTGTGTTGTGATGAAGATGAAAGAGGTCATTACACTAAGTTGTTAAAAGAATATGGTGACATATTTGCTTGGACCTATGATGATTTAAAGAACTTCAGGTAGGGACAGTTTACACACCATATTCCCTTGAAGCCCGGTATGTCACCGTTCCGTCAGAAATTGAGAACATACAATTTGAAGGTGTCGGATGCCATCTTTAAAGAAATTGACAAAATGCTTCAAGCAAGAATTATCTTCCCAATACATCATTCCACATGGGTGGCCAACATCATTCCTGTGTGGAAACGGAATGGAAAATTAGAATATGCATGGATTTTAGGAACCTCAATCAATCAAGCCTTAAAGATAATTTCGCCTTACTTATGATGGACTAGATTCTTCAAACAGTAGCTAGTTCAGAAATGTTGTCATTGCTCGATGGTTTTTTGAGTTACAACCAAATCAGTGTTGCAGAGGAAGACCAGCACAAAATAGCCTTTACCACACCTTGGGGCACGTTCGCCTATAGGAGAATGCCTTTCAACTTAATTAATGCTGAAGCCACATTTCAGAGGGCCATGAATTCCACTTTTGGCCATTTTCTAAACAAGACCATCACCATTTACTTAGATGACATGACAGTTTTCTCTAGGAGGCGTAAGAAGCATCTGAAGGACTTGAAAGAAGTTTTGCAAAGGTGTCGGGATCATGGTTTTTCCCTGAATCCGAAGAAGTCATTTTCTGTGTGACAGAGGGTAAGTTGTTGGGTCATTTAGTTTCAAAGGAGGGCATTAAAATTGATCCAGAAAGAGTCAAAGCTATCCAAAAACTATGTTTACCTATTAATCAGAAAGGGATTAAATCTTTCTTTGGTCAAGTTAACTTCTTAAGGAAGTTTGTACTTGATTTCATTGAGACATCAAAACTAATGGTAGACCTGTTAAGTGAGAAGCAGAGTTTCAAATGGGATGAAGCAGCTGTTAAATCATTTGGTAAGATTAAGGAAGCCATAGCCAATGCTCTGACATTGATACACCCATATTTTAAAAGAGATTTTATCATCTACTGCTATGCATCGGAGCACACAATGTCTGGGGTGCTATTACAGAAAAATGACAATGGTGAAGAAGTGCCTATCTCCTTTATGATTGTTTCACTCAAGAAACATGAGTTACACTATTCACAGATAGAAAAATAGGCATTCACAGTAGTGAAGGCAGTCAAACAATTTCGATACTACATACTTCATTCACACTCTGTGGTCTTTGTTCTGAATTCTGTTGTTAAGACCATCCTTACTCAGTAGGAAGTTGTAGTAAATAATAGGGCTAGCTGGGTTGCAAAGGTGCAGGAATTTGATTTGGAAATTAAGTGTACAAAGCTGGTGAGAGGTCAAACTAATGGCTGAGAATCAAGAAGAACAAAGTTTACCCAATTGCATGTTCGTAGCGACAAATGACTCATGGTTTTCAGATGTAGCTTTCTTTCTGACCTACGGAGAGCCTCCAGAAAACTTGTCAGCTAAAGAGAGAAGAAATCTGAGGTTGAAGGCAGCAAAGTATGTCATAGTAGATAATGTTCTATATAAAAAGGGACTGGATGGGATGTTTTTGCGATGTTTTGACAAGGAACAACAATAGAAGTTACTGCAATCATTTCATAATGAAGCATGCGGTGGCACTATTCTTCCTCTGTGATAGCCTTTAAGATCTTGAGAAACTGCTACTATTGGCCCGAAATGTTTAAAGATGCATACAGGTGGGTAGAAAATTGTGAGAAGTGTAAGCTTTTCGTAGGAAAACCTCAGCTAGCTGCTTTACCACTAAGACCTGTGATTATCGAAGAGCCCTTCCAGCAGTGGGGGTTAGTTTTTATTGGTTCAATCAACCTGACTTCTAGTGGTAGACACACATATCTTAACAACTACCGATTACTTTACCAAGTGGGTGGAAGCGATACTAGTTAAAGTAACCACTTCTGAGATAAACTGTAGATTCTTAAAAGAAAACATTGTCACTAGATTTGGAGTTCCCCTAAAGATAGTGGCTGATAATGCTCAAAATTTCTCCTCTTGAGGGATTCAACTCTTTTGCTATGATCATGGTATTAATTTATCTCACTCTTCAGATTATTTCCCGCAGGGAAATGGTCAGGCAGAATCTACAAACAAGAACCTAATTAACATTATGAAGAAATTGGTAGATGAAAAGGGAAAAGACTGGCGCAAGAAGTTATACGAGGCATTGTGGGCAGATAGAACCTCTCCAAAGAGGGCTATTAGTATGATGCCATTTGAATTAGTCTTCGGAGTTGAAGTGCAGCTATCACTTCCATTAGAACTAGCCTCTACCAAGTTACAAAGATGCGTGGAGAATGAAGTCTTTCAAAATTCATTGGAGAAGAGGATTTTGTATTTGTCAAAGATAGAAGAAGAGAGGTTGGAGTTAGTTGATCACATCACCAACCATCAGCTAAAGGTGAAGGAGATTTTTGATTGCCGAGCTAGGCCAAGAAAATTTATGGTGGGTGATAAGATCCTTCTTTGGGATAAGCGTCGAGAGCCAAGAGGAGCACATGGCAAGTTTGAGTCTCTCTGGAAGGGACCATTCGAGATCTCTCAAGCTCTCGGTTTGAATGCGTTCAAGCTAAAATACATTAACAAAGATGAACTACCCCTGTCCCATAATGGGCAGGATCTCAAGCTTTACCAGTTGTAAGTCTTTTCTTTTCCTTGCTTGTATATAAAGTTTTGGCTTGTGTCAGTAGGAGTAGAAGTTTTTGTTGTGATGAGTCGGCCCAGTTAAATAAAGTTTAAATTGTCTTGTCAATTAAGATTCTAGATTCATTCCTCGGTCCTGAGCAGTCCCAGTCCCTAGTCAGAGCCAGTTGTTACCTTCATTTTTCTCAGCTCCCAGTGTTAGTCTTGGTCAGTCAAAGTCTTTAAGTTGAACTTGAACTTGAACTTTGTTAAGTTGGTTCAAGTTCAAGTTCAACCCATTAGCACTTTTGAATCTTATAACGCCCATGCTTGCCTATCCCTAAAAAGGTCTGTCGATCTCAAAGATGAACCAAAACTTGAACCTAGTCCCAAACCTTAAGTTAGTTCAAGTTCAAGTTCACGTTTGTAATATGATAGCTTATACATGGAGAATTCGGCGAGATCTCTTTCTTTTCCAAAAAGAAGGTTTATGTTTTGTAGTGCTCCAAGTATTTGTTAAGTTTTGGAAATTGTCATACAGAGATGCTCTCATTCAACTAGATGGCTCATGCATGTGAAAGATTGGAAATGATAGTTGACAGCGTGACGTAGAGGAAGTCATCAATATATAGATATGGTGATCATGGATTTTCCTCAGGAATTGAGATATTCATGCTGAAATAGCTAGTGGATTAATTAAGATTGGCCGAATATGTCAAATCAATCATTCTTCCATTAAAACATTTATTATGGACATGCTTTGAAGATTTATCAAGGATCTTACAAGGAATTTGTGAATAAATGAAGAATGATTAAGGCTTTTCTGTTAGTTATTTTGTTTGGAGAAGGAGAAGGAGTGACGGAATTGGTGGTGAGAAAGTTGCAGAAGGCTAGTACATAGTATATTGGTGAGTTATCTTTCTGCTTTGCAGTTTCAATTTTCAAAGGCTCTTTCTGTTGTAAGTTTTTCTCTTCATTTTGGTAAGATGTCGTTGTTCCATCCAAAACTTCTGAAAGAGGAGAGTAGAACCCACCAGTTAGTTTCTCTTCCAGACATAGGGGATACTTTCTTGCTGAATGAAAACCTAGGTGAGCTCTGTGATAGAGTCTGAAATGCTTCTGAGGGTTCTTTTTCTAGGAAGTTAGCAGGAAGTGGACTTTTAGAAGCTGTTGCATTTCCTCTGGCTCTCATTTTCCCCAAACTGGTGTTGGAATGTGCTAACAAATATGACCCTAAGAATAGATGTATTAAGGATGCGTTAGGAGAAATCTTGGTCAAAATTCATCGCGAGACATTAATGGTGGCTCTGTGGATTCCAGATAATGAACTGTATAAACCATGGACTTATGCAGAAGAAGATCATGTATATGATGTAGATAAGAAAAAATACAGCTCCTCGATAGCCCAAGTATGGCTTGCGAAACCAGAGAAAGGAGGATCCAGGCTGCCAAAGCCTCTGACAATTGAACACTTCCACAAGGACATAGTCGATATGGTACTCCTTCTAAATAGGGTGAAAGGGAATCCCCATGCATTTCACTGGGAAAATTGGATGTATTGTTTCATCAAGAAGCTTATAGAAGGAGATAAGTTTATTGATTGGGCTGACCTCGTAGCAGAAAAGCTCCACAAAGAACTCTTAAATGTGACAAATTTGACTGCATTTTATATGTCTTCCTACCTTATTTATGTCTTAGCATGTTGTCGAGCTTGGGAAGGATTACCTCACAAATTGTGGACAAGTGATATGAGGATATATGATTACTTCACATGCTTACAAAAGGAGAAGTTCTCCAGTGTGTTCAAAACTGTAAATGATAGATTTTCAAGAAAGTTGGTTTTTGAGTTGAGAGGGAAAGAAAATTGTAGGCTTTCTGAGGAAGCTAAGCAAGTGATTAATGTTTATGGCTGTCATTTTATACAGTTTCCAATATTTACTTATCTTAGGGTTGGAGCATTTGATGAGGAACCCCTAAGGCTCCCTAGATTTTGTTTAGATGATGTAGTCTTAATGGAGCTATGCAAGCAGCTTATTCTAGTTGAACAAAAGGCTGGGACTCCAAAGAAGTCCTCAGGTGTTCTTTTTCCTATTGAGTTAGGGTACTACAGGTTCAAAATCTTCCAAGATGCTATGGATATCAAAGAGGAATTAGATGCCTTATGTTTACAAACTTATACTCCCAGAGTTAATTTTGACTATAGAGGCTTTGCAGGAGAAAATCTCAATTTTCCAAAGACATTCATGCACATCCCTGAGTTAGAAGATTTTTGGGCCAACTGTTCTGATGAACTGGAGGTAAGGAAAAGAATCTGGTCCCAGCTAACTCTGAAGTAGATCATCACCTTCAAGTTGGATATGGATACAAATGGGATAGGCGAAGATAGTGAGGTTGATGTTGTAGACTCCCAATACTTGGAGAAGGTTGAAGCCCTCCCTATTCCTGAGTTATATTGGAAGGAGCTGAAAGAAGATGATTTGCATAAAAGAATGAAAAGGGTGATTGAAAGAACAAAAGCATGGTTGTTGAAGAAAAGAGTCCCTGTTGCTCCTTTGCAGTCAACAAAGAAACAAATAAAAACCAAGAAGAGGAGCTCATCAAAGAGGACTTCTATTTTAACTAACTTAAGTATTGATCAATCTTGTGCAAGAAAAGCTAAACCTGAAGTCGAACCTGAACTTGAACCAATTTCTTCACAAGTTCAAGTTCAACACCAGGTTGAACCCGAAGTCTGAGTGACCAGATCAAGTCAAAGGGTAAAAGAAAAGGTTCAGAGGCAAAAAGCTACTCCTAGTGTCATCGTGGATTTAGACTCATCAGACCCCAATCCAAAGGTAGTTTCAGTTGAAGACCATAGGGTACCTAAGATGGCGAATGATCAACAAATGCAAGAGGAGACAAAAAAATACTTTGAAAGACTCGCTAGCTTTGTTGAGTAATTATAATACCCAAAAGAAATCCTCTACTTTGCCACCATGGCTGGAGACCCCGGTAGCTAAGAAAAGAAATATGGTTCCTTTATCAGTACCCATTGATGATGTAGTAAGTAGGTATTTGGGAAAATCTTCTAAGGTAAAGAAAATGAAGATGGAATCGAGAATCAATTTTGATGAAAGTAGCGGTCACTAGATGGTAGAGATTGCAAAGCCTAAAGAGGACAAAGCTGATGGAGAGGCTTCAGTCTAGTATTTTCAAATATCTAAGGTGGATTTAGGGAGAGATGCCAGAGCCGCCGATATGAGATTTTTCGAGGTATCAAATAAGAAAATTGCTAGTAGAGTCTGGAAGGATGCCAAGGATAAACAAGAAATGAAGGAGGCTATGAAGAGTATGGCCCAATATATCAATGTCATTCAACATCCTAAACCTTTCCCTCTGAGTGAAATGCCAGCCTCCATTGACATGGAATCCCCTAATAATCAACGCTTCCTTGACCAAGTTCAAAGAAGCAAGGCGGTGAGCAAAGCATTTGATGATTGGGTGGAGCATGTAAAAGTAGAGGTTGTCAAGCAGCTAGGTCATCTAGATCAAACCCACAATGAAGGAGATCACCTGGTAAAGAAAGTAGAAGCCAACATTGAAGAATGGGAGCTAGAAAAGGCTACTTGGACCAAGGAGCTCCATTGGATTGAAGAAGTTGAAGAGTACGACTTGCAAAAGTTCCTCATGGAAAGGTCAATACCAGGACTAGATGACACAATTCTTTATGTGATAAAAGAATGTATAGAATGGAGGAATGAGGCTGTGGCCATGGAAATTTCTGAGGTAAAGGATCTCATGAAGGGGGTAAGAATGATTAAAGAAATCATTTACAATGATATAAAATGGATTGATGAGCGGTGCCAGGAAGCTCAAGAGGTGTCAGATAAACTGGTTGAATAGGTAATTAAAGAGGTAAATACTTGGTTTGACGAGCTCAAAAGGATGAAGACACCTATAGATGAGCATTTCATGAAGATTGCACAGATGGAATTGATGATGATCCTTCAGCAAAATCATTTGGTTATGCACATAGAAAAGATAGCTGAGATTAAAAGGGAGAAGGAAGTTTGGAAACAGAGGATTGATTTTATCGGTTTGCCACATCAACTGATAATATCCATGTTTACAACTGCATTTGAAGATTGGAAGGCAGCGCGACTTGTAGCGACTTCAACTCCTTAACTGTCCGAGACACTTGGCAACTTTTGGAAGGCATTTTTGCTCCCAGTCCAGATTTTTATGCTTAATGCTTAGGACAATTATTAGATCTAGTAAGATTTACTTTCAAGAAAGATAGTTTTACTTAGTTGTTGAAGCCTTGCGTGGCTATTTATTGAAAAACTTTTAACTGATTAAGGGTTTGACTCTCTGAGTTTGAGAGAAACTATTTTCTAAGAACTTAACTTCAAGTTTTCTGAATACTGAAATTATAGAATATATGAAATATATCCTATGGTATTGCGTATATGTCTAATCTTTTAAAATGATAAATACTACTGTTTATCTTATGTGATTTATTTTCTTGTGGAGATAAGTTGTGTTGAATAAAGCTTAGTTGTGATATGGATGGATTCTATGCTTAGAAGTAATAGAGAGAATTATTATTGAAGTTTAGATTTAAGAAATTCAAAGTTTGAGATTGTGATAGAAGTAGATATTTTCTCTAAAATCTACACATTCTTTTTCATGTTGATGGACTGAATGTTTTCCTTAAGTGTTTTCTGGTGAAAAGCAAACATGATGTTATTTTGTATGCTCGATAAGATCTTATTGAAAATCTTTCTAGAAGGTAGCTGTAACTTGTAATTTGTAGAGAGTTTTCTTTTAGCAACTCATTTGTTAGTGTTAAGATTTTTCTCTTCTTTTCATTCTTTAAAGAGGTCTGAAATTGATTTAGAGAAAAGGGAAAAACTATATGCTAACATTGTTCAAAGCAAAAGTAGAGAATGAATCAGGTTTAAAGATTAAGTGTCTAAGGTCAGATAGAGGTGGAGAGTTTACTTCAGACTTATTCAATTCATACTACAAAGAGCATGGAATAAAGAGACAAACATCTCCTCCTAGGACTCCACAATAGAATGGGATAGCAGAGCGAAGGAACAAGACTATACTTGATGTTGCTAGGACAATGTTGCTTGAAGGAAATATATCTCATGTACATTAGAGAGAGGCTGTTGGGACATTAGTGTATACATTAAACATAATTCAATTCAGAAAAGGTAATGCTGACAGTAATTTGTATTTAAGAACTAGTAAAGATGGAATCTTGATAATATAAGTCTTTGTTGGCGATATTATCTTTGGAGGTAATGATGATCTATGTAAGAAATTTTCTAAGGAAATGGAAAGTGAATTTGAGATGTCCATGATAGGTGAAATGAAATTCTTTCTTGGACTGTAAATAATTCAGAATGAGAATGGTATCTTTATTTCACAGACTAAGTATCTCAAAGAAATGCTAAAGAAGTTTGGAATGGAAGACTGTAAACCACTAGGAACACCAATGGTGACCAGTAATAAGCTATCATGTAATGATGAATCTCAGTGTGTATTTCAGACCAAGTACAGATCAATGGTTGGAGGATTACAATATCTGACTCATACAAGACCGGATATTACTAATATTGTTGGAATTGTGGCTAGATATTAGGTAGAGCCAAAGGAGACACACCTAGCTACTGTAAAAAGGATATTTAGATATCTGAAAGGGACAATTGACTATGGCCTGTGGTATGATAGGAATGATAGTTTTGTACTTCATGCTTATACTGACATTGATTGGGCAGGAAGCATTGATGATAGAAAGAGTACTAGTGGTGGTGCATTTTTCCTTGGGAAAAAGTTGGTTTCTTGGCTAAGTAAGAAACAATATTGTATAGCATAATCTACTGTTGAATCATAGTATATTACTGGTGCTGTTAACTGCACTCAAATTATTTGGATGAAACAAATGTTGAAGGACATAGGACTAACTTTTGATGAGCTTGTGAATATCCATTGCGATAACACCAGTACAGTGAATATGTCAAAGAATCCAGTGATGCACTCTAAGACTAAACATATTTCTATCAAATATCACTTCTTGAGAGACAAGGTGGCAGAGAAGGAAATAAAATTAGAATATATTAGTACAAAAGAGCAGATTGTTGACATCTTTACAAAGCCACTTCCAAAAGATACCTTTGATTATCTCAGAGGTATGTTGGGGGTTCAGGCCCCTCCTAGTCATAATTAAATGATGCAGAGATGCATCGGTCCAGAGGTTTTCAGAGCCTTATCATAATCTGGACTGGATGTAGGGATCTACTCCTCAGGGGGAGTGATCATGGAAGAAAGATGTTGGAAAGCAGTTGATGACTCATGGCACCATTTTCCATTGTTGTAAAAGGGGGAGTGTTGCTATGAGAAAATCCCTACTGTATGGGGAGATTGTTTGGTAGCAGAACTTTGGATGATTGTTTGGTTGTAGAACTTTGGATTGATATAATTTTGGGATGATGGATTTTCCCATATGTTGACATCAATGCCAAAGGGGGAGATTGTTGGATATTGCTAATGTATGGGGAGGTGATTGAGACATTTAATATGTTTAATCACTATATTATTGAATGGTCACTCATACTATTGTCATCTATGTTTTGTCACTGATGTCAACATATGTTTCTATGAGGAGATCAGGCTAGTTACCACAGTGTACAGACACTGCATGGATGTTTCAGATGTTGCGAAGATAGATGAGAGTTTAGGAGGATGTTGTGATATTATATCTAAGATCACATCATGTAATATTTCATATTGGATGAGTTACAAATGTTTTGGTGAAGCCTGGTTACTGGATTGTGACAGTGAGAAATGCCAGAGTTAGTCTCTATGTTTCTAGTATATCTTCCAGATGATATGGATTCAAGGTATGTGCGCTTGAGGGATGATAGACAAGATACTGAAGGATGTTCATTGGTTAGCATAAGGTATAGATTTCTTGGTGATGTTAGTTGTGGCATGTGTTCTAGAAAAGACTTATTTGGAAGCTGACTCAGGAGATGTAGCATGTATTTTGTTTTGCAAATGTAAATTAAGGATGTCGGTCCTTAATTATTGTAATGGAATCATTGTATACTTGTTTTAGATACCGTGTGTATCTTAGCAAGGGCTTATGTAATTTTTTGTAATTAGGAAAGGCTTATGAGTTGACCTGGTCATGAGAATTGTAATAAGGTATAAATGAAAGGTCGTTTGTTTCGAAAAGATATGGATGGAAAAAGGTGATATAAAGAAGTTGTGAATGTTGTGAGCTTGTGTCTATTGTATGTAGAGGAGAGGTTTACTGGTGGACTTCATTAGAACTAATCAAGTAAAGATAGTTGTTGTCGAATAGTTCAAAAAGATTATGTATTTCTTCATATACACTTGTGTTGCGAACAGTGAGTTCTGAAGGTGGATTTAACCTTCCTTGGGCAGTGAGACCTCCCTTTCTTTTTGAATCGTAACATGGTTTATCCTCTAACACAGATGATGTATTGTAATGTTTTAATAAGCTCCTAATAGGGCTAAATCTTCTAACAAGGATACTATACTCGTAGTACATCATTTGTGGGTGCTAATTCCCACCGGGGTTTTACCTTTAACTGGGTTTCCCCGAGACCAAAATATTGTGTTATTGTGTTGGGGCATTCAATGTGTTCATTGGATATGATATTGTTGCTACTTAAAGTTTAAAGTTTAATGATCTTCCATACAACTAATTCACCCCCCCTCTTAGTTGTATTGTGGATTGTTATTCCTAACAAACTGGTAAGATAGTTTCTATCTAGGATAGTACCATATCTTTTGATTGATGAAGATGATTTGAAAAGAGGAGATAACAAGAGGACCTAAGGAAAGGTTGAGTTATGTGATACTTCAATGGGTACTTGATTAGTTGGCACATTGACAAGGTAATGTTTTGTTTATCTAAGTAAGAAGAAAGACTGGAATTGTAGGCTTAACCAAGCAAAAGTGAAGAAATCTAGTTTATGCCGAGTGATGTTAGTGTCGACCAAGCACTAGTACATGCCAAGTAAATCTTGAACATCAATAATTTTATAGCGATAGGAAATAATCGAGCAAAGACAATGTTTTCCAAGGAAGACAGTTTGTAGTGATGACTGAGATACATAGTGATGACTGAGATACATAGTGATGACAGTATTGATTGAGTGTCAGTAATTTACATTTGGAGAGTGAATTGAGGATCCCAACAAACATAGTTGAATTCTTGGGATATGTAAAACATGTTGACATTATTAATGAATTGTATGGATCATTTAATGCATGGTAAATCATTTTCTTATGGATTCAAAGAGAATTTTGGAGATGTATCTAGAAGGAAAAGATGAAGAACATAATGAAGGAGGGATTCGATGAATCTAACCTAAACCTAAGATCTATGAAGGAGATTAAGTGGCAAAATATTGATCTACCTAATCAAGGAGGTGTGTGCTATAAATGTGTCACACTTCTATGGATCATTACATTCAAGAACACTCAAGAATGAGGTCTCAAAAATTAATCCATAGCTCCCTAGGCATGGAGTGCAAGGGTTTTTAAGAATGCTCTCAGCTAGAGCTATTAAGCCTATAACCTTGCTAGTAAACCATGCAATGGGAGATTCAATGAAGACAAAGGCAAGAATGCCAATATCCTCAAGAATCAAGAATGAAAATGCAATGCAATGCTATGCTAGAAATGGAAATGCAAGCTAAGCTATGAAAGGAAATATGCAAGTGTTACAACCCAAGCTAATTAATCCATGTGAGCTAATCTAGAGCATAGAAATGAAGCTAATCTAAGAAAGCATAAATATGAAGCTAAGCTAAGAATGCAAGAATGAGATGTAGAATGCAAGAATGCTCCAAATCTTCAAAAACTCCAAAGTGACCTAGAAATCCTGCAGCATAAAGTTAGCATAAAAAGTTGGGGATCTAGAATGAAGAAGAGAGCTCTTCTTTTAAAGGAAATGAGAAAGAATGGACCATGGAGATTAAGAGGAAAAAGATTTAATCAATGGTGGAGCTTGAAGAGGGATCAATCCATGTGCACAAGTATCCTCCAATAGGAAAATAGGAGTTGACTTTTGTGTCCATATGAGACAAAAAGTGCTTTTCCTTTTTATAAAATAAGAATAATGCTTTATTTGTGCAACTTAGGATAAGAGGAAAAGTGGGGGCTTTTTATTTATTAAAAGGGGAGGAAATATTCCTTTTAAATAAATAAAGACTTAGGATAAGATGGTTAGCCCATAGAAAATAATCGAATAAATGATAGAGCTAGGATTTGATCAAGAGCAATTAATTTATGATTTAGCAAAAGGGGCTAATAGTCTAGGCGACCATTTTTAGGTGTATACAAGAGGTATAAGATTAACCTAATTGTGAGGTTACTAAAAATAAGAAGAAGAGGTTGATGTTATTGACTGATAAGTCTAAGTAGAAGGCTGAAGGTGAAATTGTGAAGGAGTTAAACAGAGTTGTTGTGATTGCTTGAAGTGAATTTCAAGTAGATTAGAGATGGAGATGAAATGAAGGTCAGTCATTAAATCAACATATGTGCGAAGTGGATCTATATTTGCAAAGTGAGTTGTATGTTTTTCATATCAGAACCTACTGTTACTTTCTAACCATTATATCAGTCTAAATCCTTTAATCAAGGTTGACCTAATAGTCACAATATAAATCATTTAATCAAGGTGACATTCTAATGGAATGTTCTTAAGTCCTCTAACCAGGCCACTTTTGACAATGTTTTAAATCCTTTAACAGGGTCACACCTAACAGTGTGTATGTAAACCTTTAACCGGGTTGGCTTCTCACAAAGCTCACTTCAGAAGAGTGAAAATCAGTAGCATGTTACAAAGTAGTTTTTTCCAAATTGGGTTTCCACTATAAATCCTGGTGTTATACTTGTGTGAATGATTTTGATGTGGATTTTGAACCATTAAAAGTTTTATATTCTGCAAGTTAATTACTTTTGGACAGTGGACTGCATGTTATATGTTTCTGATATATGCTATAGAGATTGAATTGAATTGTTGATTAGATTTGACTTTGTTGAAGAGCTATAAAGTTCAATTGGTACATATGGACCTGAGAAAAACTGATTCACCCCCCCTCTCTGTTGTTCTAAAATCATTCTAACACTTGAATTATTTTATAGCCTTTCTCATTATCTTAGTCATAGGATTACAAACTGAACTAAATTTTTTGATAAACTTTCAATAAAAACTTGCTAATCCATGAAAGGAACTCACTTCCCAAACATTCACAGGTGTAGGCCATTCCAAGATTGCTTTAATCTTCTCACAATCCATCTTCAATCCTTCGACAAATATCACAAACCCCAAATACACTATTTCTTCCTTCATGAAATAATACTTCTTGATATTTATCAACAACTTATCTTCCCTTGATCTCTATAATACTCATCTCAGGTTCAATAAGTGCTCTTATTTGTTCTCACTGAAAATTGGAATATCATCAAGATAAACAATTACAAACTTACCCAAGAATTTCTTTAATACCTCATTCATTAACCTCATGAAAGTACTTGGTGCATTAGTCAATCCAAAAGGCATCAACAACCATTCATACAATCCTTCATTTCTCTTGAATACAAATTTTCACTCATCTCCTTTTCTGATTCTAATATGATGATATCCACTCTTCAAATCTATCTTTGTAAAATATCTAGTTCCACTTAAACAATCTATTATGTCATCTATTCTAGGCAAAGAAAATTGGTACTTTACTATGATCATGTTAATGGCTCTAGAATCAGTACACATCCTCCACTCCTCATTCTTCTTTGGTGCTAATATTGCAAGTACTACATAAGGACTCAGACTTTCCCTGATCAATCCTCTCTTCAACAACTCTTGCACTTGTCTATTCAATTCCTCATTATTTTTTGGTCTCATATAATGTGCTACTTTATTAGGTAAGCTTTCTATAGGAATCAAGTCCACGTAATGACTAACACTTCTCATAGGTGGTAATCCATCTGGCACATTTTCTAAGATTATATCCTCATATTCTTTCAAAAATTATTTTATCTCTTTAGGTTGTTTTTCTAAAAATTCTTATAATCAAGATTCTTAGGAATCAAAGTATAACACCCCTTATCACTTTTCAAGTCATCCAAGAATTTCCTACCTTCAAACAAGCATACTCTAACACTAGTATAATTATCATTCTCAGGAGTCTCAACTAAAGACAATGATACGTGCTTCATTCCATTTGTAACAATAGTATACCAATTCTTTCTTCCATTATGCAAAGCTTATTTATCATATTACCAAGGCCTTCCCAACAAGATATGACACACATCCATAGGCATAAAATCACAAATATCTTCACCATGATAAGATCCTCTTTTCAATTTCACTAGGCATTGTTCACTTACAAGTACTTTATGTTTGTCTTTTATCCAAACACTCTAATAAGGCTTAGGATGCTTCAATCTTTATAACTATAACTTTCTTACCAGTTCTTCAGAAGCTAGGTTGTCTTAGCTACCACTGTCAATAATTACTTTGTAACATTTCCCTTCAACTTTGCATCTTTTCTTGAGAAGACTTCTCCTCAGCAATAAATCCTAGTCTGATTCCTCATGACATAGGACTCTTCTTACTATTAGGGATTCTCCATATTTGTGTTGGTTCAAAGGCTCTTTGGATTCTTCTTCCGCATAAGCATTATTGCCACTATTATTAGTCCTCTTATTTTAACTTTCTTGAGTACATTCAAACGCTTGGTGTCCTCCTCCACACTTGAAACAAGTTCCTCTAAATACTTTTCTTTCATCTTTCCTATAGCTATGTGTTCCACCTCCTCTCTAGAAATTTCTATCATCTCTTCAGTATGAATTTTCCTCTTTCAATTATACCTTACCATTATTATAATTTGAATAATTTCTTCATCCACCTGAGGTTCTTCCTCTTTGAAATCTTCCACCTCTTCTTCTTTGTCTTTTCTCATGCCTTTTGTTCAATTTGCTCCTCAGATTTTAGGGAATATTGGTAAGCTTCCTCAACACTTTTCAATTTAACCAAATTGATCTCATCTTGAATGATATCCTCAAACCATTTAAGTACCTTACAACCTTTAGCATCATTATCATTATGTCCAGATCTGATATCCAATCTATAGAATTCCTTAGTATATTCTTTCACACTAAGATCCTTTTGATTTAGGTTTTTCAACTTCCTAAGAAAACTCACTCAATAATCAATAGGTAAAAAAATAGCTTTCAACTTATTCACCATGTTATCCCATGACTTAATTTTATCCTTGCCTCTTCTTTGTCTATCAGCCTGCAAATTTTCCCACCATAAGGATGCATGTCCTCTTAATTTTGTGCAAGTGTACCTCACTTTCTTATCTTCACATGTCCCTTCATAATCAAAGTACTTTTCCATCTTTGTGATCCAATCAAGTAATTTATCTAAATCCAGCTTGCCACGATAATCAAGTGGATTGAAATGTGGTCTTGCATTAACCCTAGTTAGGGATTTTATAAAATTGTCATCTCCTTGTTCAAGCTCTAGTTGTTCTTCCCTGTCTTTGATGACTTCTTCAGTTATTTCCTCTTCTTCATCACTCACATCTTCAATGTGTCAACCTCTTATTTGGGCTATCTCCATAGCTTCAAGTCTAGTTGCAATTTTTTATAACATATCCAACACTGTTGGATCTACATCTCTCCTTCCACCTCTAGCATTTCCTCTACAAGCCATCCTTTATGAATCCTTTGCAATTTCTAGTCAAAAACACTTTCTACCACCTCACAATAGGTCAACCTATGACTTCACAAGCTTTAAGAACCACAATATGCCTCAACAGAATCAAAAACTTTCTCTAACACCACTTGATGCAGTCAAGGATATAGGGAACTCAAAGAATTCAATCCAATCCTTGCAGGATGAGTCACACAATGGAAGCAATACATAAAGAAACATATGAGAGAATGCAATATCAACCTCTTATTACTAGAGAATCAAATACAAGTGATCTGCAACATGTATTCATACACTCCAGGCATACATACATGTTTTTGAACCTTTTGTAGGTTATCTTTTTATACTTTATATTCTAGAATCTAGCTACAAAGCTCTACCAATGTTTCTTTCTTCTAGATCTTCTGTAATATTCTAAGAGATCAATTGTCATATTTTATAAAGCCTTGATAAGCCACAAGTTGTCCTAAGAGTGATTACATTTTCGAATGAAGAGAAAACATATTACAAATACAGGCCAGGACCCAAATCATAAGGATCTTGCAATTAATGCATCGTGAAACTTGATCCCTCAAGTAGGTTAGCCACAAAAACATCAAATGGAAAAATCCTTCACAAGATCAATAAATGAAAACTGGTCTTGAAACGTGAAGAATAGTTAACTCCCACCAAGAATCTACAAGATCTCATACACGGAGAAACCAAATAAGCTGCAAACCTAGAGAAAGGTTCAAGAAGACTCCATGAACACACCAATAGGTTTACAGCTGCAAAGGACACGAGTTGAGAGAATTCTAAAATAAAAATTAAGAATGCACTTGTAGGAAAATGAAAAACAAATATTTTTGGTTGATGCAAGGTTTACAAGAACCCAAGATGCTCTTGCATCAGAGAGAGAGCTCAAACTCTTATGACACAATTTGAAGATCACTAGCTCCATTGAATCACATATGCTATTTTATCACAATGCAATAATGCACAAGTGATAAATTAAAGTATTTGAATTCTGACCAACTACAAGGGATGACTTGGGACACCTTAAGAAATGTCGAAAAGGGGTTTTGACCCTTACAAGACTTCACAAGGAGCTACAAGAATTATCTTAGAAAACTAGGCTTTCTCCTCGGTACTATGTGTGATGAAAGACTTTGTGTGGACACAAACATGCAAACCAATGCAATTGAAACCATTTATAGCATTATAAATTGCATCATTATACAATTTATTTCTCACCTAGGCCCTATTTTACCATTTTTAGCCTCATATGCTCAATATGTTTGATCTAGCTCAATTTTGGCTTTAATTCTGACATAATCCTTCAAGCCCTAGGTCCCAATTTGAGCCCATATTGAAGGGAGAAGCTCTTAGGAGCCAATCACCTTATATGACCCACTCCCACCAATCAACACCCAAATTTAAACTGCTTAGACTTTAGCCTACAAATGTGGGAATCGTAAGCCCATGTCAGCTTACTCCAAAATTAAAACCCTAAAATGTTTGGTGAGGTATAAAAGGAAGTTATCCTCCCTCATTTTGACATCCATGAACTCAATTAGCAACTTAATTTTGTCTTTGAGCACTCAAGTACTCGAACAAGAGATCAAGCATTTAATGCATTGAAGATGGGGTTTAATATACAAATCAATACTTCCATGATCAAGAATTCTTGAATTCAACACTATAAGGTCAAGACCAACATCTTCATGAGCATTTCGACACAAAGAAGGCCTATGAACATATAAGCATTTCATTTTCAAATCTAGCCTCTGCTACCCAACAACATGCTTTCAATTACATTTCAATTTCAATTTTACTTCTAAAAATTGTGTTTGACTACAGAAAACCCCTTCCTATCCAATATTTTCCTTCTTTTTGGTGTGTAGGAATAGGTGGCGAACACACAAAATAAGATATAGATTAAGCATTCAAATATCTACACTATGTGTGTCATTGAATTTGAACTATCAAGAGTGAGTCACCCCAGTCGAATAAGTCCCAGGAATAGGTTACCCCAACAAACTAAGTGCCTTTAATTTTTCTCGAAATTCATTATGCATGTTAGTTACAATCTATACTTCTTGCATATTCCACCCAAATTCACCTATCTGTTTTCTACTTTCCTCTACATGTTGAAAGTCGTCATTTCTCCTTATTTTAACCTTTTTTCTTCACTCATATTCTATAATTACATAGTCATATTTCATCTCCCCATACAAAGGACCACTAAATCGACCTTGTTCCTAGAGATCTTGGGCCAAGTGGGACATTCTCCTTCCAATGCAATGTAAGTAGGGAAATAGGCCTAAGAGTCCTACTTTGCATACATGGAGTAAATCTCACCTATTTCCCCCCCATTACAAAATTGAAACTCACCACACACTTAAACCGCCTAATAGATCCTCTTGACTCTCCAAACATTTGAAAATAACTCAGTGACCTAAACAACCTCTTTAGGATCTCAAAAATCCCACCCATACACCTACCTTATACTAGAGCACTTAAAGGGGACTAAAATATCTTGATAAGACACATGTGAGCCAAAATGACTCTTAACACATTGTGCAATAATCCTTTCAGTACACTATTTCCTAAATTGGTTGCTATTGTCCCTAGTAACTAGTTTTCCATGTCATTGTCATCCAATAATGTTGGTGTCCTAACTAGTGGGTGAATCAAAGCTAGGGATTGGTCCCCTAGACACCATAAATACATTGGAGTTGACTAGACACCCTAGAAATTCTTGAGTAACATGAAAATGATAAAAATGTGGAAGAATAAGCATGAAAACCACTCCCCTGTACACTAGGCACCATCAACATGCAGGACGGGGATGGATATAACCACCTACATGACACCATAAAGCCCTTCCCCAAGCAAGAAAACACAAAAATATACAACTAAAACACTTACATGAGACTTTACAAGACACTTTGGAATACCTCTAATGGGTCCTAAAATACACTAAACAAATCAAATCATCACATTGAGCTATGACAAACTCAAGAGAGCACTACCACACCCTCTGAGGTGACTCATGACACCATTAGTTACATCTTAAACATAACCATAACATAACATTGCAATGTAAGGAAAGAATGCATGATTATTCACATTCATTACTAACACCACCACACACAAACTATGCTAATCCAATTACATTATTAATTGATTGCAATATCCTTCACAAATAATGTCCAACACAATATATACATAGTTACATTATTACATTACATTACATAGGATCACAAACATCCTTTAGTTTATATTTTTAAGAGTTGGAATGAATGTAAAAGAATATGATGAGGAGTATAATGAACTTGATGTTGAATCCAATGCCACAACCACTACTCCCTAACTATGGTTATACACACTACTCGACCGCTTTAGTTGAGCAATTATTGCTTAGGAATTTAAAATAGACTCTGGAAAACAATAGGGTGTCACGTGGCTTTGTAAATTACTTTCCTTTTGAAAATTTTATCCAAATTTTATATGCCTACATATAGATTTTGTATCCGAAATATCTGGGACTTTTCTTATGAGAACAATCAATCCTAGAAAAGGAGCAGACACCATTATTTGGAAAAATTCCAATAATGATGAGCATAATTCAAAAGATGTATATGCTATCCTTCAATCAACCCCCTGGCCCCAATCGATTTACCTATTGACTTATGCTGGAATAAGTATTGTATGCCAAAAGGTAGGATGTTTGCATGGGCTACCTTACATTAGAGAATTTTGACTATGGAATGGTTTAGGAAAATAGGATACCAGGACCCATCTAGATGCCCTCTATGTGAAGTAGAAAGTGAGAGTGTGGATCACTTACTTATAGGATGTAACTTCTCCTAGAAATGGTTATTTAGAAAGTTAAGATGGTCCACAACATTCCAAAATGACATAGTGGAGGTATTTCCTAAATTCAAAAGTAATGATATGTATAGTAAAATAAGGTGTATTGCCCCCTCTATGTTGATTTGGGAAATCTGGAAGGAAATAAATCAATGTATCTTCAAGAAATCCAAACTTAGTTTGGATCAATTCTCAAATAAAGTAGAAGCAATCAGAGTTGAACTGGTTAATTGTAGGAATATGCTTGGAAAAACCTATGTAATGTTATTCGCAACAAGTGGTATGGCTTAAAGATCCCTACTTTCTATGGAAATAAGAAATTGACAAATAAGGATAGACATGAGAAATGTGTATGGAAACCTTCAGGTTTTATTTGGTACAAACTTAACTTCGATGAAGCACCTAGGGGTAATCTTGGTAAGGCAGGAGTTGGTTGTTGTATCCACAAGTGGGATGGATCTAGGAACACTAGTAAATCTATTTCTCTAGGGATAGAATCTAATAACAAAGAAAAACTCTTTTCTCTCATTGAAGGCATGTTATAATGCAAAAGACTAAATCTAGATAACATAGAAATTGAAGGGGATTCATCCCTGGTTATTAATATAGTAAGAAATGGTAATACACCAAATTGGTGCCTTAATGACCTGGTAGAAGAGGTATGGAGATTCTTTCTACATTCAATTACTATACCCTAAACAATATCTACAGAGAAGGAAAAAAAGATGTGGATGCCCTAGCTAATGAAGGAGCTAATGGAATATATCAGGAGACCATAATACCTAGTATCTCAGATGATAATGGCTAGGTTGAATAGAGTACAATGATAATCTACGTTATCAAAGAGCTTATTTTATAACATTTTTTTTAGATTTAGGTATTGCTTAGAAGCTCATAAACTTTTGTCATCAATTTTAGGAAGATTCTAAACAAAATATTAGATTGGATTACATATAACCTATTCATCTTATATCTTAGCATCTTGTACCATGTATTAGGTCAAGAAATCTATGAAGAATAATCTTTATATCCTAAGGAACTTTGTGTAGCAGATCTAATAGGAACACAAATGTGAAAAGAATTTGGTCTTACACATCAAAGATAGAAAAAAGGTAGAAAGAGTTCCTAGATCATCTTAAATACCATGAGTAAAGGAAATAATCCAATTTGGAATCAAACTCAAACTTAGCAAGACTTAGAGAACTTCTAAACTCATTCTCAAACTCTGAGTGTTGACTTACTTACAAGAAAGGAAATAAAGAGGCAAATGAGCAGGAAAACATGGGTATCGATGGCTTCCACATAAGAGAACACAAGGATCCACTTATGACCATACTAGTATTTCCAAATGGATAGGTTAGCAGTGGGAATAACCATATTTTTACCTTAACCTTTAGGATAGGTTAAATTGCCCTCCCTCTCTGCCCATGAATATTGGATTCCAAATTCATTAACTATTATAGTAGTCCAAAGCAGATCCAACTTCTATGTTTGGAAGATTGTTATCTGTTTAAGTGTGTGTGTGTGTGTGTGTGTCTATATATATATATATGTATAGAAGAATTGGGGAAGGTAATATTCTCTTCTTAATCCCAAATTCCCAAAGGAAAGATCCAAATAGATTAACCACAAGAAAATGGTCAATGCATAAATGAATCAATTGATTAGTAATAAGAAGAAAGAGGAAAACCTTACATTCCATTTTGGAATAGAGTATTAAAATCTTAATTGAAGACAAATACTAACCTCAAAGTATAGCAGATATGGAAATTGCTATTTTCTAGTGTCTGTACTGAGTTTCTGGAAATTCTGCAACCGGATCTAGAATTGAAACACAGAGACGGAGAAAACCCATAAATCTTTTTCTTTTCTGATCTGGGTCAACCTTGACCTAAATGCAGGTTGACCTTGACCCCTTTATGTCGACCTTGACTTGCACTGCTCTGATGAAAATTCTATTCGTGGATCCTAAAAGTTTGCCAAAAAGGGTATCTGAATCTACTCTGTAATTCATTATTCATACTTGCACTTGCAATAAAAATAGTTTTATTGTTTGGATGAGGGGTTTGTCTTGGTCAAACCCCAGTTTTGGAATTAACCTTGAAATAGAATTGAAATTGCAGTAATAAACAAAGTAAATGGAGCAATTCACCTTGCTTGTGTTGAAACCCTTGTGGAGGATTCAAATCCTTGAATCCACAAGTATGGATGCTCCAAATAGATGTAGAATTGTAGGATGTCGGATGTCTCAAATAAATTGCATTTAGATCTTTAACACCAATCTTGAATGGATCTTGGAATAGGAACAAGCTTGAATGGATATGGATGGAAAAATCTTCAACAAGAGGGCTCCATAGAGCTTGAATCCTTCAATGGCTACCAATGGATCTCTTTGATGAATTGAATCTTGAATGCTTGAATTCTTTCTTTCTCCTTCTTGCTTGATGATTGATGATTATTTTTTGACTGCTTGAATTGAAATGAGAGGAGAAGGCTTCCTTATATACTGGTCTAGGGCACAAACTTCTAGAGAGGCCGACATATGAGAAATAAATTTCCATTGGGCTCATACCCCTAGGATTGGACCTAAATTAAATGCCTTTTAAAAGTCACCGCTTTGAAGCCCGAAACAGTCGACCCAGAAGCGGAAAATAATTATTTCTGAACCCCGACATCCAGAAATCTTCAGAATTTGAAATTTAAACCTTGGGTCAAGGTCGAGGTCAACCTTGAACTAGAAGGTCAACCTTGACCCTAAGATCAAGAACCTCAAAATCTCAGAGCAAGATACCAGAAACAGGTAGGAAAGAAGTGGAAAATAGGGCAGGACAAGGGAAAAAGCCAGATCCAAGTTAAAGGCCCATTCAAGGCATTTGACATGACCCCAAACCACTTACTCGGAGGGCTAAACCAGTCCTAAATGGAAGTGCTTCAATTTTTTGATGATATTATATATATATATATATAGCTATGATTTTCAAATATTTTAAATTCTTCCCAAAGCTTCTAACAAAAATAGGGTAGATAGATACATCAAGATAGTTTTTCAAACACAATGATAAGACATATATCACAAACTCAATAATTCTTTTTGTTTGTAGTATAATAAGACTGTGATAATAAATATTCATATTATCACATAAGGAACATATTCATCAAATAAGTTCTCTAAAATAATAACAACATCCTTATCAAATCCAGCTAATAAACAATATGATAATAATTAACTCAGTAAAGTTGAACACATACCATACTTTGCTAGATCTACTTTATTGAATATAAAGCTTGATCTGACAATTACTAACTCACAACTAGCCTAAATGAAGCTTGAGTAGAATCATTACTATAGAAGAAAATTTAAGTTAACATGTGCTAACCACATGACACAATATCTCATATGTGCTTCATCAAGATGTGATCATAAGAAAATTATGATTTTCAAATCATCACACTAATACTTAATATATGATCCAATTATTATCAGAGCATCTGAAACTTGACACATAGAAGACAACTAATTACTTCCTAGTATTTCCTAGTATTACAAAGAATCACCTAGTATTTCCTACTGTTGATGGTAATTGAATGAGGATTCTACCCATGACTTGTATCTAACTTCTTATGGACGAGGGTTTAAAATTAGAGCACACCCCTCTCTAATTTCTTCACCCTTGAGCTTTGTTTGTTGGCCTCATATTTTATTTTTTAATATGTGCTAATAAAAACCTAAAAAACTGTGAAAGTCTTCAAGATATATGTGTGTTTGCACTAGGCCCTTCATTTGGATGTATGAATTGTATTATTCATATTTCTTTGTTGGTTTTTTTTAATATTTAACATCTTAGATTTTAAATACCCTTGGAACAACCTATAACTACAAGACTATGTAATTGTTTATGTATCTACAATTGATGCTTTGTGTAAACTCTTGTTATGATGGCCTTGTCTCTTGGACTATATTTTGAGAACATCCTATCATTTTCACATATTTACATATCATGATAAATAATAAATATGTATTCATTCTTACATAACATATCTTTATCACCTTTATTTGGAAGCTAAATCCATTGCATTTGGCACTTTCATTGAATCATGGAATGATAATCATTGTATATTCGTTCAATACATCTCCTAGAATTTCATAGGCTTATACTGTCCTTTATTTCATGTAGTTGCATTTGTAATATGTATCATTGTATCTCGTTGTTTTCTCCATGTACCCATGAATGCCATTTCCATTTCATTTGTATAAATGCTCCTGTAGATATGTTGCATTCATTTTACTGTGACTAATTCATCCCATGACAAAGAATATTTTTGTGTTGTATTTAACCAATGAACTCTTGTACCTGTAAAGTGAAAATGTTTCTCTTGCATCCATCTTCTTTATTGTAATCAAATTGTCTATACATTGATTTTAGATCCATATATGATCATGGCTCTTATCTTAGAATGATGTTTCTGACCACTGTAATAGGATTTTTAATATCTTTGCATTTGGAAACATACTGAAGAACTTGTTGATATTGTTACATCATGTCTTCCTTTTTGTTTTAGTTAATCTTCATGCTTACCCTATTTGATCCTTACAACACTTTGTAGATATAGTAAATACTTCTTTGTACTTTGACAGTAAAGAGGACTTCAAGTTATTATATTTGTATCCTTTCATGGCTGGCTTCATCATACTTATTTATGTCTTCTCAAAGGCATTAGGTCTTTGATATCATGCTTTTCATCTTGATAGTAAATGTTGTCTCACACATATTTTAGTAATAATTTCTTATCTCCACCATAAGATGCATCATTGCTAATCATTGTTTGACTTTACTTGACCTTGATCAATCTATCGACCTCTTTTAGTGACCCATTCTTTGCATTGTTTGAATATTCCCCTTTTTATGGTGATTTACATTATAACCCTTATCTCTAAAATATATAATGACCTTCATGCCATAACTAGAGATGTACCTTTTAGAGCTATGATGTTGTCCATAAAATGAACTATCATTTTGTACATAGGGTGACTACTCCAAGAAATTTAAAAAATGTTGAAGGCTAACCTTTTAGTAGTTTATGAATCTGACAACCTTTACTGTTCATTGTTCCTTGTCATGGGTTCCCTTCAAATATGAATGTACTTTTTAAAATTAGATTTTTTTCTCTTATCATTACATTACTATGACAATAATACTTTTAACATGTCAATCACCTGTTATCTTGAATAGTTTAAAAGATCACACTTGTTGCCTTTTTGATTTGTAATAGTCTTTTCATGGTACCATTTGTCAATGATATTGCTCTTATGAAAATACTATAGCCTTCTTTATTGGATTCACGCTTACTTGACTGAACATGACTTTTAATGGATGCTCCTCTTGTGTTGACACTATTTTTGATATTTTTTCATTTCATGAATCATTTTTATATAATTGTATCTTGCATCTTATCTCCTTTTCTCCAATCTAAAACATTATTGCCCCAATGAATATGCTCTGATATTCTATGTTCATCATAGTCTCCATGTTATCATACTATTGTTTCTTCATTAACTATAGCTATCATGACTGTATATGTCTCATTTCCAAGGTATCATTTAAAGTATCAATATGTTGATCATACATTTGTTTTAGCTATTGTAATCTATCATGTAGCATAAATTATTTTATTTGATTACTCCATTATTACCAATATCTTATGATAATATGATTTTGTAACTGTACTTGCACATTTAAATAGCTCATTAGATAAAATAATGATATTTTCTAACTTGATCTTTGAATTTCCATTTCTAGCTCATAGTTGATCATATGCATTTGTTAGAGTAAGTTGTGTATAGAATGGTAGTATATGAGAAAAGCTATGTGACTTTGAGCTCTAACAAACCCCCTTTCTCTCTCCTTGTATATTTCTCAGACACCTAGAGGAACTGAAGTGGAGGCTACAATGCGTAACATGGGATTCATCATTACACAAGAAATGACGATTTCCATCACTTTGCTTTTATTTCATCCCTCTATACATATTTACTTTTTTAATGTATTTGTTTAGTTACCACCCGCAACTTGTGTGGGTTCTTAATTTCTCTTTTCAGTACTTTCAACTTGTTCTACATTTTGTATATGTTAGTTGTACATTCATTTCACAAACATAGTTTGAACATTATAAAGTATCTTTGCATAAAATAAATGAGAATCTCCATGTTTATTTCTTCTTTATACTTATATGTATTTTAATATCAATTTTAAATGAACCTACATTGGATCAACTCTACTGATTTGAGTTGTGTGAAAATTAACAATCATCCTATGGTTTAGGGACCTACAAGTTAGCCACATGTGATGGAGATGAAATCTAAGAACCTATGAATAGTATCCATCTTAAGAGGTTCTATACTTGATCAATTGAAATAGTATCAGTTGTACAACAGAAAGTGAATTTGAAAAAATTCAAAACAACAAATATTGATCTTAAGAAAATACAAAAATGATTAAAATGATCCTAAACAAAGCTAAAAATCAGAAAATAGTCATGAAAAAATGGTATTCTTGTTGAAAACTTGGCAAATAGGTGCCTTGATACTACCTAAAAACAAAAACAAAAAGTCCAGAAAAAATCATTATCCTAGTTAAAACCTTGCAAAAAGGCACCTTGATAATAAGAAAAAAATGCAATAAATCCAAGTAGTGAAAACTTGGAAAACAAGCGCTAATTGTCTTAAGTTAAGCTTCTCTATCTATCATGCATATTTGCATTTGCATATTCCTTTGCATTTTTTCACCCTTGTACATATATGTTTACCTTCTACCATCCTTGTGCATAGTCATAATAAAATCTCCACCTGCATATCTTGGTCACCCAATAAAGCTTTTATCATGGTTTGAAAATTTTTCTTAGTCTATCATTGTTGTTAAATAAAACTAGAGGCAAAATATAGAATTAGTGAGCTCTTCAGATCAGACACAAGTACTTGACACACACATCTAATCAATATCAAGATTAAGACTCAACATTTTTAAACATTTCAAACATCTAAACTTGAACATCAAATCAAAAAATCACAAGCAAGACTAAAATGACAACAATGGATAAATTTTTTATGGAAATATGGATCAAATAACAATGGAAAATATGTTCAAATGTTCATCTCTTGATTTTTGACATCATGTATTTTTAGCAACTCAAGGATGTCTTCATACTAGAGAAGCAATGATGAAGCGTGATATTTTATTTGTCTTTTACTTGTAGGGTTAATTTGTATTAGTGTGCATATTTTTCTTAGGACATGATCATCAAATAATCATTGAGGACATTCTGAATTTGCATATGAAAAGGATTAATTCTTTTTCTATTTATGCAAAGGATACATGGGTTAACTTTATTCCTCATACCTTGATGCCTATATCATCTCACAACATTGAAACCAATGAAAGCGATATTCATATAATCATGGTTGAAATGTAACTAGTGGTTGTTGTACCAATTTTAATATTACAAAATCTCAGTGATGATAAAAAGCAAAATAAACAATTCTATGAAAAGTGACAACAATCCTGTTGCATTTGTGTATTACAATCATGCTTAGACTTAGGATCTACATTAGTAGATCATTATTGGATTTCTTAAGGTATAATATATGGAACACAATCAAGGTCAACAATCAAGTCAAGTCAAATAAAAAATTTCTTCTTTAGGTGGAATACATTGGAATTTAATAAAAACAAAAGCATATCATTTTCATTTAGGTGCATTGATTAAGTCAAGTGCATTTCATTAATCATTAAATCAAATTGAATTTCATTATTCATTATCACATCTAGTTCATATTCATTAAGTCAAATTACATTTCATTTATCACTAAGTCCATCTAAGTGCACTTAGTAATATTCATTACATTCCATCATCATAAATACATAGCATATTGCATTAACATATAGAATCATAAGCACAAGTAAAATGAACATTTAAATTGCAATCATCATATAAAACATTGCATAACCACATAGAATCATAACATAAGTAAATTAGAATATGCATTGCATCCATATATTCCATTCATAGAAAATAAAATATCATGTAAGCATAACCATCATTATCCATCTAATTAATCCATCCATCTAAGAATCTATGTAAGTAAACCATCCATATGCATCCATACATAAGTATTATAGTAAGTAAATGCATCCATACATTTTGAATAGAAAACTACAAACAAATGCATAAATAGTACCATGTAGAAATGAATCCATCATAAGTCTCAATACATCATATATATCATCAAAATCATAAGATCCAATGTATAATGACATCAAAGGAGAACAACTCATAAGTATCAATATAGGGGGGACAAAACTACATCAATGTATACATAAAAGTATACTAAGGTACATCATCATGATACATCAATAATCATGAAGAGTCAAGTATACATAAATATATCCAAATCTGATATCATCACAATATGATCCATGCATGACTGCCACCTATACAAGAACCTATAGAGGTAATTGCACTTAACCCTGCATCTTGATCACCTAGGGTCTTAGTGATGGACCTGTAACTTCCTATACCTACTACCCAATGGCCCTATCTCTCTCATTCTATAGTTTAGCTACCTCTCCCACCAATACATGTATCTGACCTTGTGCCTATGCCAACTAAGCCTGTAATTCTCTCATACTTGCATGCACATCCTGACCAGGGGAAACTAGAGGAACTACCTATTTGACCTATCTACTTGTGCAAGGACCGTAATCCACCCATGCTTGTTCCAAAATATCTCTAGCTCTGATAGGAACTACACCACCTCAACCTCCATCTCTCCCACCATGACCTCCATCACCACCTCAACCTCCATCCCTGCCACCTCGACCACCTCCATCTCCACCACCTATTATAGCTATAATCACTCTGCCTCTGCCTCTCACTACTCCAACAAAATCACCACCACACCTACCACCTCTCATGATTCTACCATGCCTATCTCCACCACCCTTGGCTCTATCACCTCGCACCCTCACACCACCCCTTCATCACCAAGGTCCATTATTATTATCCTCATCATCATCTAAATCATTTGAATCATTGTCATCTATGGAAGCACTAGCTCAATAAGATATGTGAGTCTACGGAATGGTTGTATCATGAACCACTGGTCATACTCTCCTATCATCCCCATGTCAAGAGTATTTGATATATAGTCCCAAACCATGGCACCAATTCTCTCATACTCATCTCGAGATGTCAAAAAATCTACACTAGAACCCCATAAAGCCCTCTCTACATGAACTCGAGCATACACTAACATACCCTATAACATAACCTGAATTTGACCATACTATCATAGCACCTAAGTATACAGAAACCTCTCTAAGATACAAGTACCCCCAAAAAATCATCAGGGTTGTGCAATCATGTCCTCTAGCATCCGTCCTCATCCAACAAATTTGCAAGCTCTCTTATCTATCATCATGAATCCATCAATAAGAGCAACCAATACTAAGGGGACTAGGGAATAAATCCATCACATGGTCCTCCATATAATGGTCTTATCATTGACATCATCACCATCTTAAACATACATGCATGCATTGCCACCGAATGCCCAATCACAATAAACTAGCTCTCCCATTATTGGAATCCATAGAATCTGGTACATGTCCTCGGGAGTGATGGTCATCTCTCCCATTGGAAAATGGAAGGTGTTATGGTCAAGGTGCCATCGCTATGCTAATACTGTCAATAAACCCCAGTTCACTTAGAATTGTGATATCTCAAGAAAATAGAGGAGACCACACCAACCAATCACACATCTATCAGTTTTGGTCAAATTAGGGATCATATTAAAAGGCTTGGGGTATTGACCCCTCATGTTCAATTTCTATAAGGAAACCTATTTTAAATTCAAACACATCATTTAGTCAAATCACTAAGTTGATCATCAAGCATCAATTACGTAATCCTATCATCTATCTATTCAAGTGAGATTTGCAACAATCTCATTGAGTGCATCAAATTTTGTTCCTCTAGATCTTGAGGATGAAAAATTATCAAAAAACCTATCTTATCAAATCAAAATCAACCAACTTCTTAGAATGACATCAAATAAATTGACTTGAAAACATCATCATCAGATCCAAAAACATCATCGAAAGAAAAATCAACATAAAAAACATAGCCTTTTCATAAAAAATATGAGCAAAACACCAAATTTTACAAGCAAAGTTTTGTTAATCAATAATGACCAAACACCAAATGCGATGAAAAAGGTGGTAAATATGACATAACACATTAAAAGTAATAAAATAATTTAAAAGCAATGCAATAATGATCAAAAGTGACAATTCAACTATCACATGCACTTTTTTTTTTAAAAAGTGACACAATGCTAATAAGAAGTGACACAAAATCAAACTTAAAACCTAATTCAAAAGAAAAAAAACAAGGTTTAAAAGCAACATTTCTCCTATCGGTAGCGGCAAAAAAATGACCAAAAGTGATGAAACAAGACAAAACTAGGGTTTTTAAATTAAAATCAATCTAAATTGAAAAAAACAACAATCTAAAACATTTCAAAAATGATGAATTGATAGAGTAGGATCAATCACTTATCGGAGGACCATAATTTGCAGGTCTTTAGTACTATCTTGCCTTCTCAAATCTATGCTCACAAAATGGGACCACCATTTTTCTCAAAATATCTTAGAGTGAAAATCAAAGAGTGAATGTAAAAATGAATGGTAAAAATGTCTTTTTCAACTAATGAATATCACTTTTTAACCTAATGAGGGTAATTGTCACCTAAACATTTAAGTTCGGAGGATAATTAATTCAAATTTTCATTGGGGCATGATTTCAAATCAAAATTTGAATCAGGAAATGAATCAGAATAAAAAAAATCCTATTTTTTTTTAAAATCATAAAAATTTGCAAAAATAACCTAAAAACATAAAATCATTTTGATTCATTTCTCGAGGGGGCATATCAACATCAGGAATAAAAAATTCTAAATCATGGCATTTTTCAAAATTGGTGACAGTGGACATCAAATTTTTCAATTTCAAATCAGGGTTTCATATCGAGTTATCATCATCAATGGGGCAACATCAATATATCGAATCAACCAATCAAAATATCAAAACATAAAATTGAGATTAGGACATCAGATTATTCTTTGAATCAATACGATTCACCCATTAATTCAAAGAGGGGCAAATGTATACACCTAAAAATGGTCAATAACAAACACAATTAAATTTAAGCCATTTGGGTTAATTAAAACAAAATCAATCAACTATGTAATTGAATTAACCTTTGATTATATAGCTCATTAATTAATTAATTCCAACCCATTCATATATCATACATGACTAATTTAAATAATTTTTTTGAATTAGTTCCTTGCTAAGATGTCTCACCTACCACTACAAGACAAAATTAAATTGACCAGTGGAAGATAAGAGATAAGTTGGCATTGATCACTAATAAACTTTTCTATCTTGACCATTCATTCTTGAAAGGGAATCTTAACCATCCAAGTTTGACATATCATAAACCCTATCCCCAACTATACCTTGACTATGGTTAATCCAACTCATCCCCTACACCTTGAGAAATCCTATAAATAGGATGCATAATTAAAGAAAAAAGGGGTCCACTTTCATTAGAGTATCATCATTATAGTGATTTTGCATTAGATCATTGTTATTATAGGTAATTGTAGTTAGATTCATCATTGAGAGCTACATCATAATGGAGAAATGGATTTGCATCTTAGTGTTCTTGATAATCTAGTATAGGATTTGTATTAATCCTAGCATAATTCATTTCATAATCTTATTTTCTAGGTTGTCACTTGAATCCAATTTGTGGCTGAGAGCATCCATCAAGTCCCTAGAATTAGAGAGCATAGGATGAGCATGATTGTTTTCTATTCATTTTTTTAACTACTTTATATCTTGATTTGAATTGAGAGATCATATTAATGTCCTATATAGGTTTGTAGTATTCAAATCACACAGACACACAGACACAGACATAGACACACACACACACCTAGTTTGGGATATTTCAGTGGTATCAGAGCACAATGACCCTACTAGTCTTTGAAGGTTTCAGTTGCATGTCAATGATTTTGGTTGTGTGCCAATATTTTTAGTTGCATGTCAAATTTTCAATTACATGTCATATTTTTCAATTGCATGTGTGTTAGAATTTATTGCATGACAATTTGGTGAATTCCCAAATGATTGTATTTTAATCTATGAGTAGTTTATGAAGAGGGTTATCATTGCATGTTATTTCTAAGTAGTCCTGGTTAGTGGATTTGTGTTGCATTACATTTTGGTGGATACCCAGATGGTCACATGTTACTTTTAAATTAGTTTAATGAAGTGGGTTTCTTTTGTGTGCCATTTTCAAGAAGTACAAATTTTTGGATTTGATTGCATGGCTATTTTAGAAGTTGGATTTACTTTGCATGTTATTATTTTGACTCATGCGTGATAGTGAATGAACTCAGAGGTATATTTCTAGGAATAGAGAAAATAACAAATTTAGTGTTTATTTTAGACATTTACAATATGGGTATAAAAGGTTACATTAATGGCTAAAATAAAAAATGGGAAATTGTTATCTACTTTCCTTCCTTTCTCACCAATGGAAAAACTTATGAATGGTATGAATGACTTCTTTCAAGCATTTAAAAAGTATCAATCATATGTCTTATTATTGTTAGAGATATTAGATTTGGAAGAAGCTAAAAAGATGGATAAGAGGCATAATATCAATGAACACATTGAAGTCACTGATGATTAGCATCAATATTGACCATTCATTTGAAGAAGAAGCTAGAAGTTCACTTCATCCATATGAGGGTTTAAGCAAAGATGATTTTAGAAGAGAGATAAACATGAATTCTTTTGATGTTAAGCATGAGATTGGTATGGATAATGATGGTTTGGATTCTTTGGGTGACCATAATGCATTTTCTAGTGTTTTAGTTGATTCCAATGATGATAAAATTTATACATATGAAGAAAAAGTAGAGCATGGCATTCAAAGTGCAAGTGTTGAGAATGAAGTTTCCAATAAAGAGGTGCTTGTAAAAGTTTAAGGAACACCACAAATGAATGAAAACTATGTTGATTATTATAAACATAGTAATATATCTGTTCATCCTCAAGGTAATAAATCCCATGATCATGGAGAAGATAATGTGATTGAGTCACCTAATGCTGACATTCAAGTTTTGAAAGATGAAAATGAGTCATTGGTTGATGATGTATCCTCTAAGAGGACTGAATTTGTTGACCTTAAAACAACAACACTAAATTAGTCCCAAGTAATGGTTGAGAAGGAAAAGGAAGCTAATTTGATAGCACAACAAGCCAAGTTCCCCTTGCAACTAATTACTATTATTGGTGGACATAATAATTCTATGGAAGTTACTATTTATGGACCAACCAGTCATGAGTTGACTTTACCTAGTCCTTGTGGTGATATAACTTTGCATATTTTTTGGCATTTGAGCCAAATGAAATGGGTTGTTTAGTGAAAAGTGACTATCCTACATGGTTTTTCACTTCATTTAAAGAATTTTTTAGGTCTAAATTAGCTATGGATATGCATTGGAATGCATGGGAATGTAATTACTTGATGGTAAATCCTCACGAGGTGAGTCTTCTACTTTTACCTTGGTTCAATATTCGGGATCTGAGTATTGATCAGTTGGGTGTATTATTTCACATGGATTCCATTATGTTGCTTCATGTTTTGTGGTGTATTGGCATTATTATTAGAGTATCACAACAAACTAGTGGAGCAATGTTCTCAAAGTTTATATGGGATCTATGCATTTGGTTTCATCATGTAGGTGCATATTGCTTGAGGGCAAGCAATCTCTAAGAAGGGAGGACTCTAATGTCCCATTTTTGCCTAGCACACCAATAAATAAATAAATACTAATGCTAGCCTATTATCTATTCTCTCCATGGGCTAAAGAATTAAGTTAATAAAGTGGGCTAAGTGTTTAATTAAATAAAAGGAGGAAAAAGAAATAGTTATTGCTAATATGAATTTAATTATTCATTGACAATTATTAAAAAGGGGCCAACTTAAGTTATTACTTAAGCCTTTCCTAGGTCATGGGGGTGAATGATTAATTAAGGAAAATATTATTATTTGCCTAAGTTGCTAAATAAAAGAATTAGAATAAGGAAATTGATAGATTTTTGGGTGGGGATTTGAGTCTCATTCTATTGTGAGATTTTTATTTGTTGATAATTTCTCCATTGTTTCTAGTTCGAAATAGCAACCATATTTGAAGATTGAAACCCTTGGGGATTAATAGGTTGGATGATAAGCCAACACTACTTGAGAGTGGACTCACTTTGAGTTCATTATTGAGCAGATTTCCATTATTTAAAATAGGTTTTGGAGGAAAATTTATGCATGTTCTAGCATTGTAACAACAATATATTTGATGTAACAACTATGAATATTTTATATCAAAATTATTATCGATAGGTTTATGTTTGTAATCACTTCTTTCCTTGGAAATATGTGTTATTTTATTTGCATGTTTAGTTTACATGTTTGCATGTTGTTATTTTATAATGAAATGAAGCAAAACATGGCAAAAATTGAAAACCCAAATTAGATTTGAGACAATATCCTAGTTTAGAATATTGAAAATTTGGCTCTAATACTACTGAAATATCCCACTATAGGATATTGTCTCCAATATGATTTGAGTTTTCAATTTTTAGCATGGTTTGCTTCATTTCATTGAAAAATAACAACATGCAAATATGTAAACTAAACATGCAAAAGGAAACGATATAGATTTCCTAGGAAATAAGTGATTACAAGCACAAATCTATTGATAATGATTTTGAAATAAAACATGCATGGCTTTTACATCAAATATATTATTGTTACAATGCTAGAACATGCATAAATTTTTCTCCAAAACCTATTTAAAATAATAGAAATCTGCTCAATGATGAACCCTAACTGAGTCCACCTCTCAAGTAGTGTTGGGTTTCTGTCCAACCTATGAATATCCAAGGGCTGCTACTGTCAAGCCAACAACAATGGAGAAATTATCAAGTAACAAATCAACATCTCATAATAGAATGAGACTCAAACCCACTACCAAACCTTTTATAAAAATCCTAGCCAAAAAGTCATCAATTTTCTTGTCCTAATTCTTTTATTTAGCAACTTAGGAAAATAATAATATTTTTCTTACTTAATAATTCACCCTCATGACCTAGGAAAGACTTAAGTCATAACTTAAGTTGGCCCCTTTTTAATAATTTCCAATGAATAATTAAATTTATATTAGCAATAACTATAGCTTTTTTCTCCTTTTATTTAATTAAACACTTAACCCCCTTTATTAACTTGATGCTTTAGCCTATGAGGAGAATAGATAATAGGCTAGCGTTAGTGTTTATTTATTTATTGGTGTGCTAGGAAAAAATGGGACATTACAAATATAGACCAACACATTTTAAAGCATGGATATAATAATTCTAGAACAGATATGAACCCTCATCCTCCTCCTCGTTAGAAACCCATGAATCATTGTTTGATTCATACATCAACACTTTGAACAACCTTCCCATTTCCTACTTTCAAACCAAGGATAGAATAGCCTTGGTCAACCCTAAACTAATTGAGTAAGAATAACAAAATCCACCAATAATAGACACATTTGAGAATGACAAAGCAATAGCTAAGTTCTTGGGACTAAGATAGGGCATACAAATGGGAGAACATAAGACCAGATTAAATATCAACTTGGACAAAGTAGTGTATTTTGAGGAGTTATTTCAATCCTCTAGTTGCAAAAATGAATTTAAAGAAAATGTAAGGTTCTTAGGTGAAAAATGAAAGACACCTTCCAACCATAAAATATTGTATAATAGAAAATAGTAAGCAATGATAAGATTTATATTACTTACCAATTCCTACATACATTGAAATACAAATCCACCACAAAGTGAATCTAGTTAGCACAACCAATAGAGTAACGGTGCCAATGTGAGATCTACACAATGTAGGTTTTTTTATTCCTAATAGAAATGACAAGGGTTTGAAATGTAAATGATAGATCTAATCTATAAAAGTAAGTATAAGGAAAAATAAGTAAGAAAAAGTGAACCTACAAACAAATGGAGAAGGTTGTACTTTAAAATCAGATTTCCTTGTTATCAGAGTCTTTGAATCAGTTGTAACTTCATATCTGGGTTGTAGGGGCTTGAATCTTTCCGTTCTAAAAATCTAACCACAAAAAGATCTATTAATAGCTTAATAGAGATCTTGGTGACTTTGAAAGGTCCAAACAAGTGAAGCTTAAATTTCTCTAACCCTTAAACTTATCTAACCCACTTTTTTAAAGAGTAGATTTCCTATTAAGCTATAATCTTAGATAGACCATATCTCCTACCTCAAATGATCACTCAATATGGTGTTGTTCAATATATAGCTTTTGTTTATTTTGTGCATGTTTCATATGTTCCCTCAAAATATTGCATAATGTCTTGAATTTCTTAAAGAAGATCATTGGCTCTAGGTACTCTACAATCACCAAAAAGTGAATTAATTAAGCTAGGAGCTTCATAACTATATAAGGCCATAAAAGGAGATATTTTGAAAGTCATGTACAAAAAGTGGAGTTGCAAGAAAATTCCTACAAATGAAACCACCTAACCCACATTTTTTGCTCCCTAAAACATAACTGTGTAGGTATCCTTCCACACATTTATTAAAAATATTTTTCTACCTATTGGTCTGAGGGTAATAACTAATGCTAGGAGTCAATTTAGTTGAACACAACTTGAACAACTCCTCTCAAAACAAGCTCATAAACTTGCTAATGATGTTCTTAGGTGTCCCATGAATTTTAAACAACTCTTTGAAGAATAAATATGTTAGAGTAAAAAGTTATTTAACTTAATTAATTTAATAATATTGATTAAGTCACCTTTTTCTTTTTCTTTTTTTCACTTAGGCTAAATTTAGGAAGCTTTAGTTTGCATTCTTTTATTTTGTGCGTGCATGCATCCTTTAGGGTTTTAATTAAGGGTTTTTAATCTCCTTTATTGAGGATTGATCCCTTTGTATTTTTAATTATTGTAATACATATTATTTTGCTTCAGGCTTTTAGAACACTTTCTTGTTTGAGGATTTTCTCTTGTACATGCCAGGTTTTTTTCATGTAGGTGATTATTGGGCTTGTGAGAATTCACCAATGTTGAATTTTAACATGGTATCAATGTGCCAGACCTGACGCTTCCTATTCGTCTTTTTTGAGATTTTTTCCTAAAGAGAGGTTTTTGGTGTATCTTATGGAAAATTAGATCTCACAATAAAATTTTAAATGTTGAGATAGTCAAGATCCCCTTTTGTTTTGCTGAAATTAGACATATGGGGCCAATTTTACAAGGGTTTGAAGTTCTAGGGTTTTCTTTGTTCTAGAAGGTACCAAAATTTTTTTGAGCATTTTGAGCCCAAACAGACCTCACCATCAGCTTCAAAAGGCTGATCTGATAAATTTTGATATAAAATTTGACCTATTTTGGTCACCAGAACATCTAGGGCAAAAATCACCTTCTTGGTTGTATAGGCACAATTTTTGAGAAAAAAATCAACACAATTTTTTTTTCGCTTTTTTTCATATGTTTTTTTTTAAATAAAAAACTTCATCATTTTACAAAAGTTTTTCTATAAAAATTTTCAATAAAAAGTTGCGTTCTTTTTTAGAAGTATGCGTATTAATGCGACACCTACACATGTAGGTATTGACATCAAAAGGCTCACCATTTTTGAGACAAAATTTGACGGTCATCAACTCATCAATCAGTTTGATCTTTTTTTTCGTAAAGAGTACCTTGTGGTTTTTTGCTCATAACTTTTTCATACAGTATTGAATTTGGGAAAATGAGATATCGACAGAAAGATAATTTCAAGCCCCATCTAGTGGTGGTGGATATATTTTTTTTCTTCTGATTTTTCCATTTTGTAGGGTTTTTCCAATCAAATTAAGAATTTATGTTTTTCCTTCCTTGGGGCATAAATTGATCCAAACTCTATTTTTAAAAAATGAAAAGGCATTGGAAAGGTGTTTCAATGCTCTTTCCAGATCTATAATCAATTTCGTCAGTTTTTTCATTAGGTACATAGAGATAAGACATTAGTTCTTTTTTCCTATTTGCACTTTTTTAGCTTTAAGATTTGTGTTAGGGTTTGGGTTCTTGTATTGTGGGGGGGGGGGGGGTATTCTTCATCTTGTTTCAAATGAAAGACCCTTCCTCTATTGAGTGTCTTACTTCACACAATATTCACACTTAGAAGGTACATATGATGTACCTTCTCATGTCAAGGGGGTTATGGTCCTTTTTGGATGAGGTTTAGCCTCAATTGAATCACCTATTCAAAGTCATCTAGAACTGGAACCGAATGGATGAGGCCATGGAGATGATTTCCCTAAACATTTCAAATAGTCTTTTATTTCACCTCGATGGTTACACTACATCTCAAGACATGTGGACCAATTTTCATAATATTTTTGGCACCATCATTCAATTTAGGGCACTTCAAATTGAGGTAGAGTTGACCTCTTTGGCATCTGATTCTTTTCTATTTGTTGAGGATTTCTTGATGAAATTAAAATCACTACAATCATTATTACAAGGTTGTGGTAAGAACAAAATAGACACTGAGTGTATATACCTGATACTCTCTAAGCTTTGAGGTTAATTTTAGATATTTTCTTCTATAGTCTACTCCACTATGGATGCTTTGGGTCCACAATTTTCTATTCCTACCTTTGAGGTATTATATGATCATTTGATACGTAAGTAGCCTAAGCTCACACAGTTGGATGCTCTTCCAGGATGACATAACCAAGAATTGGTAGCTTAGACATCTCTAGGGAAGCAATTGTAGAAAAAAAATTCATAGACCATAGAGACTAGGAAGGATTCTAGTTCTCATCGCCACTCTGGCCCACCTTCTCTTAAGGGAAAAAATAGAAGATAGAGATACCTAAGTGTGCTTATTATAAAAATCCCAATCATGACGAGTCTCATTGCTATGAGAATATGATAGATGGATATGAAAAACATGATTTAGATATGATAACCCTTCTTATGAAGAGCAACATTAGTATTCCTTTTTCTTATACTTAACTTAGGTCTTCTTCTTCTTCGTCATTTCAGATAAATGGACAAGACAAACTAAAGGGTCATGCATTATGTGCAAATGTTTGTCCATAATCTTGTGGATGGATAATGGATTTAGGTGCTTCACACCATATGAAATATTCTAAGGATTTATTCTCTTCTTTTGAGGCTTCTTCTACTCTACACATTTTGATGGGGAACAACACTGTTATGACTATATGTGCAAAAGGTTCTATTGAAATTAATGATAGTTCATTAAATGATGTACTATGTGTTCCATCTTTATCCTCTAACCTTCTCTATATCTATCAAATAACTCATAGTGGAACATGGAAGATAGTCAAGTTCACACAAGATTCAATGCACATCAGAGATCGTGAGATAGGAAATATTTTTACAAGGAAAATTGATCATTCTCCTCGCTTGTGCTCTTTCTCTCATTTTGGTCCACCATCTCCACTATCATAGAATCACTTTATTTCTTCACACGAGCCTATTAAGGTTAACTTAGGTCACTTAAACTTACGTATTATTAATGAGACCAATGTTGTGACTTCTACACCTCTACCTCCTTTTGAGTTTGCAATAGTTTAGCAAGATTCCTCTTCAACTTTTCTTGACATTATAACTTCATGCATTAGACACCTAGTGCAGTTATTGAGGACATATTAGAGGGCATTAACCTCCTCTTAGATGATAGATTCAATACATCTATTATCCCACCTTTATTGGAGATTCCATTATATGATTCTTATGTGTTCTCCTTTGAGCATCATCTAGGCCTTCTAGTTTCACCTCACATCTATGGGTTTCCTCTTCTTTATCTATTGCATTTGTTTCTTCTGCATTATATCCACATTGGTTTGATCATCAACACAAGGGTTCTATCATTTATTTTTTATTTTTATTTTTATTTTTTTTGGGGGGGGGGCGCTTTTGAGTCTCGATCCTCTCTCATGGGAAGGGGGGTTGTTTATAATGATAGTTTTGAGAGAGTATCTTGTACATTTGTACCTTTTTTTCCATCTCCTTTTGGAGAGGAGTTTTTTCCCACTGTGTTTTCTCCTTTTTCTCTTCTTTATAGATATTTGGTTGTGATTGGTACCTCATCGGGCCTTGTTGTTGGGACCCAAATTTTCTTTCTTACATATAGTTGCATTCATGCACTTAGTTTTTAGCTACTCCCTAAGTTTGTCTAAAGGGGGGTGTTAGAGTAAAAGGTTATTTAACTTAATTAATTTAATCATATTAACTAATTAATCAAGTCACATTTTTTCTTTTTTCACTTAAGCTAAATTTAGGAAGCTTTAGTTTGCATTATTTTATTTAGTGCATGCATGCATCCTTTAGGTTTTTTTCATCTCCTTTATTAATGATTGATCCCTTTGTATTTTTAATTATTGCAATACAAATTATTTTACTTTAGGATTTCAAAGAACTTTATTGTTTGAGGATTTTCTCTTGTACACGATAGGTTATTTGCATGCAGGTGATTATTGGGCTTGTGGGAATTCATCAATCTTGAATTTTTAACAAATTATATCACCCAAACTATTGTATAAACTTATGAAATAGAAAAAAAATGAGAAACCTTAGTCAATCTATCCATTATCACTAAGATGAAATCCTTCCCTTGTACTACTAGAAGCCTTGTGATGAAATCCATTGAAATACTTTCCTAATTTTGAGTAGGAATAAGAAAGGGTTGCAGTGGATCAACAAGGTAAGTATGTTTATTTTTATTTTATTGACATACTTGGCACTCATGAACATACTTAAGAATATCATCTTTCATACCTTTCCATGAGAAACTCTCACAAATATGCCTATAAGACTTGTAAATACTAGGATGACCAACCATTGAAATGTCATGAAATATCTTTAAAATATAGTCTTTAATCTTAGTTTAAGTTATTAACATTATTCTATTCTTGTAGAAAATGTGAACCTCCCTTACCTTTTACATGTCATCATGTACTTTGTCATCAAGAATGTTGTTGGTAAGAGTATTCTTCACACACTCAGCTTGTATTTTCTCCTTCCAGTCGACTGTTATCTATGAAATTAAACAAAAAAGTGACCGTCTTGATTGACAATGCATCAACTACTATGCTTCTCTTTTCTTTGGCATATTCAATGTCAAAGTCATAGGCTTGAAGTTTGATAGCCTAATTTTTTTTCTTATCATGTTAAGATCTTTCTAATTTGGGAAGTACTTAAGGCTAAGGTGATCAATTTTGATGATAAATCTTCTTTTAACTGAATATTGCTTAAACTTAGCCAATGCACACATCATGGTTAACATCTCCTTGTCATAGATTAAATAAATCCTTTCACCTCCCCTTAAATTCCTACTTTCAAATGTAGTAGGGTGTTTATTTTGCATTAGGACAACCTCGATACCCTCACTTGAAGCATCACATTCAAGCTAGAAGGGCTTAGTAAAGTCCAAATATGCCAATATTGGCCATGTTTTCATCAATTACTAGAAATGATAAAAATCTTTTTGCACCTTTTTAGGCCAACCAAAGCCTTTTTGTTTTGTCAAATTTCTTAGTGGGGCAACCAATTGAGAAAATCCTTTGACATACCTCCTTTAGAAACTAAATAACCAAAAAAACCTATCAATTGTGTAAGATTAGTGGATGGAGGCCAATCATGAATGGATTTGATCTTCTTTGAATTGAAAATAACTCCCTTGGAGCTGATTATGTGTCCAAGATATAACAATTATGTCATATAACAAATTCCCACTTCGAATCTTTGGAAGATAAACAATCACTCTCAAGGATACCCAAAACTTCATTGAAATGTCTCAAATTCTATTCCCAAGATGTCATCAAAGAATATAGAACAAATGTACAAAAATGCTACTGAAATATCATGTTCATATAGGTGTTAAATGTAGCAGGATCTTAGTAAAACAAAAGAGATAACAAGCAAATCAAAGTGGCATTTGAAGTCAGTCTTCTCTATGTCATGTCTATCTCTAATTTGACTATATCTTGTGCTCAAGTCTATTCTAGAGAAATATAATACTCCATGTAGCTCATCATTGAGCTCATTTATCTGTGGAATGGGTTACCTATTTTATATAGTCTTCTTGTTCAACAATCTAAAATATATGCACATACACATGGTACCATCCTCCTCTGCCAAAACCTCTAAAGAAGCTAAGGTATTTGTGGGTGTAGAGACTTAAAAATGACTTGTTGCTTTAAAACAATACTTTAATAACATTCCTATAATTTTATTAAATAATCTTTTTTATTTAATTAAAATGTGTCCTACTATATTCTAAGTTCAATCTCATTATTTCTCTTTGAATTTCATAAATAAGCAATTTTAATTAATTACTTAATTATTGAACATGCAATCAATATTTCATCAATTTTTCTACTATAAAGTAATTAAATAATAGTAATAATTATTTAATTATTCCCTATGAAATTTTAATTAAATAAATAATCACATTATATAAATAATATTTCCTCTTTGTGATTATTACACACATAATAATTACATAAATCATGTTCCCACATAGTTAAATATATGATATTTATTTAATTAAACTAATTATTCCTCTCATAAATAAATAATTTTAATTATTTATTTATATTCCCCCATGTGCAAATAAATGAATTCTTTTATTTATTTAATCATATTTATCCTTTAACTTCTAACTCATACTAAGTTTTAGTTAACTTATCAATCACACTTTTTATCTCCACAATTCTCTCTCCTAACTAATCAATCTATTCAGTCTTCTATTCAACCTCATCAGTCAACTCTTCAACCTATTTTCATAACAAATCAATCAAATCTACTGACAAAGCAATCAAGTGAGTTGAACTCCCACTCACCCTAAGTTCAACCCTTCAATCATAGATAATTAGTCCCACCAATCAAGGAATCCTGTTTGGGACTCCAAAATTCTTTAATACATAGATAATTCTCTTAATTTGCATTAAATCAATGCACTTGAATATCTTGAGAGCCACACTTGTATATCTAGATCACTGCACTTACTGTTCTAGAAAGCCCCATACACCCCTCTATAATGACACAAAAATAATATTTAATCAACACACCTATTAACCTAGAACCATACACTCGATTATCATAAAATTTCTCTTATGTCATAAAATATGATTCTCTGTTGTAAAATGATGCATTTGCACTATTGAAAATACACAAATGTAGACATAAAAATACACATTGGACCAATGAAACACAAAAAAGTCAAGATCTATGAACTTGTTGAATAGCAAAAAAGAGAAAGGAAAATCAAGGAAAACAAACAACCAACTCACAGACTATGAATCAACATGTTGGAAGCAAAAATCAAATACGGAGGGATTTTTAACACATACTTGGACATGGTAAGAAGAATCACTTATCATTTTGATTGTGTTCATATTAATGCAATTGCACTTACATACTAATCAAATCTTATGGAAAGCTCTTAGGATTTCACTACTAACACTTGATTTGCATCTTGTGGCATGAAGATAGTATAAAATTTTTGAATCTAAAATCAACCCATTTTCCTTTTTGGTGCACCTAAAATGAACATTGTATGGATACACATCATGAACTCATCGTTTGATATGGTGCTTAAAATTGACATGGGGGTTAAAATTTTGAAAAAGGAAAAAGGCATTTGAGATTGGTGCATTAAAATTGAATAAGGCAAATCTCATTTGGCTTAGTGCTTAAAAATGAAACCATGTACTTGTATGGATGAATGGTAGACTAGTTAACTTTTGATCTTTGGTGCTTAATTCAATTAACATTATTTCTTGAGTTCTTGGTGCACTTGGACATTTTGTTAGAGTAAAAACCATTTTTCATTTCTAGAGAGGCCTGTCTGGGGGGTGCGCTTAACCCAACAGAGGAAAACCTCAAATTGGAAAATCCTTCTGGTCAGTATAGAAACAAGACTCTAAGTAAACTCTGGTCTTATCTTTGTGAGCTTGGGAAAGGTGTGTTGATGATAGCTTGGACTAGGCAAATAGTACCCAAGGAGCCAATGTGGTCAACTAGAGCCTTTAAGTGTTTCACACACATACAAACAGATTGGGGAGATGACACATATTTAGCTAAAAGCTTGTTAATTATAGGCCACCCAATTAACCTCTTAATCATTATATTATTATAGTGCAAGGGGAGGAAATAATCTTCCCGTAAGATCCCCATCATATGTGTCCCAGGGTATTGTGTTAGTGAAAGATATCTTTATTAGTTTCATGTTCTAGTAGTATGACATAACTATGTGAGATGATGATCATCCATGAAATGGGCTTGTAATATTACAATTGAAGCCATTGACCTTAGCTCAAATTGCTTGTCTTTATTTTTCGTTGTGACAGACCATGTGTAAACTTGCATGAACTTTATAAAGTTATTGAACATACACAAATAATTTCTTTTCTGTCATTCTTGGAGCTATATACTGAGAGTGAGTTTTTTTTGTTTGAACATCTTTCAAACTTTTCCTAAATAATGTCCTACTTAAAAAAAAACATCACAAATCTTGCACATATCATTGGTCCTTCATCCCAAAAAAATTTGTAATCAGCATACCCCTGCATATTAAGAGATCATATCCTACATTTTAGTGTCATTCTTACATTTAAAGTTTAGAACCTTGCATAGTAATTTACCTTTTTTCATAGTCATCATTTTATTCATGAAATCCAAAAAATCCAAATATATATCTTGCATATCTTAGGGTTAAGTATTCCACTTTCTAGAGTCATTTTCCAAATTAGAGGATATGTATTTTTAGGACATTCCTATAGTGGTCTTGCATATTATCATAACTTTGGTTACCATATATCGTAACTATGGAATAAAAAATGATCAATGTTATACTGGATACAAGGGATGGTAAAACCAGAGAGGAGGAAGATAATGATGAAGAAGGGTTTTCTATGGGAATTATGGATGGACAAGAGAATGAAGGTAAGGAGGTTGGTAAAACCCCTTCTTCAAATGATACTGGTGAGGACATTTGAAAAAGTAAGAAGGAAGGTATGGATGAGATGACCATGCTGGAGAACAACAACAACAAAGAGGAACTTGTTATCCACCTGAGGGAAGCTTCTTTGTAGGAGGAGAAGAACAAAGCAGAGAATCAAGATAAGAACATGGATTGGAAAAAGGAAATGCAGGAAATGAAAATCCACATCCAGGAAATGGAAAAAACTATGAAAAACATGACTACTAAGCTGGGAAAGATGGAAAGTAAGGTTATTGATAAGGTTAAAAATAAAAGTACAAATGAGGATGGCATTGCTGAGATGAGTAAGAAGGTTAAAGACAAGATGAAAGAATTAGAAGCCAAAATTAGCAACCATGACAGTATGATAAAAGGTGTTATGAACCACAACAACGAGGGTCTAAAGGTGACCTTTATGAATCTGAATATGTTGCATAACTATCTGGAAAGGAACCTTCTGGAAAGAACCACTATCACCATCGATGAGGATGCTGGCAATACAGGGCCAGGGATGAGGACTAGAGGGTGCACCCAACGGAAGGTCCCTGAAAAACCTAAAGAGCTGAAGGAGATGCAAGAAACTATCCAGAAGATGGAAGACCTCCAGAAGAAGGCTGAGGAGATGATAATAGATAATTAGCTAGTTCTTGCTGGTTGTTGTTTTGTAGTTTTTTTTGTCTTTTAGTTTCTACTTTTGAACTGGTCAGTTGTTGGTCCCTGCTATTGTTTTCCAGTAGGTGTTTCATTTTGTTTTCTTTAATGCTCTATCTTTTCGCTATTTTGTACTCTGGTTTCGGGTCCATGTAAAACCTACTTTTTGTTGGCATTAAGCAAAATTGCCACTAGTGACAACACTTATTTGCATTCTGAGTGCAAACCGAGCAGAACAGTGCAAACCGAGCAGAACAGTGCAAACCGAGCAGAACAGTGCAAACTGAGCAGAACTGAGCAAACCGAGAAGAACAGTGCAAATCGAGAAAACCGAGCAGAACAGTGCAAACCGAGCAGAATAGTGCAAACCAAGCAGAATAGTGCAAACTGAGCAGAACAGTGCAAACCGAGCAGAACAGTGCAAACCGAGCAGAACAATGCAAATCGAGCAAGACAGTGCAAACCGAGCAGGACAGTATAAACTGAGTAACATTGTGTCTACCGAGTCACCAGTATTTACTGAGTTCAAAACCTACCGAGTGGTTAGTATGAACCGTGCCTTCACTTCTACCGAGTGCATGACGATGCCGAGTAATGCAGTGGACGCTGAGTATCAGAAAGTCACCGAGTTAGTTTGCAGGAACCATGTAACCATAATTGGGCCGACTTAGTGGCACTTATGTTTATTTGTCAAGCCGACTTTGTAATTGTAATTAATTGTTTAGACTTGTATATAAACAATGTTGTAAAGATGTCAAGATGTAATTATATGAGTATGAATGTGAATAAAAAGAAAAGACAGAGATAAGCGAATTACAAAGGGCTACAGCAGTATAGGGAACAGTAAAGACAAATTCATCATAGAAGGTGATTAGTACATTCAACGAATCTCAATCAGCAATCCAGTTGCAAAGCAAGAGATCTACTATTTCATCCTAAGAGGTGAATCAGTACTAAAATCCTTTAACCAGGTAGACTTAACAGTCTGTTGTAAAATCTCTTTACCGAGTGCATACTTCATTGTATGTTTGTAAATCCTTTAACAAGGTGGATCTAGCAATCCTTTTTGCTCCTAACAAGGCAGATCATCAGAAGTGATCAAATTGTAAGCCTTAACCGGCCAACTTTATTCTGCAGTACTAAAGCTTTGTGGGTTTCATCCCCACCCCAGTTTTACTTTCTTTTTGGAAGGTTTCTGGGTAACCAAATCTATGTGTCACTGTTGTGAATGTTTTAAGTTTTATGCTTTCTATATGCATAATGAAAAAGTGAACTATATGCTAATACATCTGTAATTGTAAGAAAATTTGAAGTTACTGATTCAACCCTCCCCTCTCAGTAACTCGGTTAATCCCTGAATATTTCCAACAATTGGTATCAGAGCATTGTTGGTTCTCAAGATAAAGCTTAACTAGCTTGAGCAAAGATCCAGGATAATGGAGGTATTCAAACTGAACAAGGTGATTGAAAATGAAAAGCTAGATCTAGAAATGGCCATAGCTAAACTCAAGGAAGCAAAAGAACATCTTTCCCAATCCCTAAGAAGAAGGAAGGAACTTGCAAATTAGATGAATGATCAGAATTACATTGAAGAAAAGGTTGAAGATCTTTTTCCCTCAAATAGCTCAGATGAAGCAAACAATGCTGTCAAAGAACTCCTAGAAAAGAATGGGTCTCTGCAGGAAGAAGTGAAAAAATTAAAAAGAGAACAAGAGCTACACTCAACAAGATTTTGTGAGATCTTAGAACAAAGAAACAAGTTGAAAGATGAATTAGATGGAAGGAACAATGAAGTTCAAAATAAAACCCTTCAGCTAGAAAACCTAATTGATCAGATCTCCCATACAAATGAGGAAATTCTGAATCTAAGATCAGAGATAGAAAACACAAGAGAAGAACTAAGATCTGAAAAGGAAATCAATCTAAGATTGGTAGATGACCTAAACACCGAAAAACAAATCAATGAAGGAATGCTGAAAAGCCAAGAAGACTTGAATCAGCTGTATGAGCGAAATTTGCATAGGCAAAAAGGAAAAGTAGGACTTGGATACAAAGGAGAAGGCGAATCCTCTAAGCAAGGTACTCAAAGAAATCAAAAACCTACTTGTAATCATTGTGGTAAAATAGGACATACTTCAAATAAATGTTGGAACAATGAAAAAGCAGAATTCAATGGAAAATGTTACAACTGCAATCAACATGGTCACAAAGCAAATGAATGTAGGGAAAAACCTAGATTCAAAGGTAATTGTCACAAGTGCAACAAACAAGGTCACAAAGCATTCGAGTGCAGATCCAAGACATTCAATCCAGCAGAACAAATTATGAAAGCAATGTTTGGATGGGACTACAACACCTGGTGTAGATGTCATTACTGTGGAGAATATGGACACATTGGCATGAACTGCATAAAACATCATCTAAGGAAAAGAGATACTACCGTAAGATGCTTCAAATGCACTAAACTCAGTCACATAGCCAGAAACTACATGAATGCTAGTGAAGTTGAAGATGGAAAGAAGAATGAAGCAACTAAGGTCAGGAAATAGGTGAGACAAAAGTGGATTCCTAAATCTACCGAGCAAACCAGTCCAAGTAATGGAATGGGTGGCTCTACCGACTCAAACTAAATTTCCAAGAAAGCACTGGAACTGTATTCTCCTAGACAAACTTCAAGCAGTTCCAGAACCAAATTAAAAGAAAGATCTAAATCAGCATACAAGATGTAGTAAAATCACAGGGAAGTCGGTACCAGTCTTAACCGAACAAGGTCGGTATTAGTCTTAACCGAACAAGGTCAGTATTAGTCTTTACCGAACGAGGTCGGAGCAATATGAATTCTTGAGTTTACCAAGTTGCGAAGTCTTCACTGAGCAATTAATTCTTAGTGGGTGACAGTCTGTCAGAATTCATACCCTAATTTGTACTGAGCATTAATGACAGAGTTGTAAACAAAAGGCAAGAAATCGAACTCATTTCTCACCGTGAATTTTAGCACTTTGAGAGCATAAAACTTTCAAGAGAGGATCAAAATTTTTAGAGACGGATCAGGATCTGGAGTAAGTAACATAAAATCTTTTAAATATGAAACCAGATCGGAAACAAAACATAAGGAAATAGAAGATGCTGTTATTGAAAAGATGGGACAGTGGAAATACTCTCCTCATGAAATAGCCCCACAGGTTCCAGCTGTCTTATTAAATCCAATAAAAATGAGGTGGAGCAATGCAAAGCAAACTGTGATAGACATATTTGATCAAACCCTGAGACAGTTAATGCCGAGCTTGAAAAATGATGAAGTAAAGAAGGCATTAAAAGAAAATGAAAATAAGATGACACTAAGGTTCAATACTTGTTTGATTCTGATCAACAATATCGAATCGGTTGTGAAGGCTGCAAATGCTACATGGAAGAACATATACCATCTTCACCAACCGAGTATTGAAATAGTAATAATAAAAGATATTGAAGATGACAGTGATGAACAAGAAGAAGCCACTGATGTAGATGATACTGTGAGGATAGCAGCAGAAGTCATTGCATCCCTTCCTACCTCTCCAGTAAAAGTTTCTACATCTAGCCCGGAGACACCTTCAAGCATGGTTGTGACAACTTCAACTTTTGTCCAATCACCTATAGCAACAATAGAAGCAACCACCATTTCTTCTACCGAGTTTCAGTCTCCCATTTCATCAAGTTTTCCAGCAGTAAGTATTCCAATTTTTGATTCTACAATTGTAAATATTTTAAGTTCTCCAGTAGACAGTGTGCCAGTCTCTATAGCCAGTCCAACTATGTCTATTGTCACTACTACTAAGGCATTAAGTACAGATAAGCCTAAGGCTCTACCGAGTATAAATTTTTTGGGTAAGAATATAGTAGAGGATATAGACCTAGATGAAGAAATAGAGATTCCAACATTAGATTTTGCAAATCTATCAGCGGACCAAATGCAAAATATAGGTGAAATCCTCCAAAGCAAAGCAAAGCAAAGCAAAAGAAGCTTAAAGAGGAAAGAGACAAGGAATATCAAATCATTAAAGATGCTAAAGACATTTTGTCTAATGCATTAGGCATTAAAGTAGACTCCTCTCAGCATGTTTTGCTACAATTAGCTGAAGCAGTAAATAAATACAATGAGGACTCATCTGGGATAGAAAAGTTAGTTGAAAGAGCCGAAAAGAGATTCAACAATAAAGTGCTTGAGCACATTGCTCAGCACATAGCTATTAATCAAGTAGAATTGTCTTCAGATTTGTCAAATATTGAATCTACCTATTCAAATATCACCTCTCTTTTGGCCAGACTGTGCAATATTGCCGAGTTCACAAAGGATGTTAAGGATAAAATGAATAAAATGGATGAGGATATGAAGATTAGCATACAGAAGCTGCAACTTGAACCAAGTTCAAGCTCTGCTCATCACATGAAAGTCTCATATCTATCAAATATGCAGTCAGATCTACTAAAAGAAGACACAAGGATCCGGTCCACACTGCTAGACATCCAGAATATGATCCTTCCCATCATGAATACAATGTATAAGCACATTGAACATTCCAAAACATTGATCCATGATAATCAGTTCTCTATAGCAGATCACATGATTGAACTCTCTGCAGAAGTCCAAATTGCAATCCAAACATGCAAGATTCTGCAAGAAAATTGGGACAGAACCCTGGCACTAATCATGAAGGTACATTTTGACTTTCTATCAAATTTTGGATTCTCTCTGTAAATCACTTGTATATACACCTTTGGCATTATTGTCAAAAAGGGGGAGATATGTATAGAAGGAGATATGTATAGAAGGAGATTTGTATATAGAAAAAGTTAGCACATTGAAAGGGGGAGATAATGTATAATATTCTATGACAAAGACAAAAAATAAATAAATCAATAAGTGTATATAAGTTTTGTGCAATAAGTGTTTTTGTCACTAATGTCAAAGGGGGAGATTGTTGGCATTAAGCAGAATTGCCACTAGTGACAACACTTATTTGCATTCTGAGTGCAAACCGAGCAGAACAGTGCAAACCGAGCAGAATTGAGCAAACCAAGTAGAATAGTGCAAACCGAGCAAACCGAGCAGAACAGTGCAAACTGAGCAGAACAGTGCAAACCAAGCAGAACAGTGCAAACCGAGTAGAACAGTGCAAACTGAGCAGAACAGTGCAAACCGAGCAGAACAGTGCAAACTGAGTAGAACAGTGCAAACCGAGCAAGACAGTGAAAATCGAGCAGGACAGTATAAATTGAGTAACATTGTGTTTACCGAGTCACCAGTATTTACCGAGTTCAAAACCTACCGAGTGGTTAGTATGAACCGTGCCTTCACTTCTACTGAGTGCATGACGATGCCAAGTAATGCAGTGGACGCTGAGTATCAGAAAGTCACCGAGTTAGTTTGTAGGAGCCGTGTAACCATACTTGGGCTGACTTAGTGGCACTTATGTTTATTTGTCAAGCCGACTTTGTAATTGTAATTAATTGTTTAGACTTGTATATAAACAATGTTGTAAAGATGTCAAGATGTAATTATATGAGTATGAATGTGAATAAAAAGAAAAGGCAGAGATAAGCGAATTACAAAGGGCTACAACAGTATAGGGAACAGCAAAGACAAATTCATCACAGAAGGTGATCAGTACATTCAGCGAATCTCAATCAGCAATCCAGTTGCAAAGCAAGAGATCTACTGTTTCATCCTAACAGGTGAATCAGTACTAAAATCCTTTAACCAGGTAGACTTAACAGTCTGTTGTAAAATCTCTTTACCGAGTGCATACTTCATTGTATGTTTGTAAATCCTTTAACAAGGTGGATCTAGCAATCCTTTTTGCTCCTAACAGGGTAGATCATCAGAAGTGATCAAATTGTAAGCCTTAACCGGCCAACTTTATTCTGCAGTACTAAAGCTTTGTGGGTTTCATCCCCACCCCAGTTTTACTTTCTTTTTGGAAGGTTTCTGGGTAACCAAATCTATGTGTCACTGTTGTGAATGTTTTAAGTTTCATGCTTTCTATATGCATAATGAAAAAGTGAACTATATGCTAATACATCTATAATTGTAAGAAAATTTGAAGTTACTGATTCACCCCTCCCCTCTCAGTAACTCGGTTAATCCCTGAATATTTCCAACACTTTTATCTTAATCAAAAACTTTGGTTACCATATTTGTCTGCTTTCCTTGTCTTATGAACTTATCATTCTTGTCAATATTTGTCTTATTCATAGGCATCATTATTAGAATTGTCAATTTTATTCTACTTTTGAAGTCAAGATAGTTCCCAATATCATTTAAGGTCTTTCCTTAGTGGGTTTACCTTCGAAGTTTCTAGAATATCTCTTAGGGTATAATACTTACACATTAGGAATCAATCTATTCATTCATTCATAGTTTTCTTTAGCATCCCAAAATCATAAAAAATCCAAAAAATAAGTTTCCCCTATTATCGTTTCCCTTATTGTATTTTACATAGTCCAAAAAACCAAAAAGCTAGAGTCCTAATCCAGTTATCTTATTCATCATGCATATACCTTAGTCATAGATTTGCACATTTCAATCACATGATCTATGAAAGGGAAGGAAAAAATGGACCAAAAAAAGACCCCAGTGATATTCCTACTAGATACTTTGACTTCACTACTCTGAGGACCTTAACACTAGATTTCAAAAATCCCGTGACAATGCTATGTCACAAGAACATGAAAGTTTACATTCCACAACTATCTCCACGAGGGGATAAGTTCTCACTTGAAAACATTAAGGATAGATGCACAAATGAATAGGTTGGAAATGGTTTAAAAGACCCTACACTAGTACATTTGACCTAGTTTTTCTACCAAAATTTTCGTCCATGAAATAAAAAGGTTTTGGTTGGTTGGATTATAGAAGGAAAACTTTCATTTTTTTTTAATCCATGCCTGTGTTAGTCAAAATTTTGACCAATACCGTGTACATCAAAATTTCAACGAACACGGGCATAACTTACAAAAAAAAGATTTCATTTCTCATTTCATTATTACCACGGTGAATTTTTTCAAGGGTTGCAGTGTGCGAAACCTCATTGGCCAGGGCAGATTCGGCACTGTGTATAGGGGTTGTAGTTTTTATTTGGACTTGGGCCTTTGATCTTCGAGCTTGGTTTTGGAAACTTGGATTTTCCTCTCCTTATCAAATGGAAGCTCATTGAGGTAGGGATTGTGTCGTTATCTCCTCTACATTTTGATAGAATACATTGCATTTGATCACTTGATTGAATACCATCATGTATTTCAAGGGCACATCTTACTGTGATCATTAGTCCATGCTTTTTTGTGTCCATGGAATTGAGTTCATTTCTTTGGAAGATTTGATTATGGTATTTACATCTAGATTCTCACTATTTTATTATGAGCTAGGGCATCATGTAATGTTTATTTTCTGTTACTACAGCCTGTGATCCTTATCTGCATCTTTGATTTTATCACACTTGTTGTGTTAGTGAACTAGGGCATCAAGTTAATGTGTGCTCATTGGATTCTCTGGTTATATTGCTTAGTGCTTTTAGAACCCGTGATCCTCATGGCATCATTGGTGACACATTTCCTTCTCTTCTATGCTAACTAGTGTCCACCATTGTTTTACATGGCATATGCCCTTGGCTTGTGCTCTTCATATTACCACTATTATTACTTTCTTGGAGTATCATTGATTACCCATGAGCTAGGGCATCCATTTATACATTCCATCCATTTGCTTCTCTGTTAGGATCATATGGCATGCTTCAATGACGACCTACGAGTTTTTCATTGAGACCGTAAGCTATATGTTGAATTAGTGCATACTGTTATCATTTCCTTAGCTATGATTGCTACTCACCTTCATGGCATGATGATGCGACTCAGGTATTATTTATTTGCAATGCTTTGGAAGCCTGATTTATGTTGATCTTAATTATATATGATACTTTTTTGCATGATCCTGCAACAGCCATAGGGTTCTTGACAATGAATGAAGGGGAGAGAGTCAGATATATTATACATTCTCTGATTACAAATGACATTCTCTAGCTTTCTCTTCTTAATCTCTTAGGAAATATAAATAGAACCATGATAATGCTTAATCACCAAGCATGAACAAATCATCACAACAAAAGACCATACATGATACTTAGAATTTTCCCTCAATGCTAATGTTTGTAGCTTCAGTCGTATGATCATTTAAAGAATACATATAATACTTAGATATTGATTATGATCAAGGTTGTATTTTGTATTCAATTTTAAATTTGTGGATGAAACAATTTTAATCTGTCAAGTGTGCTTGTGAGACCGAATTGATTATTTCCTATCAATTATATGGAACTGCTAAGTCTTCAAAGTAAAACCAATAATGATCATGGTATCATACCTATCATGGTTAGATGTAATCTTTTCCGACAAATATTTAATTCATATTCATACTATGAAGACAAGTTTTCATGATGATGCACATGGAATTTGGAGATAACCGAACTAATGATGCTGCAAAACAAAAGGAGTATACTAATGACGTCTTCTGCTGCAACCTTTATCCATCGCAATGAAGAGTGATGTTACAATTATTGGGAAAATAACTCATGAAGTAATCATTTCAAGTGGTGGCTTAATAGGTACAAGAAATGTGCCGATGATGACTAATCCTTGACTATGCTGTCTGGCTGATAAGGATTGTCAATCCTATGAGATACCAATTATCATGCTTCTAGTGAAAGGTCTTTCCCAAATTGGTAGCAGAAGTGAAAATCAACTTAAATCATGCACAAATAGGATTAGATCCAGGGAAGAGATACAAAAAGGAACTATACATAATGCATTGGAATGTGAAAATTCAATCCGTTCTATTAGTTTTGATGGATCTTCTTGTGAAAAAAAGAGAACACTATGGTCTAGTAAAGATAACTGTGAGTCAGTACAATTGGATATAAGTTTTGAATCACCATCACACAGTGGACTAAAAACCGCTAATCTGGTAAGTATAATCTAAAACAAATTAAATAGATCTCTATTTTACTAGCCAAGCAAAGAAATTGAAGTTCGTATGTGATAAGGATAAGGATTGTCAAATCAAAATAAAACAGAGATTCATATTCCAAACTTCATTTTAAAAGTTGATGACCAGATAAAATATAGGCTTATCTTAAGACTTTGTTGCTAGAGCTAAATAGTATGGCAGATTTAATGTACAGATGTCTGGACTATCATGCTATGAGAATGACCTCTAATGTGATAGCTATGTAAGATATTGGGAGCAACTTATTAGTGGTGATATCTTCATCTTGATTGGATGTCGATGGATTTTTTTTTGAAGCTCCTTATTTAATATGATTCTCTAAATATCAAGTGTTGTTGTTGAACACTAAACTAACAAATCCCTTCATTTGGAACCATTTCTTAGTTTATTAGTGCAAGAATGGTTGTATGGAACCATTGACACACATAATAAGTGTTGTTAATTAATAATATGAGAACCATTAACGACGTGAGAAGAGGAAAAAACATTCTAGAATTAATTTGACAACACAATAATGAACAACTAGGATGAAATCATCGTCAACAACACAAGATATGCCAAGTAGGAGAGGCACAATGTGATACATTGCCAACAAGATAGAACACGTGCCTTAAAAATTAACACTCCTACATACAATACAAAGATTCTCAATACAATCCGCAATAGAAAAACTAAAACAAGAGAAACTCCCTTATATGTTGTTATCTAACCCACTCCGATACCATTTTAAAGTTATGCCCAGAAAATAAAGATAAACAACAATAAACATAAGTAGAACAAAATAGGTACAAAAGACAATGACTTTATCCTGGGAAAACCCTCCAACTAGAGGGAAAAACCCAGCCACACCAGAAAAATATCTCTTTTATTAATGATAGAAATTCAAGTACAACACTTTTTCAACTTGATGCAATCATGTATATGTATAGAATTGAGAGACTCTTCATATCACAACTGAAGGTCTCTTCAATTTCCAAAAATAAGTCTCTTCATATTTCCAAATGCATGACTCTTCGCATGTCCCATGTCTCTTCATATAATAAAATATCAAATGTTTAGAGTGTGACACCTAGCACACATTGAATGCCACATTGTGCTCACTTAAAATGATGGAAATCTCATCATAAATATCTTCTCTAGCTATTGATGCAATACAGAGGTATTCTCCCAATTTCAACATATAGAAAAATCAGAGATAAAGATCTTTATCACAGAAAAATACATCTTCCCATTCACTCCAATCAACTCAGCTTCTACCATTCCTCTTCTATAGCTTTTCTAGGCCTGCCTAGTAGCCCTTCACACCCTGAAATCATAAAATCATTCACAAACTTCCAAAATAACCCAGCAACATTTTTACATTTTCTAGTACCCTTTTCAGAGTTACTAAATTAATCTCAATCTTAGTCCTTCATCATTTGATTGGTGAATATTTCCTTCACCCTCTAAATCTCCAACTAGGCCTAATTAGCCCTCCCTCAACAAAGCAAATCCTATCCCCGCTTGCCTCTAGATCTCCATGACCCTAAACAGTCTTATAATATGATTCAAAATCACTAATTTTCAACTTAGTATGATTTCACCTACTCATCTACTTTCCATGACTGGTGTTGACTCAGTTCAATCAATCATATAGTTTCACTATTGTGTTTACTATTCCATGACAGTGTACATGTTTTTGAGAATGGTATTGTCTTTATTGATTAAAATACCTTTTCCATTTGTTCCTTGATACATCAATTCAACCACACCCACTCCACTTCATGTGGATGTCTTTGAAATAGACTCCTAACTCTAATAAACCGACTGCAACTACTAACTAACTTCTAACTGTCTGATACCAGTCACCAAACTGACTGTATTAACAATCTAAACAAGAAATTTATTGTCAAGTTGAAAACAAAAGTAAATTCTGAAGGGGTATAATCTTCCCTCTTCTTGGGATTTTTATCCCAACCACCCATTCATTTCCACTCAGGTGTAGGACTGTAACAAACAAGGCATGAACGAGGAGACAAACATAAATTTTAATTGCCATTTCTGACAAGTTGTTGCTTATAATCCCATGAATTAACAATGAAAGAAAACTGAATAGAGAAAGGTTCCATTTAAATGCATTTAACACAAAAACAAATTTACAAAACTGAACAAATGACATGTTTACAACAAAGGTCTAATAGAACTCCCAATAATTCTTAAACATACTTTATCTGATATGATGAATTCTTAAACAATTAAGGTTGGAGTAGACATAGTTATCACACAGTTTTTTGTGTGGTACAAGGAAGATTTGGCTAGGTCAAATCTTCCTTCATGCTAGCAGTCTACAGAATTAGACCTTTATTAAGAATTCATCATATTAGATAAAGTATGTTTAAGAATTGTTGGGACTGGCCCTATGGCGTGTATTAAACAGAATAGAATTTTTAGCATATTATTATCATTCTATTTCTTTGTTGTAAACATGCCATTGGTTCAGTTTTGTAATTTTTTTTTTGTTTTAAACATGTCATTGGTTCAGTTTTGTAATTTTTTCAGGAACAATCTGGCCAAGGGCTAGATCAATACTACTCGCAATCTCATTGCCAAAGCGGCCCAAGACTATGTTAGGCTGATAAAATATGGGGATTCTCCTTACCGCTGCAAATCTTTGAAGGTTGCTACACTTGGATGGATGTGTACCATTGTTAAGAGAATTGGACCGAGTTTGGCTTACCTCAAACATGTGAGACAACATATGGAAAGGTTGCCATCTATTGACCCAAATACTGAGACTATTTTGATCTGTGGGTACCCTAATATTGGCAAGAGTTATTTTATTAATAAGATTACTAGGGCAGATGTGGATGTGAAACCTTATGCTTTTACTACTAAGTCTCTATTTGTCAAGCATAATGATTATAAGTACTTGAGGTATTAGGTTATTGATACCCCTAGTATTTTGGACCACCCCTTGGAGGATAGGAACACCATCGAGATGCTCAGTATTATTTCCTTGGCTCATTTGAAGGTGGCTATTTTATTTTTCCTTAATGTTTCAGGGTCCTGTGGTTATAGTATATGCAATAGGAAGCTCTATTTCACAGCATAAAACCTCTGTTTGCCAATAAGCCTCTTATTGTAGTTTGTAATAAGATTGATTTACAACCACTAGAGACACTATCAGAGGAGGATGCAAAATTGGTTGCGGAGATGAGATCTGATGTTGGGAAAAATATAGGTGGGTTCTTTGGGAATGATGAGGGGGGGGGGGGGTGATGGTACACTACTCTCTATGAGTGCTTTGAAGGAAGAAGGGGTGATTGTGATGAAGAATGCAGTATGTGAGAGGTTGTTGGAGCAGAGAGTGGAAATTAAGATGAAGTCAAAGAAGATCAATAGTTGTCTCAATAGGATTCATGTTGCAATGCCCAAGCTATGAGATGGGAAAGAGAGGCCCCCTTGTATTCCTCAAGTTATTTTGGATGTCAGGGCACGTGCTGCTAAGGAGGCCATGAAGCTAGAGAAGGATATTGAGAATGAAAATGGTGTGGCTGGAGTTTACTCTACAACCTTGAAGAAGTGGTATATTTTGGAAAATGAAGAGTGGAAAGAAGATGATATTCCTAAGATCATGGATGGACACAATTTTGCAAACTTTATTGATCTAGATATCTTGCAGAGGCTTGAAGAACTAGAGAGGGGAGAAGGGCTTAGGATGGCAGTTGAGGGTGATGAGGATGATGAGATGGGGGAAGTGGAGTTGAGTCCTAATGAAAAGGAAGCTCTGGCTGCAATTACGAAGAAGAAGAAGATGCTTATCATCAAACACAAATTGAAGAAGAGTACTACAGAGAGCAGGCCTACTATACCAAGGAAGTTTGACAAGAATAAGGAATATGGCTTAAATAGAATGTGAAGACATCTTTCTAGCCTGGGCTTGGATCCTTCGACAATTAGCTTGATAATAAATGAAGTAGATGAGAGCTGATCAATTAGCTTCCCAAGAAAAATCTCATAAATGAACTGTGTGTACCCCAATTCCTGTGCCCTCTGTACGTACCTAAATGATATATTTGAAACAACAAGGGTAAATTTAGGCTTACCCTTGTTGTTTCAAATATATCCTTTGGGTACGCATAGAGGGCACAAGAATTGGTGTACACATAGTTCATTTATGGGATTTTTCTTGGGAATCTAATTGCTTATCTGTCATCTACTTCATTATTATGAAGCTAATTGCCGAAGGATCCAGGCCCGGGCTAGAAAGATTTCTTCCCAAACACATAAAAAACATGCACATAAACACGACAACTGAGAAACATGAATGTAGATATCACAACAGCTGAGAAACATAAATGTAGGCATCATGGTCATATTTTTTTGGAGACAACATAATTGAGTTGTATACGTAGACGATGCAAAGCAACTTCTACTCCTCCGGTTCCAAGTTGACACTGCGGGATCCAAAGACCATAGATAAGGAATAAATTTAGAGAGTGGAGGAGGGCCATAATGACCAAAATAATACAAGACAAACCTCAAGTTAAATGAGGCAACTGCAAACATTTTAATAGATTTTTATTATTAAATAATGAAATTTGCATATACTAGTGTTCTAAGCCCCCTCATTACATGATTTATTATTGTAAGCCCCCTCTGACTTACGCATCTAGAAAATGAAACTACAACCTATTGGTATTGAGACAAAACTTATAAAATAACAATAGCTAAGAAGGATCGCTTGCCAACATCTACTCATGAATACAAGGTCCTCCAACAGATGTATTCAATAGATGTTGGCAAGTGATTATTCTTAGCTGTTGTTATTTTATAAGGTTTGTCTCAATCCCAATAGGTTGTAGTTTCATTTTCTAGATGCGTAAGTCAGAGGGGGCTTACAATAATAAATCATGTAATGAGGGGGCTTAAAACACTAGTATATGCAAATTTCATTATTTAATAATGAAAATCTATTAAAATGTTTGCAGTTGCCTCATTTAACTTGAGGTTTGTCCTATATTATTTTGGTCATTATGGCCCTCCCCTACTCTCTAAATTTATTCCTTATCTATGGTTTTTGGATCCCTCAGTGTCAAATTGGAACTAGAGGAGTAGTAGTTTCTTTGCATCGTTTGAGTATACCACTCAATTATGTTGTCTCCAAAAAATTGTGACCATGATGCCTACATTTATATTTCTCAGCTATTGTGTCCCAGGACCCCTTATGACCCTTTACAACCCTTTATGATTCCTAAGAATACATATTAGAGGTCTTAAAATGTCGTAAATGGTCATAAGAGGCTCCTAGGAGGGGCCAGATGAGCTTCCACCTTCACGTGGTTGGCCCTGTTAAGTAGAGAATGTTAAACTATTCTCAAAACAAAGAGAAGCTCAATAATTTAAGGTCTCAGTCCATAGATAAATTAAATTAGACTTACTATCCAAATTGGACAAATTATGTCTAAGGTTGCATCTTGGTGGATGGTTTGGATGATGGGAAGAGTGCTAGAAAGGTAGCAACCATACTAGAGGAAAGAGAAAAGAAAGGACAAGTTGGGTGCCGAGACAAGGTGGATAAGTGATTAGATGATCATCTGCATCAACATGAGAAGTTTGGCTTGGGTGTGGGTTGTATTTCAGGGGATAATCTCAGGGGGATAATCTTAGGGATTGGAAAAATGAGGCAGCCAAATTGGAGGATGGGTGGGAAACTGTAAAAGGGAGAAAAAGGAAAAATGAAAAGAAAGCTTTTGACATGATCCTTCGTTCTCAGAAAAAGGGTGGAGTTTAGAGAAAACTGTGGAGGTGCTTTCTTTCTTTCTTCTGAATCTTATGTGATTGATGTGGGTTTACTGAATATTTGGGGAGATAGCTCTCCTGAATGTAGCTATCCCTAGTTTGGGCCAGGTTATAACCCGTTACAATTAATAAAATTACCAATTACCAATAATTTTTTTTTAGTAAAGTAACATAACAAAATACACAATGATATATATTAATGTAAAGTAACACTTGAAGATAAATAACTAGATTAATCACCGAGCAGGATGCCGTTGGTGATTACTCTGGATATTTATCTTCAATTTTTTTTAACATTCCATTATTAGTCAAACTTTCGACGACCTTTGGTCAAAACCCTCACAAAGATTGGTCTAAATTTTGATCAATTTCTGTCAAAATTTGTCATCGTGGGTTTGGCATCCTCGTTATTAGGATTAACAAGGCAAAAATAACAATTACATGCAAATATAACCAATATCAAAAAATAATAAATCACATAGAAGAGAACATAAGACACAAAGATTTAACGTGGTTCACCCAATCCCTGGGCTACGTCCACCAACAACAAGTCCAATATTTTATTATCTAGTGATTACAATCTGATTACAATTCATAATCCCTTACAACTCAATTTCACCGCAAGTACTAAAATCATACATCATAATGAAATCCCTAACCCTAAGCCAATATAACAAGGCTAATGTTGGTTAACAAGTTAACCTTAAAATACTTGATGAGTCAACCTAAGAAAAGGATTGATGAGTCAACCTAGGGAAATGTTTGACGTGTCAACTCAAAAATGCTTGATGAGTTAACCCCAAATTTTTTTTTTAGGGTGATGCCCCGAACCCCATGATGAATGAAAAGTGTATAGTACTTTCCTGATCAGTCACCACAAGCTAACAATCTCCCACTCAAGGAATGATCAGACTCCACACCAAACAATAATCTCCCACTTGGAGACTGATCATGTAGCTAAACCGCTACCCTGTGAGGCTCCCACTGGATCCAACCACCCTGGACTCAACTATCCCTTTATTCTGTTCAGTTTAGTAGACCAACCAAAGTTGAACAGTAGTTCAACTTCTCCCTTGTTACTACTTTTGTAAACATATCTGCTGGATTATCATTTGTATGTATCTTTTCCATCTTTAACTACCCATCATCCAAAACTAGCCGAATGAAATGGTACCGCAACTGTATGTGTTTGGTCTTTGAGTGCAAATCAGAATTCTCCGCAAGCTGAATGGCACTTTGGCTATCTGTATGCAGAAAATTACCCATTTGAGGATGTCCCAATTCTTCCATGAAGAATTGAATCCATATCATCTCCTTGGCTGCCTCTGTAGTAGCAACATACTTTACCTCTATAGTGGATAAAGCAACCACCTTTTTTAGTCAAGAAATCCAACTCACTGTTGTCCCACCAATAGTAAATACATAACCTACAGTACTCCTCCTGCTATCTATATCTCCTACCAAATCTGAGTCAACATAGCCTTGTACAGTAGTAGTAGAACCCCCAAAGTGTAAACACTTATTGGATGTACCTCTCAAATATCTGAGAATCCATTTGACTGCATTCCAATGCTCAATACCAAGGTTACTCATATATCAGCTAACGACTCCCACTGCATGTGCAATATCTGGCCTAGTACATACCATAGCATAAATTAAGCTCCCTACAGTTGAAGCATAAGGTACCTTAGACATTGTAGTCTCTTCTTCTAGTGTCTTGGGACACATCTCCTTAGTCAATTTCAAATGACCAGTCAAAGGTGTAGTGACATCTTTGGCATCCTTCATGTAGAATCTCTGCAACACCTTTTCAACATAATCAGCCTGAGATAGAGACAATTTCCTATTTTTCCTATCTCTGCAAATTTTCATACCAAGGACTTTTTTTGCTGCCCCCAAATCCTTCATAGTAAATGAATGTGCTAACTATTGTTTCAACCCCTTAATGTGATCCCTGTTAGACCCAGCTACAAGCATATCATCAACATATAAACATAAAATAATGTATCTATCATCATCCAGCCTCTTAAAATAAACACAATGGTCAAAATTACATCAAGTGTATCCATTCTCATTCATAAAAATATCAAATTTAATATACCATTGCTGAGGTGCTTGCTTCAAGCCATATAAATTTTTTTGCAATTTGCACACTAAACTCTCCTTACCCTTGACCTCAAATCCGTTTGGCTGTACCATATATATTTTTTCATTCAAATCACCATGAAGAAAGGTTGTTTTAACATCAAGATGCTCTAAATACAAATCTTTAGTAGCCACAATACTTAAAACAGTACGAATAGAAGTCATTTTAACAACTAGAGAAAAAATCTCATCAAAATCAATACCATGTTTCTGTGCAAATCCTTTTACGACTAATCTGGCTTTAAATATTTTCTTACCTCCATCTTCTTCTTTTATCCTGTAAACCCATTTATTCTGTAAAGCCCTTTTACCTGTAGGTAACTTGCATAAATCCCAAGTCTGATTTTTCAGCAAGGAGTCCATTTCATCTATCATTGTAGACTCCCACTGAATCTTTGTATCCACCTGCATAGCTTCATTATAACATTTAGGTTCACCAGCATCAGTTAATAAGATAGAATACAAAGAAGGTGAAAATCTATCTGGAGGTCTACTTAGCCTTGTTGACCATCTAACATTCACTGGGGTGTGTGGTATTTGTTGTTGTTGTTGTTGCAAAGCATAAGGAACTACTGGAACATCAACTTTTGAAGTATCATCTAGTACTACATAGTCATTTTCTTTCTTCTCATGCTATTGCAACAGATCTTTGTACAATACTTTCTTAGTGAATATGACATCGCCTGCTTCTTACAATTTTATGATTTTCAAAATCCCAAAGTCTATAACCAAATTCATCAATGCCACATCCAACAAATACACATTTCTTTGACTTAGCTTCCAGCTTGGTTCTATTTTCAGAATCTATAAGTGCAAAAGCTTCACAACCAAAGGTTTTGAGAAAAGAATAACTCACCTTCTTACCACTCCATGCTTCTTTTGGAATACCACAGTCCAAAGGAGTAGAGGGGCCTCTATTGATTAAATAAATAGCAGTGTTCACAACCTTTGCCCACATATTTTTGGGCAGCCTAGCATGCAACCTCATACTCCTTGCACGCTCCATTATTGTCCTGTTCATGCGTTCAGCCACTCCATTTTCTTGTGGAGTCCTTGGTATAGTTTTCTACCTACGAATACCATTAGAGGAACAATAATCTTCAAATTCTGTGCTATAATACTCACCACCATTATCAGATCTGAGACATTTTAACCTTTTACCAGTCTCATTCTTAACCAAGCATTTCCATTTCTTAAAAGTTTGAAATACATCAGATTTTTGTCTAAGGAAATAAATCCATACTTTTCTTGTTGCATCATCTATAAATGTAACATAATACAGAGAGCCACCAAGGGAAGATACCTGAGCTGGTCCCCATACATCTGTATGCACAATCTCTAATCTCTCATTTTTCTTTTCCTTCCCACTCTTCACAAAACTAACTCTCTTTTGTTTTCCATAAACACAACTTTCACAGAAATCCATATTGACACATTTCAGACCAGGTAAAACTTTCTTTGAATGAAGTAATTTCATACCTTTCTCACTCATGTGCCTGAGTCTGTTGTGCCATAGTGTTGTGTTAGAATCTACAACAACGGTTTGATGTTCTCCTGCTCAACTACAACTACTGTTCCTGAACATTCATTATCTTCTGAAACAATTAAAGTAGAAGGAACAGTATGACCTATACAAAGATATAAGGTGCCTACTTTCACACCTTTTGCTACTACTAAGGAACTTTTTGAAACCTTCCAATTTTTATCATTAAAAGTAACTGTGCAACCCTCATTAGTGAGTTGCCCTGCTGAAATTAAATTTCTACTCAGCCTTGGAACATGTCTTACCTCTTGTAGTAGCCAATGATTCCCATTGTGCAACTTATTCTTGATTTTCCCTTTTCCAACAATTTGACAGGGTTCATTATCTCCCAAATAAACTAGCCCAAAATCCCCTTGGACATAATCAACAAAATAACCTCTATGGGGTGTAGCATGAAATGAAGCCCCCGAATCTAACACCCATGAATCATCAACCTTTTCTAAAGACAAGAGCAAAGCATCCTCTTCGGATTTGTTACTTACCACATTTGCCTCCTTGTTTCCATCATGTTTGTCTCCTTGATCTTTCTTCCAAGACCAACAATCTTTCTTCTTATGACCTGGTTTTCCATAGTACCGAAAATCATTTGGCCCTTTGGATTCAAACCTCTTTCCCTTTGATTTTCCTCTTGATTTGCCATGATTTCTAGAGTTATTTCCTCTATCTCTTGTTCTGCCTCTGCTTTCTGCGTTCAATACAATACCCAATGTGGATGCCCCTGAGCTTTTCCTATGAATTTCCTCACTCAATATAACACCAATAACATCATCAAACTTTAAGGTATTAGAACCAGAAATAGAATTACTAACAACCATTACCAAGCCATTCTAGCTTTTTGGCAAAGAACACAAAATCAAGAGAGCCCTAACCTCTTCATAAAAAGTAATTTTAACTGAGGCTAACTGACTTGTAACTATATTAAACTCATTCAAATGATCAGCGACTGATCCACCTTCTACCATTTTCATATTAAATAAACGCTTCATAAGAAATATCTTGTTTGAAGCTAAAGGCTTTTCATACAACTTCGTTAGGGTTTCCATCAGAGTTTGAGCTATCATTTCTCTAGTAATATTGAATGCCACTGATTGTGCTAGGCATAGATGAATACTCCCCAGTGCCTTCCTATCCAAAATATCCTATTCTTCCTAAGACATTATTGCCTCTTTCTTGGCTATTGCCTCTAATGGCCGCCATAGATCCTTCTGATAGAGATAGTCCTTCATTTGCATCTTCCATAACTAGAAGTTCTGCCCATTAAACTTATCAACCTTCAACCTACCCTCGTCTGCCATTTCTCACACTTAACCAAAATACTCTCCCACTGACTTGTGAGACCTACTTCAGAGAATAGATGAAAGAACAAATGAAATAACCTTGCTCTGATACCACTTGTTAGGATTAACAAGGCAAAAATAACAATTACATGCAAATATAACCAATATCAAAAAACAATAAATCACATAGAAGAGAACACAAGACACAAATATTTAATGTGGTTCACCCAATCCCTGGGCTATGTCCACCAATAGCGAGTCTAATATTTTATTATCCAGTGATTACAATTTGATTACATTTTGTAATCCCTTACAACTCAATTCCACTACAAGTACTAAAATCATACATCATAATGAAATCCCTAACCCTAAGCCAATATAACAAGGCTTATGTCGGTTAACAAGTTAACCCTAAAATACTTGATGAGTCAACCTAAGAAAAGGCTTGACAAGTCAACCTAGGGAAATGTTTGATGTGTCAACTCAAAAATGCTTGACGAGTTATCCCCGAACCCCATGATGAATGAAAAGTGTATAGTACTTTCCTGATTAGTCACCACGAGCTAACACTAGTCAGATGGTCCAAAGGTTTTGACGAAGTAAGGTCGAAAGGTCTAAAGATTTTGACCTACTTTGGTCGACAGTTCGACCTAATGAATTCCTAATAGAAGATGTGAATTTTGACCAAGATTCGCATAGAACTTTCTACATTAACAATGATATGTCGAACATTCGACTCAAAAAATAGCGACCAACCCATTGGTCGATTATTCGACCAATATTGGTAGAAAATTTGACTAATTGTCCCTCAAAAATAGGTGCCAATTGTACTAGTGCTAATGTAACGACTATCGTAGGGTCCATACTGGAAACAAACCCAAATCTATACTTTCACTTTCTTGCACAAAATAGTTGTAAGTTACCTACTAGATTTGATATATCCACCCTAATAGAAGACATTCATATGCCATTATATTGGGTTTCTACAATTGCAACATCTTAAAGCACTTCTATCCTACCATCTAGCATCACCACTCAAAGTGTAACCCAATTAACTATAGCTTCCACCACCTTAGGGGTCCAATACCATAATCCTCTATTTGTTCACTTTCCACCCACATATAGTGCACCTATCACCACAAAAATACCTTATATGTTGACACTTACACATCTAGATGACACTTCTTAAATAATGGAAACAAGTTATTTCAATATGAATCCACAATTTCAAATCCCTAACGGTCTTTAAATAGGTATCCCTTCCAATCTAGGACTCCCCCAAATCAATCAAGGGATACTTCAACAATAAAACCTGACCAAGCCTAATTATTCAAGGATTCTTTCTAGAATTTTAGCACAATATGGAGTAACGAGGTCCAACACTTCCCATACTATGATATTGGCCTTGTATGTCCACTTCCCTTTGTACCTACAATGCATACAAACATGGGGTACAAACTCCCCTATAATTAGGCATTGTCCTAGAACAGTGGGATCCCATTTTTTTATCCTAATGCAAAGTCATACAATGAAAATTGAAGTCCTTGCTCAATAGATTTTAACCATCCATCAAAAGAAGGAACTCCTAAATAGTCTTACACATTAACTAACCTCAATTCTTATCTATTTGATAGGACACTACACATGCCAAATTTTTCACATAACTTTGAGACACCTAATTTTAACAAGTACAAGGAAAAGGGTGATCCTTGTGATCACATATAGGAAATTTTCAAGGTATGAATATAAGTGGCATATGATGATACCTACTTGATGAGACTTTTTCCATGTAGTCTTGTTGGGTCATTCATGGAGTTTTTTTCTAGACTTCATCCTAGTATACAATCATGGAATGAACTAGATAAAAAGTTCATATCACATTATTCACATAACATTGTCATAGAAATAACATTATTGGATATTTGCACTAAAAAGAAGAAGAGTGGGGAGAAATTTTCCTCAATTCTAAAATATTGGAGGAATGTTGCCTCCAAGCCATCTTTCCACATACCCATGAAAGAAAAGATCCACATGTTCATTGAAAAATATCAATTAGACATGATGTGTCAACTAAACTCCCAGAACATTAAGTCATTTGAAGAACTAGTTGAACAAGGGCTAAAAGGAAAAAGAACCCTCACCCTGAAGGGAATAATCAAGAAAGAGACTAGTACTACAAGACCCTACAAAAAAACCAAATACTGGTCCAAAAAGAAGAATATGATAAATGATGGCATTGTTGATGCTAAAATAGCACAACCCGCCCTATGGATATAAGCACCAACACATGTCCAACAAAGCCAACCATCACAAAATGTCCAAAATGTCAAAAAAACTACTCCTAGGGAGAATTCCCAAGGAAACCAAGCATTCCAACAAAGTTTTGCAAAAAGGAACCAAACTCCACACTAAGATTTTACTCATATTGTAGAACCTCTTGAGAACATTCTCAAGAAACTGTTATAGTCTAATTCTATTACTCTACCCAAGATAAGATCATATGACAGTCCTTATAAAACCTCATGGTAGAATAACAATAACTTCTATGATTATCACATAACTAAGGGACACAAAATGATTGACTATTTTAGCTGAAGAACATTGTCCAGGATTTCATCGAACGTGGTGAAATTGAAGTTGTTGCAAATTATGACACCACCAATCAGGGCTATAAGATCTTCTTAAATATATTAATGGATAATGGAAAAGGTAAGCCCTCCACATCTAGATAGGATAATAAGGAAAATCTCACATATATCAAACTAGATCCCAACTTGACCATAAAGATTATCACTATCTGAGGTCTAGACACCAATCGTGTTGTTACCACTTGTCGCTCCAAAATCTCAGTACAAGGAGCCTTGTCAAATTTTTGTCCATGTTGGCAAGTGGTCAGCACATGCAAACATATGCACACATGTATACACATGTACATATATGGAATGTTTTCATTTATGGGAACACTTATCAGTTTTATGGTCGCACATATTAGATATGATGAATATGTTTGAATGCAATTGATGAATGAAAAAATGCCTAAGTCTACATACTGTTCCTGTAATCTAGTCTAACATAAAAGATTAGAGAGATTCACATAAGTTATATTAAGGATTGTGATCTTAATAACATGCTTCTAGGATACCAATGAACACATTTGTTAGGTTGCATGTGTTAATAATGAAGGATCAAAGAGATATATTTAGTTGATTGGATGTGAAGACAATAAACAAAGCATTACTTGTTAGTGATCACTAAGGCAAACCTTGTGAGAATTTGGAAAGTTATTTTTGGATTTTATGTAGTATTTGAGGCCAAATAAGGATGTTAATGAAGCATGAAATTGGGCATTAAATAATATAATGTATAGCTAGAGAAATGACGAATAGCTTTTGTAATTATACCTCTAACAGAGCATGAGTATATAGACACTTTTTTATAAGTGTGCGATGATGGTAATGATGATATGGATGGATGTTAGATGCGAATTGTGAAGGAATCTAAAAGCTAGAGAAGAAACCAAGAGGAAGGAGAACAAGAGGAGTTCTTCCAGGAATACTTTGTTAACTCTTTGTATTCAAGACAACAAATTTGTTTTAAGTGTTTTTGTACCTATTGTACACCCCTAATAGGGTTTGTTTGTTGTTAACAGGGCTAGGAACTTTAACAGGGTTGATTCCTTAACATGGATCTTATTGTATACATCCCCTAACATGGATCTACCTATATTATAATAATCAGCTCCTAACAGGGCTAGAAATCCTAACAAGGTTTCAAGATTTGTAGTACAGAATTTAGTGGGTACCATCCCCACCAGGGTTTTTCCCTTAACAGGGTTTCCTTGAAAACAAATATGGTGTTATGAGTTCTTCTATGTTTGTCTTTATTGCATGGTTATTCATTTTATGTTATATATTTATATGTTTGTTAAATAAGTTAAACAAGTGTGAGAATTCAATAAAGTACTGTAACATTGATTCACCCCCCTCTCAGTGTTACCAAATCCTAACAATTGGTATCAGAGCCTCAGACCCCTAAAAGAAAAGCTTAACAACTTTGGGGAGATGAAGATGGATTTGGAAAACATGAAGAAGAATTATGAAATGTCTTTGGAAGATGTGCACATTGCTAACACAGACATAGTAGATCTGAAGTACAAGCTAAGGAAGGAAAATGACTTTATTAAGAAATTGAAGCAACAACTTGAACATGAGAGAAAGTTGAGAGATGATCTTATAGAAGCACAAACTAAAGAATTATCAGACCAAGATTAGATTGAGCAGTTGAAGCATGAAAAGGATTCCTTAAGGGATGAATTGGAGATCATAAAATTGAACCTGTTAAAAGAACTTGATGCTGAAAAGGAAGTAAATGAAAGATTGCAAAATGAACTATCAAATACAAAGGATAGAATGAAAACTTTGGAAAGCGAGCTGAATAAATTTAAAAAAAAGTATGACAAGGTAGAGAAATACTGCATCACCATTACTAGTGAGCTTGATCATGTTAGGTTTAAGTAATACTAAGAGGGGGGGGGGGAGGGGGGGTGAATCATCATTACAACACTTCAACTTAAACTTAAACCAATTGCAAATAAACCATATGAATTCTGAAATGAAAATAACATAAACACATAGCAACTAACTCATAACACCATTATTTGTTTTCGAGGAAACCCTGGCCAAGGGAAAACCCTGGTGGGGATGGTACCCACAACTATGTACTAAAATATAAAATCCCTGTTAGGAGATCTAGCCCTATTAGGAGATGAGTATTACATAGTATATTTCCTTTTTATAGGAATGTGAACCTTGTTAAAGGTATACAAAAACCCTGTTAAAGGTATGGTGAGCTTATAACTCTTACAATCAACAATTCAGTTACAAAAGTGTTCTTCAATAATGAACAATACAAGCATCTTCTATGCTTTGATAGTTCTAGTTATGAGTCACAATAGCCTCTATCATTCACTAATCTTTCATCCATTATCAGTCATCACTAATATCCCAAATTTACATCCATATCATCATCACAATCACTTTCACAAAACACTCTATACTTATATCTATTATGTCATCCAGTCGACTCTCAAATACAATACAAAACATAATAATTATTTGTACAAATGATAAATATTGAGTCAGAAATATTATATTACCAAAGTGTCAGCAATATACAATCTTCATCTGACTTAGCACGTTACCATTCCATCTAGCCTTCCCTTAATCATCACGACTGTTCATATGCCTCATTTTAGTGTTCCTCTATCTTTGCATGCCTTCATATCACTGTAACTTATTGATATCAACATAAAAACACATGTGACCTTAACTGAAGATCATACATATCCCAAAATGTCTTCCTCTAAGTTCACAAGCCATAACATAACATATAATGTCTTTGCTGATCAAACCAATACTGCAGTATACTGTAAATCTGATTCTGTACTTAGTCATTTTCATGAATGTGTCTCCAACACTTATAATTACTCCATACAATCACTATGAAATATGTGTTTCCATAAATGACAACCCTTAAGTGATTCTTAGTGCACTCAAAACATCACTTGCCAACAATCTCTCCCTTTGGCATTGATGAAAACACTTAGCGAAAAATGACTAAGTGTCCAAAATATTGACTGTACTCTTCTCCTTCTTTTCTTTCTTATATACATTTTTTTTTGTTTACAATTTTCTCTCTCTCTTTTTCTCTTTTTTTAATTTACTTCTTCTCCTTTTATCATTTTTCTTTTCTCTTCTTCTCCCCCTTTGACATCAATGCAAAAGGTACTTGCAAAACTTCAAAATTTTAAGCATATATGACTTAGTGCTTACTCACCAGATTTAGAATGTCTTGGAAGGAGTCTTTCAAGGTCTTCACTTCATCATTCCCTGATTTAATTAGTAGTTCACTAACATGGATCAGTCCATTCAGTGCATAAGATGCGATATCTGTTGTCTTTAACTCAGTGGGTACGGAGTTCATTGATTTCTCAATCTTTTCCATCTCGATGAGATGAGCTTTAAGAATTGATAGCGTAGGAGTGATTAGACTCTTTAGAAAACCAAATCTTGCCACTACTCTCCCTTTCTTTTTATCCAAGACATTTACTTTGTCCAAAATCCTGGATGTCTGCTTATCCACGTGCGTGTGAATTTTGAACCTAGCTGTGGACACAACACTTCAGTAAAACATTATTGGTTAATATGTTAGAAAATTTGCAATAAGAATAAAAAAAATTAACCAGGTGATTTACTACCTTCTAGTAGGTGTGAGTATGGAATTCTCAGATTATGACTGAGATCAGTGACAATGCAACACCTAAACGAAGGATTTGAAATGATGAAAATAATGAAATTATGGATGCAGATTAATCTATATTTTTGGATTTTCTATGCAATATAATGAAAACTGATATGAAATTAATCTAAAATGGATTGAAATGATTTTCAAATCTAATCTAACAATGCTATGGTATGTTATGAATGAATTGAAAACAATGAATTAAAATTGCAAAAAATCTCACAATTGCCTGTTCGCAAGAGCTTGATTCTCGAAGTAATTGAAAGCGTAGTTGAAGGATCATTTGTGAAGGACTGAGCCTCGTTTATATAGAAATCCAGGGCTTGAAGGTGCATGGAAAAATCCCTAAATCACTCCTAGATTAACTCAAATTGATTGTTGAGTTATCAGGAAATCAGAATTAGTTAACTAATAAAATCATGCAAAATCAGCTTTTTAACTCAAATCAGAAGTTTAGATCACTTTTTAACTCGAAATAGATGTTGAGTTAAAAAAGATAACAAATTGAATTGATTTAGAGTTTAACTATTTTTCTGAATGTGCATGGATACTATGAATTAATTTAATATTCCAAGTGATTTATTCTCAACTTAATTGATTTTTGAATTAAAATAATTGATTTATGGGTTAATCGGTTATTAAATCAAACTTTATTCCAAAACCATATCATTAAATTTTGACAATTTGATTTAATCAATTAAATAAGAATTTAATCAATTATTTGTAGGATTTTTTGATTTATTGTCAAAATTAAATAATATTAATTAGGAATAAATAGAATTAAATCTAATTAAATAAATAAAGTGGTAGAATTAAGTCTAATTAATTAAATATTTATCATATTCAATTAATAAAATTTAGAATAAATAAAAGAATACCATTTATCACCAAATAATATTTAAGTAAGAGATAAATTAGGAATATTCAAGAATATTCCCTAATGCAGAATTAAGATAAAATCAATTAGGATTTCGATGATCTGATGTGCAAATGTGTCTTAGGTTAGGACTTTAAGGTCGATTTGTTGATGTAGGAGGTCAATGGTCCTATAACCCATTTTGGGGTATTGCATTTTGCGCCTCTTTGAATTACTGTGCGAAGCGTAGTGGTTCAAAGAATAATCTATGTTTGATGATGTTCGGACTTAGTTATGTGGTGGAGAAATTGATCCTGAAAGATTAACCAATTTTGAGATAGAAATCGATTGAAAGTTTTGAAGATGTTGATTTAGGTCCTGATTGACCAAAGAATTGAGATGATGTTAACTATATCAACAATGAAGTGGTGATTATGAAGAAGTGTCAAAATGCTTGATTCTGAACCTTATGATTACGAAGAAGTGATTGTCGTAACTCTAGACCTGATTGTCTAAAGGAATTGAAAGGATGCCAAATCTGAACCCTTCAGTTATGAAGAATCAGGGAAATAACACTAATGAACCATGGTTACGAAGAGCTGATACAGTTTACAAGATTAAGAGAATATTAGATTGATATGGATCTCGATGAATTTGATATGCCCCAAGCAATGTTCCCCAAGCGACATGGACTTTTGATGAATCAACAGCTAGACATGGTTGTTGTCTTGATTACTGAAAGAAAGATTTGATAGATTTGATTGATGAGGTGCAATACCATGCCCCCTTCAGGATGAAAATTGAAATCTGGCAAGAAAAGCCAATGTTGAATGATTAGAAACATGTTAATTGGTTGGACATGTCTGAGATCACTTCTGCATCGTTTAGAGGTCCTGAAGACCAAGTTTGACTAGGTTTGACCATGAGTTGACCATGGTTGACCAAGTTGAAATTTTGATGGTTTGATGTGAGATAATCAGTTAAGTTGAATTTTGTATTCTATTGATAAAAGAAGGTCATTTATGCAAGCAGTCGGCCATCCTGGGTCCGAAAATTTTAAATCATGATTTTGACAAAGTAACGATCTCAGATTTCAATTTTGATCCTGAAAATGGGTTCAGGACGTCAGAATTAGCCAGGGGTGCAATTTTCACGCAAAATAGAATCCGGTAAGTGGACCTCTATGCCTCTCTGTGAATTCAAATTTTGCTTCTTTTCATGCTTTCTAGGATTTTTTACACGTTTTTTCAACTTTTTGATTTTTGCTCCACGAGAATTCATACAACAGTCTACTTGGACTCATATGAGTTTTCAAGTCCATTTCAAGTGTCATGTGGGACATATGTGCAACTCGTATGAGAGGGGCCCATCTATTGTATGACATTTCATCAGGTCCCTCATATGTTGTGCAAGAGCTTGCACAATATCGTATAACTATGAAGTGTCGTATATGACCCTGTATATTATCGTATGACAATTGATGCCAGTCTGATTTGTCGTATGGAAAACAATGACCTTTTTTTAGGTCCTTAGGTTAATTTTTTGTTTTTTTTGATTGCATAGCTATGTTCCTTGGTCTTTGATGCACCTTCTAAAGTATTGATTTTCTCAGTTTGAATGCTTATAACCTAATTTTTGACCAAGTTACTGATAGAGTCCCTCGTTGTGTGCTGTGTAGGTTCATTACCTGGATGTACACATTTGGATTTCACACCCTACCACTCAGAGGCTATGTAGGGAACTTCCAGACCCTATGAGAGTTCATCTTGTTGCCTGTGGATTTGAGTTCTTGATTCGGTTTCTTGATATTTGGGTGAACCATGGATTATTGACTGCTTTAATTGAGAGATTTCACTCTGAGACTCAGACATTTCATCTGCCTATTGGAGAGATCACTATGACTCTGGAGGATGTGTACAAGATTCTTAGGATTCCCTTTCATGGACCTCACCTGGATTACATCAGTTCAGGCAACACAGGGTTGCAGGAATTTAAGACACTGTTCGATGGAGATGAGCAGATTTCTCAACAAATCCCTTGGGAGGTCTTAGTTTAGAGATATGGTGCCTCACATAGGCTAGAGTGCATCATTGCAGGGATGATCAGAGGGATCATCATGTTAGATCATCAACAAAATGATTTATTGATGGGCCGGGCCCCTATGGTAGCTCAATTGATGGCTACTCCTGTAGAGCTCAGATGGGGTCAGTGCCTCTTGGCCCATATGTTTTCAGAGATGCATGAGATCATGTATCATGAGGAAAAGACATTCACCTCAGGTGCTTTAGTTCTTTAGATCTAGGCTTGGGAGCACATCCCTATATGTCAGCTGATATTTCAGGATGAGTGACAACCACATGAGCCGTTGATTTACAATTATTCAGGTTATATCACCCAGGTTCGGATGGGACACACTGAGTATTGGTGGAGGGTGCTCGATGATATGAATTTTATTATCTGGAGGCCATACTTATAGATAGAGGCATGGTCAGCTACTCATGTTCAATTCAAATACTTTTCCCAAAGGAGGATCCTTATAGGATGGACTACCACCATTTTGGAGAGATTCATCATTACACATGTCTGGTGGCAGGTTGGAATTAGTCAAGATGCCCCTCATGAGTTTGTCGCATACACCCGATTAGTTTGTGAGCTCGGGTTAGGATGGTCTGCTAGGCTATCATATGCTAAGTGCAATCTAGAGTACAGGGGATACATGAGCTGAGACTGGGACTATAGGCCGTAGGTGGCCGATGCTAGAGTAACAGATGCATTCATTTCTTATCTTATAGAGCATCCTATGAGGTGTTTCTCAGATCCTATTGAGCTCATTCCCATTATGGAGGAAACTAAGGATGTGACAGGTGTCCCTATTGGCAAAGGCTAGAGGTGCAGAGACATGTAGATACCAGTTGTACATCCTACACCACCCTGTCTAAGAGTAGTGATGACCCCACTGAGGCTATCAGGACAGATGAGACCCCCTCGCCCTCAGATTTTTGTGGCAAGTAGGCCTAGAGTTCTACAGAGGAGATACACTAGAGGTGAGGGTGGTACACTTGGTGGTGTAGGTAGTGTAGATGATGTAGGATGCTCCTAATTTTGACCTGGGTGTAGAAGTTTGTCGCCACAAGGTGCAAACAGAGGCTAGTGTTGATCAGCCTATGGAGGAGACCAAGAATATAGTGGTTGAGGTAGATCCTAGATTGAGACGGACGCCGCAAGATATCATTAGGTGACTCCAACTGCAGCTATGGGATCTGAGGCTACATAGTGCCACAGTGGAGGCTCAGCTTAGAGAGTTCGAGAGATAGCTACGAGAGTGCGAGGCTGATGTGAGATGACTATAGGCTGAGGTGATCCATCAGACGAGTCAGTCCTCATATTATGTGTCTACTTATTATTCAAGGGTACTTGCTGATCAGAGAGTGCCATCATATTCTGAGTACATGCTTTCTTCTAAGGGAGCAAGAGAACCATGTGCCGACCCACCACTAGATGCACCCACCAGAGGAGGAGGAGCACCAGATGTTGAGGACCAGGCAGATAACTAATTTGTCATAGTGTTCTTATTTTTGTCATTTTTCTAATATCTGATAGCTCATTAATAGCTCATTCTTTTGTATACAATGCCATTAGTGCACCTCATTGTACTCTTCTAACATTCTGATATATATATGAGATTGATTTTGGGTTGTGACTTCATATGCACTTGTCATTTTTGTTTATAATTATTATCATGTGATGCAAATGCATGAAATGATTTGATTAGTGTAGAATGTATGGATTATGCAATGCAATGTTTACTTTCAAATGTATGGATAATGCAATACAATGATGAATGATAGATAGAAAATGTAGATGTTATGCTTATGCTTCATGGATGCACATGTATGTATGTAAATGAATTTATGGAATGTTTATGATATGTAATGTAAATGAAGTGATTCACATGATATGTTTTGTAGGTACTGATGAAGACAAGTGCTCAGTCATTGTCAAAAATTGATGTTTAACCGAGGATGGTGACTGCTTGCTGATCTATTAAGGAGACCTTCATGCGATGCTCAGTCCTTGTGTCATGTTTAGCATATTTTTGGAGAATCATTAAGCATTAAGCTGATTTTGAAATCATGAGATAAATGCAACCATGTAAAGTGCAAAATGAAATGCAGACCTAAGACCTAGGACTTAGTCACTGATCATGTGTTGATCATTTTCATCATTGAATATTTATTAGGTAACTGGATAAATTGATACAATGTCCACTAGTTAAGCAACCATGAACATATGAATATTGATTTTTATTTTGAAATGCCAGATTAGATATAAGTACCAAGGCATAAATGCTAGGATGACCTGAATATCATGTCCATTTTAATATTGCAATTTGTATAAGCATCAAAACATAAGCATTGTGATGACATGAATATGCCTTGCATACAAACACACCAAGCAGTTTAGGAGATCATTCTATTTTCCACGTGAATTAGCCGTAGTGACCTTTTATCATTCACATCCTTGGATAATTTTGCATTTCACAATAGAAAGAAGAAATTACTCAAAAGACAAAGTTAGATAAGACTTCATTGAAGCTTCTGGGTATCAATGGTCGAGGTACACATGGCCATCTAATACATGATGGAGGCACTTATAGTGGACACCAATTTAATCTAGAATTTCCAAAGTTGTTAGATTTTCACATACAAGAAGAAAACAAATAAATTATTATGCCCCCAGTCATCACTCTCTAAATCCTATAAAGGATATCATCGAGGAGCTTGTAGGAACAAAATATGCATAAATCTCAATGTGAATCAGTAAGTATACAAGGAGATAAAATCAATTGAGCAAAGATTGTTTTATTTGTTGTTGATGTTTGTTTGTGTTTTGTTGTAGGTGCGAAAATCCCTTTCTGGTAAGGAGACAGACATACTGAATCAGATGTAGCTTCAAAGGATTATGACTGGACATGACTCATCTGAGGTACTAAGGACTGTAGGATATGACATTGATTGCCCCCAAGTTTGGAACATTGATAGGATACATATGCATTTTCTTATTGGTGCACATACCTACTTAATTGAAAATAAGGATATATACAAATTCAAGTAGACTAAAAGCTAGAAAATACAAAGATTGCACCGAGAGATGGGGCATTTTGATATAAGTGGCACCCGTTTGTTGGGTTTTCACCATCTTGGCAGAGATTCTATTTTTTCTACCAAGGCACTTTCTTTTTTCTGTATTTTTCATCTTTTCAATTTTTTTTTGTATTTTTCCATTTTTTGATTTTTTTGTGATTCATCAAGGTGCCTACTACTAGGTTTTCACCAAGATGACCATTTTTTTAAGGACTTTTTCTGATTTGTATGGTTTTTTCTCTTTCAGGACATTTTACCATAGACTGAATGCCTCAGGCGTAGAATTTCTTTAGATGCAAAATGTTGATTGGTTCTTGGAGCTGTTCTCCTTTAATCATTAAGAGTTGATAGGCTCCAGAGCCAAAAGTAGCAGTGATAACAAAGGGACCCAGCCAGTTGGGTTCAAACTTCCCCTTGCGCTCTCAATGTGATTGATTTTTGGGATTTTCTCTCAAGACTAGATTGCCAACCTGAAATTCTTTGTGTTTGACTTTCTTGTTGTAGCCTCTAGACATTCTTTTATGATATACTCTGAGATGATCATATGCAGCTTGTCTATGCTCATCTAGTAATTCAAGTTCTTGCAACCTAGACACTCTATAATCATCATCAGTCATGAGTCCATGCATTTTGATTCTTAGTGATGGGATTTCAACCTCAATAGGCAGTACCGCTTTAGACCCATAAACTAAAGTGAATGGTGTAGTCCCAACGGGTGTTCTAATACTTGTTTTGTAGGCCCAAAGAGATGGATTGATCATGAGATTCTAGTCTCTTCCTATTTTATTAACTGTGCGATGTAGGATTTTCAATAGATTCTTGTTTGATGCTTTTGCTTATCCATTCCCTTGAGGATAGTATATAGACGACCAATGTTGTGTAATCTTGAATTTAGAACATAAGGATTCCAAGTCCTTATTCTTGAATTGGCCACCATTATCTATGACTATTGAATGTGGAATTCCATACTGACATGTGATGTAGTTCATGATGAACATTGAAATTTGTTTGTTGGTTGCTTGAGTTAAAGGAACTGCTTCTACCCATTTTGTGAAATAGTTTGTAGCTGTAATGATATGGATATGCCCATTAGAAGAATGCAGATGTATAGCCCCTATGAGATCAAACACCCATTGTTGAAAAGGCCATTGTGTAGTGAAGGGAATCAGATCTCTCCCCGACGCATGAATTAAGTTACCATGTACTTGGCACTTTTGATAGTTCTTAGCATATTTGATAGCCTCTTTTTCCATTTTAGGCCAATAGTACCCAACCCTAATAAGTTTTCAAGCTAGTGTTAAACCATTGGAATGTGATCCACATATACCTTTATGGACTTCCTCTAATTCTTGTTGAGACTCTTTGCATTCTAAACACCTAAGGAGTGTACCATCTAGACCTCGTTTGTACAGGTCATTACCTATGATGACATGCCGAGATGCATTTTGGATAAGGCATCACTTCTCATTGTGGTTGAAGGTATTAGGGATGATATGGTCTTGAAGGTAGGAGAAAACATGTTTGTATTTGGAGGAATCATGACCAACAATAGTGTAGATCATGCAAGTTTTGGGGGAATCATATGTAGGGAATGACAATACTTCCACCAGGAACTCGTAATGTAGTTCATGTTTGGGCTGCTGTAGTAGAGATGATAGCATTGCCATAGCATCAACAACCTTATTCTCCATTCTAGGAATTTGTTCAAAAGTGATTGAGATGAAATACTTCTTAAGGTCATCGACCATGTGCTTGTATGGAACTAGTTTCTCATAGTTTGTCTGGTACACATCATTGACTTGGTGTATGACTAGCCGTGAGTCTCCATGAATGTGCAACTCTGTCACTCTCCACTCAATTTCTATCTTCATGCCATTAAGTAGAGCTTCATATTCAACAATATTATTTGTGCAAGGAAATTTTAATCTGAATGCTTTAGGTATTGAGTAACCTTGCGGTGTTATGAACAATATGCCTACCCCAGATCCATTATGTGTGTAAGATCCATCAAAGAAAAGATGCCAAGTCCTAGAAGATATGTGCATGATGGATGAATCGGGAAATTCCATCTGTAATGGTGTATCATTGGATATTGGTGCTTTAGCTAACTGATCTGCAATGACTTGGCCTTTGATAGCTTTCCTTTCAACATATTCTATGTCAAATTCGCTCAATAGCATCACCCATTTAGCTAGTCTACCTGTGAGGACAACTTTTCTCAATAAGTATTTCAATGGATCTATCTTAGCTATCAATTGTGTTGTATGAGCTAACATATAATGTCTCAGTTTCTATGATGCAAAGATCATAGCTATACAAGCTTTCTTGATCATTGAATAGTTCTTCTTGTATGCTACTAGTGTTCTGCTGATGTAGTAAATAGCTCTTTCCTTTTTGTTTTCATCATGTTGTGCTAGTAATGCCCCCAGTGATGTATTTGTGGTGGAAACATATAGAACCAATGGCTTCCCCTGTATAGGAGGCATCATAATTGGAGGATTTGATAGATATTGCTTGATGTGGTTGAAATTATTTTCACATTCCTTGTTCCATGCAAAATTCACACCTTTATGTAATGTCTTTGTGAAAGGTTGTGATATATCTGCCAACTAAGATATGAAATGCCTGATTGATTGCACCCTTCCTTGTAAGGTTCTCATTTGACTGATATTTTTGGGGGGTTGCATCTCCATGATAGCCTTGACTTTAGCAGGATCTACTTCAATGCCCTTCTTTGAAACAATATAGCCCAGGAGCTTTCCAGAAGTGAACCAAAAAAGCACACTTTTTAGGTTTTAGTTTGAGACTAAACTTCTCCATCCTATCTAGTATTTTGCTCAAGTTATTCAGATGTTATGATCTTGTCATAGACTTAGCTAAGGTATCATCAACATAGTCTTCCATGGTTCGATGCATCATGTCTTCAAAGATAGATGTCATAGTTTGTTGATAAGTAGCTCCAACATTCTTGAGACCAAATGGCATGAAATTCCAATAGAAGGTACCCCATGCACATGTGAAAGTTGTTTTATCCTGATCCTTTGGAGAAATTTTGAGTTGGTTTTATCCTGAGAATCCATCCATGAGAGAGTATATTTCAAAGTCTACTATCATATCCACTATCATATTGATGTTTGGTAGTGGAAAGTCATCCTTAGGGCATGCTTTGTTCACATCTCTGAAGTCTATGCATACTCTAATAGATTTGTCATGTTTCGATACTTGAACAATATTGGAGATCCATTCAACATAATCAATAACTCAGATAAATTTGGCTTTTAGTAGTTTCTCAAGTTCAGCTTTTACAAGAAGTGCCACATGAGGATGCATTTTACACAACTTTTGTTTTATATGTTTAGATCCTAGAGATATAGAAAGATGATGCATGATCAAATTTGGATCTAACCCTGGTACATCAGAATACTTCCATGTGAAGTTGATTTTCTTTTTTGTTAGGAAAGTAGTGAATTCTTGTTTCTCTTCCTCTGATAGGGATTGTGCTATATGAATAAGCTATGGTTCCTCTATTGTACCCAAGTTGATAGATTGAGTTGGTTCTATCAATACTAGAGATCTATCTTGTAAATGACTCGGAAGAACATCAAATATCTCATCCTTAGGTGCCTCAGAGAGGTTTTATCCTTCAGATACATCTTTTATTTTTATTATTTTAGGTTCTAAGACTGCCACATAATGGTTTTCACCCTCATAACTCTATTTCTTTTTTCTTTTGTTTTTTTGACTGAGATATTTGATATCTGACTCTATCACGCTAACGCTAGGTTTTCTGATGGAAGTTTTCATAGGTTCCACTGCATTGAGGTAGCAGGAAAGAGCGTAGTCAGTCTGGAAGGTGTGGATATCTTGGTTTGGATTGGTAGATGTTTGGTCAATAAGCTCTAGATGTTGGATAGTCAACATAGGGGAGGATTGGGAAATGGTGTTCACACCTACGATGTTGTCATCATTGGTCCTAACCCGAATCTTGAATTCAAAGGTGATATTACTACTCAAAATGTTCAGTTCATGAATTATTTCAATGTCATTATTGGATTCCACCTCAGCTATAGGTGGATTAGATTTGTGAAGTTTGTCATTTCGCTCTAGACTTACATCAGATTTAGGTGAATATTGGTGAATGACATCAATGTGTTTTTCAGTGATAAGATCATCTTCTTCTGGAATAACTCCCCATTCATAGTCATTTGATTCATCCTTTGATTCTTCTTGTGGACCTTTGGGAAATCTGAGAACATGTGTGAAGTCAAGACAAATCCCCAAAGCAGGATTAGACAAATCCCCAAAGCAGGATTACCATTAGAATCTTAGCGAAACTCATATTTGTGGGAGTCTGTCTTAGAATCACTAGAATATCCCAAATGTTTAGCTATTGTGAGAGGTTTACCTTCTTCTTTTTCATTAGTAGGTTCTTGTGTATCTACTACATTGATATTCTCCTTAGGTTTCTCTTCATCCTTAAGAAGATCTAGTGTGTTTTGAGGTAAACATTCATAAGGAACAAGATCAGTGGTGTGTGAATCATCACTACTTGATTGTTTTGTTTCTTCCTTCAGCTGAGCTTTTGTTGTTGGACTTATATGTTCTAGAACATGTGCTGAGTTACCATTGAGGTGGAAGGGTTTCTTGTGATATCCAATACTTGTAGTTTCCTTGTTTTGTCACCCACAATGTTCAATAGGTTGTATGATTCCCTTGCCTCTTTTTCCTAGAGGTCCTTTTCCAGTAAATCCCATTTTAGACATGAGTTTGTGACCTGGTACATATGACTTTGAAGGGATCTTATTTGACTTGGAGTCACATTTTTGAACTGTTTTAGACTGGGAATCATCTTTGTATAGCCATGCAAGCACAACTTCTTCCTCTTCAAACTCTTTCTTAGACACTTTCTCCATGACAAAACTTCCATTATAGATAGCTTGAGGTTCTTTAGATGCTTGTTTTGTCTATTTTAAAGGCTTCTTATAAGATTTAGGTGGGACTCGGAGAGATGTTAGAGATAGGACTAGTTCCATAGTATATTCTCCCATGCCTGTGTCCTTGATTTTGACCTCTTTGGCAATGTATTCCATCTTGGAGGTAGATGCTATGTCTTTTTGCTTAGTGGAAGATTCCCTATTATGTGGAACAAGTTTGTCAGCACTCTCTTTCAAGGCATTGCAAGATGTGGATATGTCAGCTGGAATTGTTACATCTACTCCATCATAAGGAAATTTCACGCATTGATGGTATGTTGATGGAATAGCTTGCATTTCATGTATCCAAGGTCTCCCTAGAAGAATGTTGTAGGCCAATGGAAGATCTAGAACTTGACAGGTGATGTCTTTGATAACTGGTCCTGTTCTGATAGGTAGTACAATCATTCCCTTGGAGGATCTTTCTTGTTCATCAAATGCTTTTATGGTTATCTTCTTTTTAGGATCAATAGAATATTTTGATAATCCCAGTTGTGTGACCAATTTGTAGGAACATATGTTTAGACCAGTGCTCCCATCTATCAACACATGTTTGACATGATGGTTTTGGATTAAGACTTCAATATGAAAGGGCTGGTTATGTGGATGACTCAACAAATTGTCATCTTCCTCTGAAAAGGAGATATACTGGAGTGATGTCAAATGACCAACCATAGTCTAAAATCTGTCTAGATCAAGATTGTCAGGAACATTGGAACCAAGCAGAGCTTTATCCAGAATAGCTCTATGAGTAGGAGATATCCAAAGCAACTCAAACATGGATATTTTTGCATTGGTATGCTGGAGTTGCTAGACAATACTGTATGATGTTTCCTTGGTCTCTTTAGGGTTTGATGATTTTGAGGCAACCCTCTGTTTAGAAGTAGATGAAAGATTGAAAGGCACCTTAGGGGCATTTGGTGAACCCAAGTTTTGTCCTTGTAGATGTACATGAGCTTGTGATTGAGTTACCACATTTGTTGATTGATTATCTCTATCTCTTTTTACAATGGTGATGACATTGCAATGTTCAGATAGACATGGTTCAACCATGTTTATAAAATCATTATTTCCAGAGTAGGTGTAATTGACTTTAGCACCCATGTTAGGTTTAGAAGATGAATCTCCTTGATTATACTTCAAAAATGGTTCGGTGAATGTTGTATGATAATTGTTGGTCTTATGGTTGTCAATTACAATTTCTCCATCATCAATTTTTTCTTGTATGAGATGCTTTAAGTGCATACAATTATTGGTTTTATGACCCTTGTTTTGATGGAAGTCACAGAAATTGGTCTCTTTCCACCATTTAGGTTTAACTTCAGGATCATATGGTTTTATCTCAGGCAATGTGATGATTTTGTTTGCCAATAGCATTTTCATGGAAAATTCTAAGGACTCACCCAAAGGAGTGAACTCATGCTTTGGTTTTGTAACCCATGGTTTATAGTCATTAGACTTTTTAGAAGATTCAGATGCCTTTAGTTTGGAAGCTTTTATGGCTTAGGTGCTAATGGTGAGATTCAATGCCGGTGCCTTTGATGGAGCACTAATGTGATCGACAACACCATCTTTTACAACATTTTTATTCTTGTTCTAGAATTTGACTTTATCTTTTTTGTTGGAACTAGAACCTAGTTCGTACTTTCTATCTTTGTTAAGCGATATATCTCCCTTACGAACAAGCACATTTTTGATCTTTATGGCATTTAATACCATTTTCTCAAAAGTAGTATGATTTTGCATTTGCAGGTGATAATTGATTTCCATAATTAGGTTATTGATAAAGATTTCCAATTTCTCATTTTCTGGGATTTGTCTGGCATAGAGTGAAAATTTCTTCCTCCAGCGTTTGAGGAAGGTCAAGAAGGGTTCTCCCGACTTTTGTTTAAGATTGTAGATGTCAATCATAGTGACCGGATGTTGAATATTGTAAGAGTACTATTGGTAAAATATTTTGATTAGCTCCTCAAAATTCTTGATGGTTGGAGGTGTTTTAGAGAACCAATGAATGGTTGCTCCTCCCAGAGATCATGAAAAAAGATGCATTAAGTAGGTTGGTTCATGCATAAAATCCATGGATTGAGTACAAAATTCTTTGACATGATCTTGGGGGTCAGATTTTCCATCGTATTTGTCATATTTTGGTATCTCCACTCTTTTTGGGAATGATGGCATGTACAAGTTTTTATCGAATGGAAAGGGGCATAGAGCCTCCATAGAGAATTCTTTAGGTTCCTTCTCTTTTTCTAGCTTGTTGAGCTTACCTTGCATGGCATGCATCTATTTTATCATGGCTATGATGGGAGTTTCTTCCTCTTGTGTGACGATATATTTGACATTGAAGTCTTGAGGAAGTTTGGCTCCTTGTTGAGCTAGTTGTAAGAAATAGGCCTCTTTCTCTTCTTGCAAGAAGTGTTTCATCATTTTTCGAAAGACATCATCATTTCTATATCGTTCAACTTCAGATGGTGTTGGTTCAGGATCTCTACCATGATTAGAGTGATGACCTTGGAATCCTTGGTTTCTTCCTCCTTGAGACATTGTAGTGTTGTGAGACTCCCGGGGATTGATTGATTACCTCCGTGTGTTGATTAAGGAGGATTATAATAACATTCTTTAAGATGCAGATTACCTAGAGCATCTTCTTTGTACAGATTGGTATCATAAGGTTGATTAATGGTCTGGATAATGTAAGAAGACAAAGGTAATAATTTTGATTCTTCTCTATGTTTTTTGTGTGAGGAAGCTCTGGTTTCCACCATTAACCTTGGGTGAATCAGAAGACTAAGATTAAGATAATGGATGAATGATTTGATTCAAGAAAATTGAATGATGTGACCTTGTCAAGAGTAGATTGGTTGATTGATGAAAAGATTGATTGGACATAAGTGTAGGATACTGTGCCCTAGGCATATGGGTAGACACTTAAAAGATAGCGGACATTGAGCTCACAACACTTAGCCATTTTTGAAGATTGAATTTGAAGATGATTTTGACAAGGTTTTGACACAAGATAAAATAGGATCCAAATCAATAAATCAGAAGGCTAGATCAAACTCAAGAGACCACTTTAGGGAAATGAATTGGATTGTTCTAATTTTCTCCTCTGTTCCTGACATAGTGAATATTTTGACAGAATCTGGTAGTTGACTACAATGATTGAGTTTCTAACAAATTTGAAGGCTTTTTGACAATTTTGACACAACTATCATATGACTTTCTCCAGGCTCGTACGAGTCAGGATGGGGTCTGATATGACAAATTGACAAAACTTGTATGACAATCGACTCTAGTATTGAATTTTTCTTGGGTTTTCTGACAATAATCATATGACAAAGTACATGTTCCTGTACAACTTTCTAGGGGTTCTAAAATGACAATTGGCAAAACTCGTACGACTTTTGGTTTTCCAAGATGACAGTTGACACTAGAAAGGATTTTTTTGCTTCATATTTCGGTGAATTTCAGTTGTTTGGTATTTTTAGTATCAAGTTGATTGCAAATTTCTCTGTCCAAGTTTTTGTAGATCTATGAAATTGATTGTTTGAGGTTGTTTAACATAGAAATAGGCTCACAATCATAGTAAACAGAGGGAACTGACTCAATGAATCAATCACACCTATGTTACCCTAGCTAGGAGAAGAGATATATTACTTGCTCATTGACTTAGGAAAACACTCATGGACTCCTCAGAATATGGTGAGAGAACAACACACAATGGATTTTGAAGCCCATATTAGCCAAGTTCAAGCATCGAAGAGGGCTCGATATGATGAGTTTCTTGGGGTGATTACTATTCACCTCACACAAGCACTAAAAATACTTCAGAGGTAGATCGGTAGTAAACTAGCTTAGTCTTTTAATCAAGGCATCCATTCACGATTGTCCCCCATAGTGCTGCAAGTAGGATTAAGGCTGTTAAACCTATGAGCACTTTGACAAGGGTAGTCTCACAAGCAAGATTTAAGTGGCTTTGCTCTACACAAAATCAAAGCGTGTTCATGGCACAAGGCCAAGGAAAAAATACATCTATGTCTTCTGAGGCTTTAACGTCAAGGAAGTGTCAAATTTTATAGTGGGGTGGAAGAGTCAGTGTAAGACTTGTCCCCACTTGGGTCATTCCTGAGAGTTTTTTACCTCTTCGATAGGCCCTCTAAAGGATTAATGAAAATGTGAGGTTGGGGACCACAAGATCTAGGTTTCTAATTCTCTGAAAGAGAAAATAATAATCCCCTAACCTTGTCCTTTTCCCTATCCAAGACACGCTAAGCAATATTAATCTAGAGATAGTACGCAAATTGGCACTAAAGAAGACACCTTTTGGGTTTCTGATTCTCCTAAGAAGGAGAAGAGCATAATCCCCTAAGTATTTTCCCCTATGGAAATAGACGCACGTACCTATTAAACTAAGTGCCTATGAAAATGAAATTGAAATTTAACTAGACACAATATTTGCTTGAATAGTAGGCAACCTTGCAAAACCACTTATCAGAAGTTTTTTTTACAACGAGCTTTCTTTGACCAGCAAATTCTCTGAAAGTAGGGTTATCTGCAAAAGATGGCTTAGAAGTCAAGACAAGAAAGGCCAAAGAATGGGGTTTTTATGGTTAATATTTGTCTTTCATCCTACACAGATATTGTTAGGCTACCAAAAATCACCAGAAACAACAAGTATCAATCATTAGGATTAACTGTCAATAGAAATCTGAAATCAAAATCTCTAAAAACTACTCAAAATATGATATGACTATGCAAAAATGGCATCAAAACTTGTACAACACTATGTTAGTTCTCATATGATAATTCAAAAAGCATACAACAATGGGTCAGTCCTCATACAACAAAGTAACTATCATACGATAATACCCATACAACCTGCCTAAAACTTTTAATTATCGTATGTCATATGATAGACATGATCTCCTAATATGACAATCTGCAAAATGTCGTATGAAATTGTACGGACCAAAAAATTAAAAATTGTAGTTTTAATATGAAATGTCAAAAAATAATAAAGTCAAGATGGAAACCCATTGCAGGCCCCACGGTGGGCGCTAGAAATGTGCGTGTGAATTTTGAACCTAGCTGTGGACACAACACTTCAGTAAAACATTATTGGTTAATATGTTAGAAAATTTGCAATAAGAATAAACAAAATTAACCAAGTGATTTACTGCCTTCTAGTAGGTGCGAGTATGGTATTCTCAAATTATGACCGAGATTAGTGACAATGCAACACCTAAATGAAGGATTTGAAATGATGAAAGTAATGAAATTATGGATGCAGATTAATCTATATTTTTGGATTTTCTATGCAATATAATGAAAACTGATATGAAATTAATCTAAAATGGATTGAAATGATTTGCAAATCTAATCTAACAATGCTATGGAATGTTATGAATGAATTGAAAACAATGAATTAAAATTGCAAACAATCTCACAATCGCCTATTCTCAAGAGCTCGATTCTCCAAGTAATTGAAAGCATAGTTGAAGGATTGTTTGTAAAGGACTAAGCCTGGTTTATATAAAAATCTAGGGCTTGAAGGTGCATGGAAAAAGCCCTAAATCACTCCTGGATTAACTTAGATTGATTGTTGAGTTATCAAGAAATTAGAATTAGTTAACTCACAAAATCATGCAAAATCAGCTTTTTAACTCAAATCAAAAGTTTAGATCACTTTTTAACTCGAAATAGATGTTGAGTTAAAAAAGATAACAAATTGAATTGATTTATTGATTTAGAGTTTAACTATTTTTCTGAATGTGCATGGATAATATGAATTAATTTAATATTCCAAGTGATTTATTCTCAACTTAACTGATTTATGGGTTAATCAATTATTAAATCAAAATTTATTCCAAAACTAAATCATTAAATTTTGATAGTTTGATTTAATCAATTAAATGAGAATTTAATCAATTATTTGTAGGATTTTTTAATTTATTGTCAAAATTAAATAATATTAATTAGGAATAAATAGAATTAAATCTAATTAATAAATTAAGTGGCAGAATTAAGTCTAATTAATTAAATATTTATCATATTCAATTAATCAAATTTAGGATAAATAAAAGAATATCATTTATCGCTAAATAAGATTTAATTAAGAGATAAATTAGGAATATTCAAGAATATTCCCCGATGCAGAATTAAGATAAAATCAATTAGGATTTTGAAGATCTGATGTGCAGATGTGCCTTAGGTTACAAATTTAACGTCAACTTCAATTGATTTGTTGATATAGGAGGGCAATGGTCCTATAGCCCATTTTGGGGTATTACAATCCATTTCTAACATAGTTTGTGAAGAGGTCTCACAACTGTCCATCATGCTATCCAATGCACCCCTATCCTTGGCTATGATGTCCTCAATGTTCTTTATGTGTCTAATGGGATTGATGCAATAACTATACAACTTTCTTTCTTGTGCCACACAACTTTTGGCCTTAATTATGGTTGCTTTCAAAATGCCCAAGTCCCATGAGATGGACTGGCAAACTTCCTTCATCTTCTTTTCTAGGTATCTTTTCTCAGCCTTTTCCTCTGCGATCTTCAATAATAACTCAAAATGGTTGTAAAAGTTGTCCAGTGCCATGTTCAATTTCTCTGCATGATCCTTTCCTTAAAATGTAAGAGGTGTAGGGAGTATTTTATTTACAGTTTCTACTGCCCTAGTAATCACCTTAACCTTCTTATCCCCTTTTTGTTTTGTCCTCTCTTTTGCCTTAGAAAATGCCATGAAGGATAATCTCATGAGTTCATCCTCATCCATAATTTCTACATCAGCGCTCATTGATTTTTCCATACTTGCCAACAATAGGGTGGAGGAGGTGTCAGGTTCTTTTTTGAGCTCAACTCTTACCTCTTCTTCTTTTTCTATTCCTGTCTCTTCTTCCTGCTCTTCATCTCACTGTTTTTCCTTCTCTTTTTCTTTCTCTTCCTATTTTTCTTCTATTTGTTCTTCCTCTTTCTATCCTTCCTCTTCTTAGCCATCGAACTATCTAGATTTCCTTGAAAAGGATCATTTATATCAAGTGAGGTGTCAAGTGATATAGGCACACCAATAACAAAGAAGTCTGGTTTCTTGTTAACTTCACTTTCTTATATGCTCTTCTCTGTTGTCCTAGAACTTTCTCCCATACCAGAAGGTTTAGGATTGGTGGCTTTGGGAGGTGAAGTCTTCTTAGGAATGTCTCTCATAAGAATTTGATCCAATGCCTTTTGTGTGTCTTCAATTACCTCATCATATTTTCTTGCCATTATCTTTACATGTCTGACCTTAGTTCTCAATAGAGGTTTGAGTTCCTTAATTATTCTCTCCCTTTCATGTATGGAAACTATAGGCAACATGTCTTCAATTTATTTATTTCTTATTGTTTCATCCTCTGACTATGATTACTATTTCCTGATTTCTAACTTTCTATACAGGTCGTATGGTATACTTCCTTCTATTTCTAGTAGATTATTTTTATAAATTAGTAGGTTCCCAATCACTATGTCCTCTATCACTGACTAATTTTTAGAGTCATACCTCTCATAGTACCTATTCAATGTCTTCAAGTTTCCATCTCTTATTATTCTTTTCTATAACATTTTTATGTTCGGTTTCCACAAATTCTCTATTTTCTTTTGTTCTACCTTTTCTTCTTTCTACTCAGTTACCTTGTCCTCTTTTTTCTTTGTTTCTACCTCAACCTTTTGTTTCTTAGGGTTAATAGGTCTATTTGATCTTGTAGATCTCCTAGGAGTGCTTTTAGGTGCATCCTCTTTTGCAATCTTCTCAGGAGTGATTGATAAATCTATTACATTAGAAGTAGGACTTACTGTCCTTTCTACTTCAGAAGGAGGAGGTGCTTCAATTTCCATGCTAGAAGACCCTTCTATCATCTTATTCCTTATTTACTTTAGTTTTTCCCTTGTGATCCTAGCTTGCATTGCTATTTCATCAACCATCTTCTCTATTTTCCTCTTCCTTGTTCCTTTATTTCGTTCCTCTCTAACCTTTGCTGATTTCTCTTCATAGATTCCCCATCTCTCTTTAGATGTATCAATTTCTGATGCTAGCACATGCTCAATATGCATTACAAGTACTTCAAAACTAACCTCATACCCCATAGGGTAGCACCATTTATTTCGAGGTTCTTCTACTTCAAAGCACACACAATTAGTTTCAACCATGAAATAGATTGTGTCCTTGTACCTCTCAACTAACTCCTCAGGAATCCTATATCTCTCCTTCATTTTCCTTTGAATAATCTTAATCATTCCTAACAACTCACCATCTACCCAGGTTTTGTTCTATCTCTGGTAGCTTTTTGATATTTGTATACCAGTAGGTATATCATCCTTCCATGCTCTAGGATGCATTTCGAGAAACTTGTGCTCAATATGAATGTACATGTGAATCAGTAGTGAACCAAATATAAATGCTTTTAACTTATCCTTCTTAATAACCCTCACATTCTCCAAGAATTGTTGTGCTAGGATCTCACATAGGTTGTATTTGGTGTTTTATTTTACCATTCTGTAAGCCATCATGATTACCCCTGCTGATATAGAGTTAAGTCTGCTACTATAATATAACTTGTATCCTAGTAGTATTACTACCAGTATCATATCTTGCTGAAATATATCATTAACAGTCATCGCTCACTTGTCCCATTTGGAATGTGTTAGGTTTTCTACTTGTTTCATGATGTTTTTCTCTGCCACAAGGAGGGCTCTAGTATTGTCCAATCCATTTATTTCATGAATCAACTGGCTACATATCTTTATAGACTTCTCTCCTATCCAGATGAACTGATCATGGTTTCTGCTTAGTATAATTTTGAACCATTCAGTCTCACAAAACTCATTTAGGAGGGTTAGCTTTATGATTGATTAGTATTCTAGGTGTTTGAACTCTTCCTTCATTTTCCCATCTGATTCTATCATCTCATTTATCTCCCTATAGATTTTTGCATCCCCTATAGTCTCATACTTACAATGAATGTAAGCCCTAATGTCTTCTATGTGAAGGACACCGTATGAGGTTTGTGAAAATGCTCCTTCTGGATCATCCTCACAGGACTTAAAAGGGTGTCTCTTGAACTTATACCTTGGTCTATCAACAATATCATATGACAAGTGCATCCATAGCTTCTTATAGAGTATATGATCTAAATACCTTTAATACACCGAATTCTAGAACTTCTTCTTCAATCGATCATGCAATGTGGTTACTAGGTGGTTGATGTGCTAGGGTATGAATTTCCAAGTGCTGCGATCATAGATATAGACTCCATAATGTTTGTATACACCATATCTAAGCTTGCATGAGCTTATTCCACATAATCAGGGGTTGGATATAATCCGTTTTCTGCATCCAATGCTCCCCCTAAGGCCATGCTCAGCCTTTTAGGTCGATGTAGCAATTTTAACATCATGCAAAGACACAGTAGCATCTACTGTCTCTCCCTGAACCAATTCCTTAGTGAAATATTTTACCTTCCATATCTTTCCATCATCTTCATCTGCTAGTTTTCTGAAATGACTATTGAATTCATCCATGTATTCACGAAGAATTTTACCACTATCACTAATATTCTTCTTTATAACCACAGGTGGTGGTCCTCTTCTATTTTTCATTCCATTATACCTACAAAACTTCACTATGTGTCCTAGGTTGTTGCATTTGAAACATGTAGGTGGTCTTCTATCCTTATTAAACTTTAGCTTACAATACCTTGTAGTATGCCTAATGTTATTGCATTTGTACCATGTGATCTTAGCTATTGATTCTTCTTTGATGTAATCTTGTCTTCTTCTTGATTGATCAAGTTTTCTACATTCTACTTTCTTATGTCCATATGCATAACAGTTATAACAATAACTAGTAAAAGGTTTGAAAGGACCTTTACTTCTGCAATCTATTTTCATGTGTCCAATTTTGTTGCATCCAAAGCATCTACCTTTGAAAGGTTTGATTTGATCTTTAGGTTCTTCAAGAGTGGATATGTCTTCAGTCTTCACTTCATGTGATTCTTCATGAGTCTTAGAACATTCTCCTTCATTTTACCCAATTCCAGTCATGTCTCCTTTAGGATTTTGTCTCTCTCTTTTTTCATCAATTTTATCACTACTCATGTGTAACTTCTCAATGTGTAATTTGGCTTGAGTGAGTTCACCTTTAATAATATGATTGTAATTCTCTAATTCCAGGCATTTATCCTTGTAGTGATCAAGTTCAATCTGCATGTTTTCTCCTTTTAGAGTCTCTTCAACTTTGTATCTTGCATCCTTTTCATGTTGAATTTATTTAATCATCAGAAGATTAATTTGTTCTTTTTCTTGCTCCATCTTCTTTACTTGGTCTGATGTATCATTTTATGAATCCTCCTTGATCTTATCCATAAGGTCTTGTCTCTAACTTTTTGAAAGTTCAAGTTCCTTTAGTTTCTTAATGAAACCTTCTGCTCTTCTTAATTTGAATTTCAATTTGCCATTCTCAGCTTTTTCTTTGTCTAGGTTATCAAGTGCTGCTTCAAAGTTCTCTTGCAAACCTTTTGAATCCATTCTGATCTCCCTTAAGTTGTTAGGCTTTCTCTCCAAGGGCCAATAGCTCTGATAGCAATTGTTAGGATTAAGTAATACTAAGAGGGGGAGTGAATCAATATTATAACACTTCAACTTAAACTTAAACCAATTGAAAATAAACCATATGAATGCTAAAATGAAAAGAACATACACACATAACCAATAAATCATAACACCATTATTTGTTTTTGAGGAAATCCTGGCCAAGGTAAAACCCTGGTGGGGATGGTACCCACAACTATGTACAAAAATATAAAATCCATGTTAGGAGATCTAACCCTATTAGGAGATGAATATTACATAGTACATTTCCTTGTTAGAGGAATGTCAACCCTATTAAAGGTATACAAAAACCTTGTTAAAGGTATGGTGAGCTTACAACTCTTACAATCAATAATTTAGTTATAAAAGTGTTCTTCAATAATGAATAATACAAGCATCTGTTATGCTTTGATAGTTCCAGTTATGATTCACAATAGCCTTTGTCAATCAATAATCTTGCATCTTCTATCAGTCATCGCTAATATACAAAATTCACATCCATATCATCATCACAATCGCTTTCACAAAACACTCCATACTTATATCTATTATGCCATCTAGTTGACTCTCAAATACAATACAAAACATAATAATTATTTGTACAAATGATAAATACTGAGTCAATAATCTTTTATTACCAAAGTTTCAGTAATATACAATCTTCATCTGACTTAGCACATTACCATTCCATCTAGCCTTCCCTTAATCATCACGACTATTCATATGCCCTATTTCACTATTCCTCTATCTTGACATGCCTTCATATCACTATAACTTACTGATATCAACACCAAAACACATGCAACCTTAACTGAAGATCATACATATCCCAAAATGTCTTCCTCTAAGTTTGTAAGCTATAACATAACATATACTATCTTCACTGATCAAACCAATACTACAGTATACTGTAAATCTGATTCTGTACTTAGTCATTTTCATGACCGTGTCTCCAAAACTTATACTTACTCCATGTGATCACTATGACATATGTGTTGCCATAAATAAAAAACCTCAAGTGATTCTCAATGCACTCAAAACATCACTTTCCAATAGATCAGACTAAAGGTCGCATAGAAAAACTTCATGAGAGCAGAAAGAAATTGGATGAGTGAATTAACATGAAGAAGCATGTTGGAGATAAGACAGGAGTAGGATTTAATGATAATTCAGATCAGAGGAAAGATAGAGTTGTGGTGAATCTTGATTCACCTAAGAAGTCTAAATCTAAGATTTTGATAGTAGAACCTGAGATACCTTATTGCAAGGACAATGACAAGGATTGCAATCGTAAAGATCAATCAAAGAAACCAACTGAAAAAGGTATTCTTAAGCCAAAGTTTACTAGTTTTGGTTTTAATTTCTATTTGTATAGACACAAGATGAGATATTGTAGAAAACCAGATATAAGATCTAGCAGACCTACATATCATCACTTAGATGATTTCCTTAAGAAGAAAAAGGAGAAAATTTTGAATGAGGTAAAGATAGAAAAAGGTCAATGCAGTAAAGATGCATAACATAGACAATCTAACGATAAGGAAATACATAAAGAAATTGATATTATGCAAGATGATGTTTCTAATAAAGATTATGATAAGACAATTGAAGAAATTAAGAAACCTATTACTAGACCTAGAAAGATTGTATGATACAAATGGAATAACTTTGGTCATAATGCCAAATATTGCAAGTTGCAAATTTTCTATAGTCAATTGAAACCCAAGAAGAAGGTGACATGTTTTAAGTGTAACAATGATGGACATGTAGAAAAGTATTGCAGATGTATTGACCAATGAAGATGTCCTTCAGACCATTCTCAAAGGAAAAAAAATTGAATGAAGAAGATAAAGAGCTAGCAGGATTGAAAGCAAAATTTAAGGAGAAATGGGTCAAATGGAATGAACTTGTGGAATTTGAGGTTAAGAAAGATGAAGAAAAGAATGTGAGCACCCACAAGAGTCCTAAGATTCTTGTTGAGTCATTTCTAGGGTGCATTGCTTCACCATATTTATGATAGGTAATGTATGACTTAGGGGGAGCATGACACATTAACACCATTTAGATATAGAGCCCCTATATGGATGAGTTAAAGTTGTGTGAACTTTAAGACACCTTAGTTATTGTGTTGGGTGATCTTTGAAAAGATCACATCTAGTTTGGAGATTTATGTGAGAAGGTCTACCAATTTGAGCCTGCATTGGTTTCTTGCAGCTTTATGGGTAGTTTTTGTGATTGTGCCAAATTTTCTAAAAGGTTAAGACTGTGGTCGAATTACCTACCATTTACACAAAGATTAGAGAGCATTGAAGAGTTTGGAGCAGTAATTAGAGCTTGAAGTGTTTACAGATGTGTTCACAAAACCCTCACATGACCGCGTGAGTTAGGTATTTGTGATTATCTCAAGAAATCTTTGTCAATTACAGTAACAAAGTAATCGGTATGGATACATCGAAGGTCTTTAATGTACCTGAGAGGAATAGGTACAAATTTAAGATTCATCCCTTCAAATATACCGAAGAGGATCAAGAGGGTGCATTTTTGCACACCCTAGCCGGTGTTCTTCATGTTGAAGGCATCAAAGCATACATACATAATAAGATTAAATTTATAGGCACATCAAAGATCTATGATGAAATTTTAGGGTTATATAATGCACAGAAAACCCTAAGAGAAAAATGTAGGAAAGTTCACAGGTTGCTAATAGTCAAATACATGGAGAGATTTGAATTTGATGAATTAGACTAGATCAAGATTGTGCTAAGTAGAATTAATGATGAATTCATATGGATTTGTGGAAATCCCACTAAGATTAGCAAGGAACTATTACATGAGATCACTGGATTACCTATGAAAAGTAAAATACCCATTGTAGAGAAAAACATAAGATTTAAACTAGAAAAATTGACTAAAAGCCAATGGAACAAAAGAGCCATGACTGTAAATGATATCGCATAAGTAGATGTCAAGTTAGTAGCAAAGATATTGGAATACAAGTTTCAATATAGCAACAGAATAAACAGTGTGTTAGCCAGTTTTGTTCACATGGATTACAAGATAGTAATTGAAGATGAAGAGTATGAACTATGCGAGGTCCTAAGGCAACAACTAATGGAAAATCTTGCAAGGATAAAGAGAAACAGGACAACACATTTTTGATTTGGATCACTGATTATGTATATATTCTTTCATGTTATGAGAATATTTCCTAGCATGTATCTATGGGGATATGATAAATGCTCTATGCAGATGATTAGTGATTGTTATAGGAGAAGTGATGAGAAAAACATGTATGTTGATATTGCAGGCATGATGAAAGTCTTCCAAAAGGAAATTCATGAAAGGGAAAGAATCCCTTGGAGACTAGTTGATAAGTATAAAGATGACATCTGTTTCATGGTGGAAACTAACAACACATGTTTTAAAGTAGTGGAACCTAGAACTTCATGGGCCACCCCTAGGGGATATGAATTTGATTACACGATTTTGGAGCTTCATATCCAACATGTACTACAATCCCCTAAAAATCCCAATGTTCTTAGATGGGGCACATATATAGAAAAATACACAACAATAAAGGAAGAGCTGGTAAAAGGGAGAAGGGAGAAGAAAGTTGAGTCCCTTGTTGAAAAAATAATAGGGAAACATGGCATATCAAAAGATGAGATGAAGAATGCTAGGGAAAAAGTTGCAAAACTTGGGAAGAAATATAATATTCCCTCTCCTCAACCCAGTATTGAGGCACCTCAAGTGGTGGAGATTGTAGAAGAAGATGAAAAGGAAAACTATGACACTCCTACACCTACTAGGAGGACATCACAAAGGTAGGATACATGAGTAGCACAAGGTCAAACACCTCCCAAAGCTAGACTAAAGGCCATGGCTAGTGGACCAGGAAGGAAAAGGAAAACACTTGATACTCCTCCATCTTTGCATGGGAAGGATAAACAACAAAAGCTGGTAGAAGAACATGAAAAAGAAGAGGATGTTCAAGTAATGGATATAGAGATGACCAAGGAACAAGAAGATGAAAAGGATAGAAAATTTCAAGAGGCAAACATAAGGGCACTTGAAGTAGACAAGAAGAAAGTAGAAGAGACAGAACAAAAGAAAGGTCAGGAAGCACAAAGGTATTTGTTCAAACCCTTCCTAAAAGTTCTACAAAAGAGAGCAGTGAATGATGGTAAAATTTCCTTGATTGAAAAATATTCTGATAGATATGATGAGGAAGAGAAAAATAAGATAGAATATATAGTTGTGGAGCACATTCTCACCTTTAAAAAGAATTTGATTGAAATAGTCAAATCAGTAAGGACCTATTTGAGAGATTAGAAGGAAGAAATAAGAGAGCCCTTGATGAGGACACCAAGATGAGACATGAAATTATTTTACAAAATATTACTACCATGACAAGGAGTAAGATGGGAGAGTGGCTTAAAAAGTTAAGGCCAAAGCTAAGGATCAAAACCAAAATCATTAAGTTTATGGCTCGAAAGTATGAAGAGGTTGAAAAGGAAACACATGATAAGGTTGGAAAATTACTCCTTGAGGAGCGACCTGATCTTGGGAAGTTTATAAGGACCCCAACCCCACTAATAATCTCCACAAAGCCTACAATTTCCAAAATTGCAAAAGAGGCTGAAGGTCCAAAGGAGACAGAGGTAGTTGATACTACCTTACTTGATTTCTACATTGACAATGTTGGAATTTCACTAGACACAAAGTAGGATACATCTGATCCATTTCAAATAACTAAATCTTTGGCCAACATTGATGAAATAGTAAAGAATCTGAGCCTCCCAAGATTGCTCAAGAAAAATCAGCTGAGAAAGAGAAACAAAAGGAGAAAACACCTAAAAAGGAACATGTATCAGAAGAAAAAGGTGAAGAAAAATAAATAGAAAAGGGGAAGGAAAAGGAAAAGGTAGAGGAACACACAAAAGGAATTCTACCTATCACCCCTTTTGCTACACCTAGTTTGTTGGCAAGTGGATCTCAATCACTTCCAACTAACTTAGAGCATATAGATGTCACAGATCTTATGTTGTGGTCAGTACTTGCTTTTTCCAAAGAAAAGGAGAAATCAAAGAAAAAGACTGCAAAGACAATCCAACAAGAAACAACAGTGTTAAGTAAGTTTTTGATTACTCCTCCTAGAGATATTGGAGATCCTATAACTAATCTAGATGATTTTCTAAGTACTATAATTTTTTTTTTTGATACATTAGTAAAAGAAGCAAGAATAAAAGTAGTAGAATATCTGAAAAAGTTAAGGATGAAAGATACTCTTGATGAGATTAAGAGTGATCTTAATGCATTGATTGCCACTAAAAGAACAATCAAATCTTGTCTTAAGGATGGACAAGACCTATATAGACTTTGCATGACTTTGCATAAGCATGTAAAAATTATATCAGATATAATAGCTCAGGATGAAGAGGCTTTGGCAAACCTCTCTAAGGATTTTGAAAGTAAGAAAATTCTGGACATAAACAAGGAAGTAAACAGGATCATGGATAAAATCCATATCCTACAGTTGGAAAAGGACAAAGTTCAAAGAAGAATCTCAAAATTAAGGAGCTTTTTGACTCCAAAGATCAGTGTCTTGGAGAGTACTCATGAGGACCTTTAGTTTGGCCTCAAAACATTTCAAAGATTAGTACCTACTAATGTAGAGGAAGTAGACAAGGCCACATTTGGTCTCAATGTAATGATTCAGGTCGCAGATGTAATACAATGGGCTATAGGTTCATTAACTTCCTACATCAAAAATTCAAATGAAATCAACATCAAAGTCCTAACCTAAGGCACATCTGTACATCAAGTTATCAAAACCCTAATTGATTTTATCCTAATTCTGCATCGGGGAATATTTCCTAAATATTCCTAATTTATCTAATTATCTTTAATTAAATATTATTTGGTGATAAATCATATTTATCCTAAAGTTGATTAATTGAATATTTTGAATGTTTAATTAATTAATTTAATTCTGCCACTTAATTATTTAATTAGATCTAATTGCATTTATTCCTAATTAATATTGTTTTTATTTTGACAATAAATCAAAATTCCTACAAACAATCAATTGAATATTTATTTAATTGATTTGAAATCAAAGTTGTCAAATTTAATGATTTAATTGGAATAAAGTTTGATTTAATAATTGATTAACCCATAAATCAATTGTTTTAATTCAAAAAATCAGTTAAGTGGAAAATAAATCACTTCATTTACTAAATTAATTCATATTAAATCATGCACAATCAGACAAGCAGTTAACTTTAAATCAATTTTAAATTTCAATTTGTTAAATTTCTAAACTCAACATCTGATGATGAGTTGAAAAAAACTAAACTCTATTTTTAGATAAAAACTGCTTTTGCATGATTTTATGAGTTTATTTATTCTTAATTTCTTGTTAACTCAAAAATCAACCTGAGTTTATCAAGAGTGATTTATGGCTTTTCTCAATGCATCCTCAAGCCCTGGATTTCTATAAAAACAAGGCTCAACTCCTCATAAAGGATCCCTCAAGCTTTCAATCAATCGAAATATCCCTCAAGCTTTCAATTGCATATCTCTCGAATTTGCACAATTACTCTGGTGAAATTACATATGAAGAATCAAGCTTTTGCAATAGGCGACTTTGTGAGATCAATTCATAATTCATAGTTGTTGCATAGATTTTCATATCAATTCATATCATTCTTAGATTAAATTTGCATATAATTTTTAATCAATTCTAGCTTAGATTCATATAGTTTTTCATCCTAATTGCATACAAAATACAAAAAAATAGATTAATATGCATTCATACAGTTTTTCATTCTTTAGCATTAAATCCTTCATTTAGGTGTTGCATTGTCATTGATCTCGATTTCAATCTGAGAACATCATACTCGCACCTACTAGAAGGCAGTAAATCACCTGGTTAGCATAGTTTCATTTATTTGTAAGATTTTGATTTTTGCTAACCTCTAATGTTTTACTGAAGTGTTGTGTCCATAGCTAGGAACAATCTTCACACACACACCAGAGGCAATCAAAGCACCTTGGGATGTTGGCATATAGATTTTGAAGACAAATTACAAATATGTACTGCAAACAATCCAGCTATAATTTTGTACACTCTATTTTTGCTATGGTTACTAATTTTGACATTTTGGCACCCTTTTCCATTGATGTCAAAGGGGGAGGGATAGAAGAAAAAATGTAATGAGAGAAACAGAGCAAGTGTGTGTAAAATGAAAATACAAAAAACATAAATAAGGGAAAGTTTCTTTTGAAGGCTATGTGTTGAATTTTCATGTGTTGCATTTCTATTAGTATATTTCCTTTTACATTTTTGTTTTGATGATGCACTTAGTCATTTTTTCACTAAGTATTTCCATCAATGCCAAAGGGGGATATTGTTGGCAAGTGGTCAACACATGCACACATATGCACATGCACATATATGGAATGTTTTCATTTATGGAAACACTTATCAGTTTTATGGTCACACATATTAGATATGATGAATATGTTTGAATGCAGTTGATGAATGGAAAAATGCCTAAGTCCACAGACTGTTCTAGTAACCCATTCTAACAAAAAAGCTTAGCGAGCTTCAAAAAATTTGTATTAAGGATTGCAATCTCAATGACATGATTGTAGGACACCAATGAACACATGTATGAGGTCTCACATGTTAATAAAGATGGATCGAAGACATATGTTTAATTGATTGGATGTGAAGATAGTAAATAGAGTATTACTTGTTAGCGATCACTAAGGCTGATCTTGTGAGATTTTGGAAAGTTATTCTTGGATGATATCTTGTATTTGAGTCCTACTAAGGATGTTAATGAAGTGTGCAATTTCACATTAACTAATATAATGTTTAGCTAGAGTAATGTCGACTAACTTTTGTAATTATAGCTCTAACAGGGTATAAGTATACAAATATTTTGTATAAGTGTGCGGTGATGATAATGATGATATGGATGGATGTTAGATGTGAATTGTGAAGGAATCTAAAAGGTAGAGCATAAATCAAGAGGAAGGAGAGCAAGAGGATTTCTTCCAAGAATACTTTGTTAACTCTTTGTATTCAGGACAATTGATTTGTTGTAAGTGCTATTGCACCTATTGTACACCCCTAATAGGGTTTGTTTTCCTTTAATAGAGCTAGGACCTTTAACAAGGTCAATTCCTTAACATGGATCTTATTGTATAGATCCCCTAACATGGATCTTCCTATATTGTAATGTTCAACTCCTAACAGGGCTAGAACTCCTAATAGGGTTTCAAGATTCATAGTGCAGAATTTAGGGTTTCAAGATTCTTCTATGTTTGTCTTTATTAAATGGTTATTCATTTTATGTTATATCTTCATATGTTGGTTAAAGAAGTTAAAGAAGTGTGAGAATTCAATAAAGTACTATAACACTGATTCACCCCCTCTTAGTGTTAACAAATCCTAATAGTCCAATCCAAGTCATACACTTTGTTGTCAGGTTGGTATAACCTATTAGACCATCTAAAGAAGACCTTGACAAAAATCTCCATCTTTAAACTACTCTGAATTTGGCCAAACCATAAAGTAGTCTTAGATACAACCCTATAATAGTCATCCATCCTAAAACACATAAAATTTGATGAGTTTCAAGCCATGGTTGGATATCTTTACATAACACATCACATTTCTTTCACTTAAATAGATCTTCTGGAACATAAAAAATCCCATAGTGATCCTTTACATCTAGAAGTCTTCGTCCATCTCCACAAAATCAAGTGAGTCTTCTTTAGATGGAGGAGTAGGTCTAAATATTTGTACACTAAAATTGGTATAAGCACTGGGCTAGTCTGAGAGTTGTGTAGATGGTTCCAAAAAGATAATAATAAGAGCCTATGATGACAAGGAACATCCCTCTAAGGGAATAATAATCCTTCCAATCAAGCTTGGTCCAACAACATAAGATAATGCATTCCAAGTACTATACCTAGAGATGGGTTATAACATACTCCCAAGGAGACCATGGATTCATTCCATGTAGGCCATACCATCTACTTATCATTAGTAGCTTAAGTTTCCTCATGATGGAGTTGAAATCACCATGCCTAGTGATAGAGATCCCTTTATTTACTGCACAAATCTTAGAGGAGCTATTTCTCATTAGGTACCCAACAATTAGGAAGCATTACCCTTTTCCTCTTCTCAAAACATAGATCCCACTAGTCTTGCAAGATCAACAAAAAAACCCATATTAAAACTAAAGATCCAAATTCAAGAAAAGGGATGTAGAGAATACACCTATGTAGTGTCATGTGTAGGCAAGTTACCTATCTCAAACTTATCATATGGAAAACCAAGGAACCTCCAGATAGGAAGAAATAATTAACAATATTCTATACACAAAAAAATTCTATAAGGTGGGGTGACATACATGAAGAAATCATTGATAAAAACTTATCTTCTGGGTTGTATACAAATGAAGAACCCCCCGAGATCAAAATTCCAATTCATGAATATGGATGAGGGTACACCACTATTAAGAAGAAAGGGTATAATGGGCACTCAGGCCTAGGAAAGAATGAACAAAGGGATTTTAGAACCAATTGCACCTACCCAAAACCCACGGTTTCACAGTTTAGGTTACAAACCACCTACACATGAAATTTTAAATATCCCATTTCTCATTGATATTAATGGCTATATTTATAACAAAATTGAGACATTTGAAGAGTCCCATTCAGACACATACTAAAAAAAACTATGAGTGGAATTCCCTACATACCAAAAGTACCCTACATATTAACACTATCATTGCTAGATTATTTCTATGAGATAGACCCATATATCATGAACCTTGGATTGAGGAATTTTGGAACCAATCTGACCTTCATCCTCATCCTCATCTAAAAACCATGATTCAATATTTGATTCATATATAATTACATTGACTAAAATCCTAATTTACTCATTCCAGACCAAGGATATCATAACCTTGGTCTACCCTGACCTTATCGATTGGGAACAACAAAATTCCCTAACCATACACATTTTTGAGAAAGATGAAGCTATTATTTAATTATTCAAACTAAGATAAGGTATACTTATGAGGGACCACATGAAAGGCTTCAACATTAAATTATATAGGATAACACACTTTGGTGATTTATATCAATCCTCTAGCCAAAAAATTGAAAATAAAGAAAACGTAAGGCTCTTAGGTGAAAACTAAAAGGCACCTTCTAACTACAAAATAGTAAAAATAAAAGATGTATCCGAGGGTGAAAACATCTCTAAGGTACCCAAGGATGGAGAGATTGATATACTTACCATTACTGAGGAACAATCATCACTTCTAGATGAGAAAACTTAGAAAATCAACATTAACACTATAGAAACACAAATACTAATCCACATGAAAGAGTTATTAACCTAAGAGGAGAGAGAACAACTCATTCTGTTCTTCAAAGATAGGTAAATCAACTTTTCTTGGTCATACTTTGACATGCCTGGATTAGATCCAGAATTAGTGCTCCACCATCTACCACTAAAGCTAGGGGAAAATCCATACAAATGGAAGCTCCACAAGATGCATCCCAAGATTGCATTGTTGGTAAATCAAAATTAAAGAAACTACTTGATGCAAGATTTATAAAATCTATAGAATATGCTGATTGGATCTTCAATCTAGTACCTATGTCCAAATCCAATGGAGCCATAAGAATATGTATTGACTTTAATGAATTTAATTTGTCATTTCCAAAGGATGATTTCCCCATGCCAAATATTGACATTATTTTCAACCTCTCTTCTGGGTATAAAATGTTGCCACTCATGGATGGTTTCTTCGAGTATAATTAGATCAAAATTGCACCAAAGGGTCAGCACAAAACCACTTTCACTTGTACATGGAGCACCTATTGTTGGTGTTTCATGCCATTCTATTTAAAAAATGCCAGTGCTACATATCAAAGATCAATAATGGATATTTTTCATGATATGATGCAAATCATTATGGATGATTATGTTGACGATATATTGGCAAAATCCCTAGAAAGGAATTTTCATTTATCTATATTAAAGCCATTATTTGGCATACTTTAGGAATACAAGGTCCAGTTAAACCCAAAGAAATGTGTCTTTGGAGTCACAATAAGAAAATTATTGGGATTTATATTCTCCTACAAAGGAATAGAGGTCAAACCTAAAAAGGTCCAAGCCATAATTGCAATGCCTCCCCGAAAACCTCTGAAGAACTTAAGAAGTCTATAAGGAAGATAACAATCAACTAGAAGGTTCATCTCACAACTAGAAGACAAGTTCCATCCATTACAATACTTACTGCACAAAGACATAAGATTAGAATGGATAGAAGATTGTAAAAATGCCATCCAAATATTGAAAGACTATCTTCTTTCAACACCAGTCTTAGTGGCACCCATTCTAGATTAGCCTCTATTGTTATACATCTCTTCTACAAAGAACTCAGTGGGGGAATTACCAACACATAATGAATTAGAAGGAAAGGAAAGGGCCATATACTACATCAGTTAGACACTTTTAGCTTGTGAACTAAAATATACTACTATTGAAAGAACGGGTTTGGCTATAGTTTTTACTTAATAGAAACTCAGACACTACATTTTGAGCCATGAGATAATCCTAATTTCTAAACTTGACATATGAAAGTATTTATTGAGAAAATAAGCATTGAAAAGGTGCCTATCCAAATGTGTCATTATCCTAAGTGAGTTTGACATAGACCTCGTACATAGAAAATAAATCAATGGTCAACCCATTGCCATCCAATTGGAAAATGTGCCTTTAACTCTAGTCATATAATGCTGATAGAATTACATGAAGAAGGATTATTTTCTATAGAAGAGATGAAATAGTAGAAATTATACTTTGATGGATCTCACACATAGAAAGGATCAGGAATCGACATAATATTCATCAATCCTCAAGGAGACTATATTCCTAGATCCTACAGGCTAAAGTTTGACTGTACCAACAACATTTCTGAGTATTAAGCACTACTCATAGGTCTCAAAATAATTTTCTAGTGGAAAATCCAACAACTATAGGCATAAGAGGATTCTCAATCGATTATCAAATAAGTTAATGATAGTTATGACACCAAAGATAAAAAGTTGATTCCATATAAATCCATGGAAGAAGACATCAAGCAATTCTTTAAATAGATATAATTTGAACAAATCCCCAGAATCAGGAACAAGGAAACTTATTCCATATCCATTGTCGAATCTTTATTGGATATGCCTCCTGATGTGACTCATTGTGAGTTCATGGTTGAACAGATCATGGTATCGAGAAATCTATGCTTACCTTACTAGACAAGTCATTCCCTCTAACCTTTCATAAAACCAAAAGAATTCCTTGATAAGGAAAGCCTCTCATTACACTATCATTACTAATACACTCTACAAACAAAGTTTGGATGGTACACTTAAGATGTTTCAGCTTGGAAGAAGCACAAACAATGATATTACAAGTACAAAAAGGGTATTTGTGGTGCCCACTCTAGTGGCTTGACCTTAGCCCACAATGGAAACACATGCCTTCTTATTTGTCCAGAAGATTAGAAAATCTTAGATTCACAAGAACCTCATCCATGCACCAAATCAGGAGCTACAACCACTCACCTCACTATGGCCTTTTTCATAATAGAGCTTTAATCTCATTGGAAAGATCCATCATTTATCCTCCAAATGAAATAAGTACATCATCACAACCACTGAGTATTTTACAAAGTGGGTTGAATTAATTCTAATGACCTATACTATTGGCAAATAGGTTTCCAAGTTTCTTTTGAACTATATCATAAGCCAATATGGAGTGCCACATACCATCATTACAAATAATGCCCCCCCTTCAAAAATAAACAAATAGATGAGCTTTGTGCAAAATTCCACATCCATCACAACTATTATCATGATACTTTACCCAAGGTAATGACTAGGCTAAGGCTATGACTATTATAAAAATCTTTAAAAAGATAGTCAATTAAGCTATCCAGGACTGGCACCTTCAACTCAATCCTGCCTTGTGGGCATACCACACTAGTTTTTATACACCCATAGGAGCCACTCCATACTGACTAGTATACGATATCAAAGAATTTTTTACAATAGAGGTTGCACTCCCATCACTATGAGTATACCTTCAACACATCATTTTAGATGAGGAATACCAAGTATATTGACTACATGAGCTAGAGTTTCTTGATAAAAATAGACAAAATGCACTAACACACTTGCAAACATATCAACAATGTCTCTGGAGAAGTTACAATAAAATGGTCACACCACCGCCTTTTGAAGTTATTAACATGGTACTAAAGGAAAATCACAAAAATCAAATGCAAAGAGAAAAACTAGGTCAAAAATATAAAAAAAGCAAAAAAGGTTACCTTGGAAAAAACCTAGTAATCAAACATCTTTGGTGATGCAAAAAAAGAAATACAAGAGAAATAAATTCATCCTATGGTGATAACCACTTAGGTGATGCCTTGGAGAAGTACCATGGTGAAAATTGGGCAATTTTGTGCCATGTATAAAGATAATTTCTCTACCATCTACCATAGCTCCAAATCACTTGCCATTCCAACTCATATTCCATAATAAAATCTATCATGGCTTGAAATTCATCAGTTGTCCTTGTCCTATCATATCATATTCAACACCAAGTTAGTCCACCATGGCCATTCCATAATAAATTTCCCACTATGTCCTAACTAGGGGCACCCCAATGTCATGATCCATCAAGTCTTGATAAAATACCAAAAAACATTGGAAAATGTCTTGAAAAAAATCATAAAAGACAAACAAAAAATTGGAAAAACCAAGAAAATTATGCAATAAAATCCTTTGTACATAAACCAATTCTTTTGCATGTCAACAAGAATTGAATGATGTCATACAACAAGTTTGAGCTTCAACAAAACCAAGTCAAAATTATCAAAGTAGTCAATGGGTCCTCATCCAAACTAACCAAACTATGTCATCTATCAATCAAGTCAAAACAACAAGTATTTTTTGTCAAAGTATCATCTTGTATTATAATAAGGATGAAAACAATTGAAATCAAATAGGTCAGTATTATACAAGGTACCTCATTCTTGGAATGAAACATCATCATCAATCATCAATGCCATTTTTTGAACTAGTACATAAAGACATACACATAATCAATATGATTTTAACTTGTTGAGTCAAGTTTGTCTTATTATATCTTGATTTTTGTAAGTTATATTCTTATGCATCTCGAGGATATCCACAAGTGATTATAAATGTTTTGATGGTTCATGAATTAATTTTTGTTATCTTTCCTCTGTGGGATGTTCACCATGGAGTCTTAAAAGAGTATTTTGGATGTCTGTGATAAGAGCCTTCACATCCACATGTAATATCTAATTGCAAAACATATTGAAATAGATGATTCAGATGTGATACATCATACATACTTTGACTCCTAATGCCTGACCTAGATGGATTGACCCATATTCCTTGTATATTCAAAGTGCCTATTTAAATGCAAGAAGATAATCATACCTAGATCATTCATATCTTGATAGGATGGTATCCAAATGTTCTATAATAAAGTGGCTCAATGATGAAATAAAATTCTTAAGAAAGTTGTAATCCAAGCATGGTTAATATAATCTAAGGTTCCAATCAGGATTCATCCTCATTCTCTTGTCTCCTAACAATCTTTAGTAACAAATTTTTTCTGTCAGTCCTAACAAATTCTTATGGTAAAGTATCATGATACAAATAAAATATTACATCCTACATTCATACCATGTTAGTACACATAAATAATAAATCATACATATCACAATGCATTCATCCATCATATAAATACATATAGATCATCAACTCATTTAGTATATATCTGCATCACATATAATCACATCATAGAAAGTAAGCATCATAGGCATTAACACATAGAAATCATAGAGGGCAGCTAAAAATTCACTATATATATAAATATAATTAATGTGTCATGATACAATGTCATAAGGAGGTCTCACAAGGTCACAAAATATATGCAAAAGGTGTCTATATAGAATAAAAAAGTACTACCTTCGCCCTTCGGTGTAAAAAGCCTAGGTGGTATGGGAGTTGTAGGTCCTCCCCTATTATATCCTATAGGTGCATCTACATCTATCTATGATTTTCTAAGAGGCTTCACAACTACCCCACTACGATGAGATCTTTGTGTCCATTGAGATCGATGAGAGGTGGTATAACTAGGCACTCTCTAAGATTCTAGAACAACACTCTCAAAGTGACCCCTCTAGTAAAACATCTCCCTTAACTGCCTCATACATCATGTATATGCTATGAAAAACCCCTATATCCTATACACTATCTATGATGGTCCACACCTCTATCTTTGCCTATCTATCTCTAGCTTTTGCAACCTATATCTCAACCTTCATACTCTCCCTTTCTTGATCCATCTCTCTCTTCATCTTCTCTATCCTACCCTCTGAAGTGGTCACCCTTGAGACATGCCAATGGCTCTATGCCTATGTTGTTGTCACTCTCCCATCTTCCTTAACAAACCTAGCCTCTACTTGAGTCATTCCCTCCTGTCACCTTCCCAATATCCTCATCACCACTAGAAGAGATGAAATCACTACTGATCCCACTCTCATTGTAACTCTTTGTCTCCTCAGAGATACTCCCTGTAACATCTACATCATCATCTCCACCCCCTACTACTATTGGTAACACTGGGGAAATAATAGGAACACCACAAGGGAAATTTCAATAGTAACACCTCATCCATCACCATCATCTCCATCACCTCTATCCCCACGTCCTCTATCTTTCTCTCCACCCCATCCTCTATCTTTGCCTCCATATCTCCTACCCTATTCACCTCTCTCACCTCACCTCCCATGTCTCCTATAGATTAGTTTAACATACTTGTACACACTAAATAGTGCACTTCTCTAAGTGATTACTTCCAAGGGAATCCATGAATGGGAAACCTTGAGAAAGTGACCTAGAGCTCCCTAGGCATGAAGTCACAAGGATGTTGATGGTGCTCTTAGCTAGAGCTATTGAAGCATGCAACCTTGCTAGTAAACCATGAAATAGGAGATTCAATGAGACAAGGGAAAAAATGCCAATATCCCCAAGAATCAACAATAAAAATGCAATGCAACTATGCTAAGAATAAAGATGCAAGCTAGGCTATGGAAATGAAAGTATTACAAACCCTTGCTAATTAAGCTATGTGAGCTAATCTAAAGAATAAAGGAAACTAAGTTAGATGCCATGAAAGCTATGATGCAATAAAGAAACTAGAATGCAAGAATGATCTCCAAAAAGCTCCAAAGTCTCCAAGAAATCCTGCAGCATAAGATTAGCATAAAAAGTTGGGATCCTAAAATGAGAAAAGAGCTCTCCTTTTAAAGGAATTGAAAAGGAATGGACCATGGAGATTAAGAGGCAAAAGATTTAATCAAGGGTGGAGCATGAAGGAAGAGAAATCCATGTGCACAAATATCCTCCAATGAGAAAATAAGAGTTGACTTTTGTGTCCATATGAGACAAAAAGTGCTTTTCTTCTTTTTATAAAATAAGAATAATGTTTTATTTGTGTAACTTAGGATAAGAGGAAAAGGGGGGCTTTTTATTTAATAAAAGGGGAGGAAATTCCTTTTAAATAAATAAAGAATTTAGGATAAAATGGTTAGCCCATAGAAAATAATTGAATAAATGATAGAATTAGGATTTGATCAAGGAAATTGATATAATTGAAAATTGTTGATTTTTGAAAATACTGATTTAGGGATTTGATAAATTGCCGAATGGGGGCCCAAAGTCTAGGCGACCATTTTAGAGTGCATACATTTGCCCCTCTTTGACTAATGTGAGATCAATTTGGGATCATAAAACAACCCAGATGTGTGTTCGATGGATGGGAGAACATCAGGAAAAGCATAAGCATAAGCTGACAAAGATAAGCTGAAAGACAAGACCAACACCTGTATAGCTAGGTGATAATCGAGTCTCAAATAAGAGATAAGAATCTCAAGCAAGGCTGATTGATAAAGCTGAATCAAGGATTGAAGCTGATAGGTACTGCCCCCTTGTTATCGAAATCAAAATCAGGTAGAGGAGAAACAATAAATGGATAAACTTGATCAAGTCACTAGAAATCACAATCGAAGGTGAAAGATGATAGGATAACCATCAAGCAGGAAAGACATGCCCTAGTTTGATTAGGTTTGACTGAGAAAGATATAGGATAAAAATGAAGTCAAACCTCAGAGAGAAAAAATGAATGAAAATGAATGAAAGAATAGAAGGTTGAAAGAGATGGGGATGAAGAAATGAAGATGTCCCAATAAAGATCAAAGGATCAGGCTTCAAACAGTTAGCCAACTACGTAGAAGAAGGGGAAAGTTTTGAAATGTGATTTTGACTATCAAGATGAACTTGGATTTCAATTTCAATCCTGAAAATGGATCCAAGATGTCGAAATTAGCTAGGGGTGCAATTTTTGCACAATTTTGAGGTGTTTCAAAAATTAGGTCAAAAAGTTAAAAGGCTATAAAAGGGGGTAAAAGAGTCATTTTCAAAATCATTTGTCTTTTAGTGATTTGAGAATTTTGAGAGCTTAGAGAGAGAAAATGGACTAGCAAGCAGCGATTCTAGTCCATAGGCATTGATTTGAGTGCGTTCAGTTGCATAACCGGCCTCCGTAGTATGGTGCCCCGGTATGTTTTTAGAAAAACTTGCCCTTTAGGTCATTTATGAGCATTTATTTCAATTTAAAACATGTTTTTAAGGTTTTTAAAATTTTCCAATTTTTTCTCATGTGAAATATCGTACGATATTTACTAAGTATCACACTCTTTGATAATTTTTGTCATGTGATACTTCGTGGGTCAAAATAGTATCGCATGGGTGTTTGATCCAGTATCGCATGATACCAGACAAAACATCATGTGATACTATGCGAAATATTGCATACAAAGATATTATCACACTGTTATTAAAGAAAACATCGCATGATATTTTCTCAAAAAATAGTATCACACAGTGTAGAAAAAAATGACATGTTTTAATTTTTTTGAGCACTATGACATGGGTCCAGACAATGTTTTCTTTTAAAATGTTTTGTACTGATTTTATACATCCATCATGATATGTTCTGACATTTGGTTTGGGTTAATGGCTTGCAGGAGCACTTTCCAGTGCTACTCATTAGAGTGCTGAGAGTGACCAGGTTACGATGTGTCTAGGATCTGGATGATCTGGGACAGGTAGACTTGGGAGAGATGGACTTTGATTACTTGCTACAGATGCCCCATATTCGAGCTTATCATGGGTTGTTGACAGCATTGGCTGAGAGGTGGCACAGTGAACATAACACCTTTCACTTGCCCATTAGAGAGGCTACCATTATCCTAGAGGATGTCTATTGGATCTTGCGAGTTCCGAGCTACGGAGATCCTGTGAGTATAGTCATGTTTATAGATGTTCATAAATGTAAAGTTTCCATATGATAGAAACTGACATGATTGTTTGTTGGCACAGGTATACTACAACCAGGATCTAACTAAGGGATGGCAGGCCATCCAGGACATGTTCCAGGATGTTACCATAATTGACAGGCATCTAAGCTGGGATAGGCTAATGGAGGAGTTCGACAGGGATTTCTCAGTGCCTTGTATAGTATGTTCCATAGTGGCACAGGCTTTCATTATTGACAGGAGCCAGAGAGGGTTCTGATTGGGCTGGGGTTGGTTGGTAGCAGATCTTATAGCGCACCCATAATGGATGGCATGGGGCCCAACCATCATTGTGGATATGTACCATGAGCTCCATGAGATCGTATATCGGGAGAGTAGGACTTGGGCATGCGGGGCTGTCCTAGCACAGATTTGGGCATGGGAGCACATCATCATTGTGTGCCCACATGTGCAGCTGAGGGAGATGACACAGCGATACCATCTCACTGACAAGTGGGTGCTAGGTAGGATCAACCTGCAGGGGGAGAGGATCTCAGAGCGAGGATCCAGGTGCTAGAGATGGAGATGCAGTAGCTATGGATCACCATAGCTATGAGAGACCAGCAACTGACTAATTTGAGAGCTGAGATAGAGTGGTGGGAGAGGGTGGCATAGGTCGATGTAGCAGAGATCCGGTGAGAGGAAACATGAGTTGCATATTATCATGGACTCTACATACAGGTTGTTCCAGAGGGACAAAGAACGCCACTCTACTCTGAGAGGGCGGGGAGATCTGATATGGTACCTGACAGGGCATCGACATCACCTCCACATGATGGTGCTAGTCAGACCTAGGCTAGGATAGATAGATGTATAGAGACATACCCTGGGACATTATCTAGATTTTGGATCCCACATTGTATTTGTACCATGACATTTATATATATGAGATTTACTGGATGTTTGAGATATCTTGTGTACTTGTCCCACTAGTGATGGATGTTTCAGGTTTATATTGTCTTGTCATATTGCTCAAAATGTATGATATATGCTCATGTATAATCTCTCTCATAGATGTATGTTTGGTTCTCATGTTATGATATAGACTCATGTTTCTGAAAATGATCTCTTGAGGATATAGATATGATGAAAAGATTAACCCCTTGTGATGATAGGAAAAGGACGTGATGTGAAAGACAAGGAGTGAAAGACATGATTGACAAAAGGAAAGGTGAGCACAGTTGATCGACAAGTCCACGAAAGATGAAAAGGAGAGCTCTCTCCATATGCAAGATGCAAAACCAAGGCACCTGTTTCCAGGTTTTCACCAAGGCACTTTTTCTATTTTTTTGAATTTTTGAATTTTTTGATTTTTTTGTTTTTTTTTAGGACTTTATATGCTTTTTAGGATTTTTTTAGCATCATATATGAATTTTTTTTTGGAATTTTTTTCAGGATCAATAAGATATATACAAAGGATGCCCCCAGATAGAATAGGCATCATGGATATAACTTCTTAAGGTGAAAAACATTAATAGGCTCAGGGAGTTGTTCTCCCTCTGGATTAGAAAATAAATAAGCACCTATCCCAAAAGCAATAGTAATAATGTATGGTCCAAGCCAATTAGGTTCGAATTTTCCCTTTTGCTCTCTATGTTGTTGGTTCTTAGGGCTTTCTCGCAAGACAAGATCCCCCACTTGAAATTCTCTAGGGCGAACCTTCTTGTTGAATGCTTTGGACATACACTTTTGGTAAACTCTCATGTGATCAAATGATGCTTTACGCCTTTCATCTAAAAGTTCTAGTTCTTGCAGTCTCATGGTGCGATAGTCCTCATCTGTAACTAGACCTTTGAGAGAGACTCTAAGTGAAGAAATTTCCTCCTCTAAAGGTAACACTGCTTTAGCACCATAAGTGAGGGAAAAAGGAGTAGCCCCTATTGGAGTATGAATACTCATTCTATAGGCCCACAAGGCTAGATTTATCTATAAATGCCAATCTCTACCATTCTTGTGAACTGTTCTATGGAGAATTTTGAGAATAGTCTTATTCGAAGCCTCTGCTTGTCCACTTGTGGGAAGTAAATGGAGGACCAATGCTATTTTATCTTGAATTTTTCCGAAATGATAAATCCTAGGAGTTTTCCAGAAGTGACTCCAAATGCACACTTTTTGGGATTTAATCTCAATTGAAACTATTCCATACGATCTAGAATGACTTCCAAATCACCTAGGTGTGTATCCCTTTTTTGAGATTTTGCCAAGGTGTCATCCACATAATCTTCCATATTCTTATGCATTATGTCATGGAAGATAGTTGTCATAGCTCTTTGGTATGTAGCTCTTGCATTTTTTAATCCAAATGGCATGACGTTCCAGCAATAGGTTCCCCATGTGCAAGTGAATGCAGTCTTTTCCTGGTCTTCAAGAGCTATCTTGATTTGATTATACCTAGAAAAACCATCCATCAAAGAATAGATCTCATATCCCGTAGTCATGTCCACTATCATATCTATGTTTGGAAGTCAAAAATCATCCTTTGGGCATGCCTTATTAAGATCTCTAAAATCTGTGTAGACACGAATGGACTTGTCATGTTTTGAAACTGGTACTATATTGGATATCCATTTGGCATAATCAATGGCTCTTATAAATCTTGCACTGAGGAGCTTTTCTAGTTCAGCTTTGACAAGAAGAGCTATGTGAGGATGCATCTTCCTCAACTTTTGTTTTACTAGTTTGATACCTAGGGCTATGGACAAGTGATGCATAATGAGATTAGTGTCCAATCCTAGCATGTTTGAGTAGGTCCAAGAAAAATTAATCTTCTTGGTCTGTAGGAACTTGGTATATGCTTCTTTTTTGGTATTGATAGAGACTGGGCCAAATGTACTACTTGTGGAGCCTCTTCTGTATTCAAATTAATTAGCTGTGTAGGCTCAACAAGCACTGAAAACCTATCTTGAAAGTAACTTGGGAGATGATCAAGTACCTCATCCTTGGGTGCCTCAGAGAGGTTTTCACCCTCGGATATGTCCTTTATTTTTACTTTTTTTGGTTCTGACACCGCCACACAGTGGTTTTCACCATCAAAAATCTTATTCTTTTTTTCTTTTCTTTTCATTTTGTGACTAAGGTACTTGATATCTGGTTCTGTCATGCTTGTAGTTGGTTCACTGGTGGAAGAGACTACTAGCTCAAGGGCATTTAGGTAACAAGCTATCTCATAGTCATTTTGGAAGGATAGGAGTTGAGGCTCTTGATAGTGCTGAGACCACTCAATTAAGTGAGGATTGGCAAGGGGTAGGTCAATGACTGGTTCAATATTGTGTATGTGAATGGCATCATCTCTGGTGATTGCAGAGTTAGGATCTGTCAAGTATCCCTCTAAGGTACTCAAATCATGACTCATTCTATGAAGCAAAGAATAATCCATGAAAGCAACTTGTGGATTTGAATCCACTAATCCTGAACTAGACTCGTGAGCTACATCAGGTTGGGCACTATAAGCATGAACAACATCAATGTCCATGTCAATTATAGAAGAATCAGAGAGTGATTCCCACTCATACTCATGTGAGTCTGTATCTGAATCCTGACTGGGATGTTTGCACAAGGCATGTTTACATCGTCTGGATGTAGAAGCTGTAATGTCACCAAGGGTAACACCCTCTTGAATACCATTTGTATATTGATGTTCTAGAATAGGACCCTCAACATGATCTTTAATAGAAGACTCTTGTTGTTCTATGTTTGAAACTTTTGGATTGGCAATTGGAATATTTGAATCTCCCCAAAGGAGATTGGTGGAAGGGACCCAATCTTCACACATGTCCGACTGATTTTGCAAGTTGGGTATGTAGTTTGATTCATCATCACTATTCGTCACAGCAACAATAGGAGCAATTTTCTTGTTCTGACTTTCAAAACCTAGGCCAACTGTTGTCTTAGACCTGCGGCCAAAAAGAGCATGGTCAAGTGGTTTAGCTCTAGCATCTAATCTGTGACTGAGAGGGCCATGACCTAGATAACCCATGTTCTTGACAAGAGTATACCCTCTTTCATAGACCTTAGGAGAGGGAGAGAAGTTTTCATTATGCAAGTATTTGTCTTCTCTATAGATCTAGTCCTTGACAGCCACCTCTTCTTTTTCATCCTAGATGGGCACTGAGGACTCTAAAAATGTATCAAATAGGGTCATAGCTGAGGATGAAGGACACATCTCTTGTGAAGGTTTGCCATAGGACCTAGGCGAGATGGAAAATTTTGTAAAGGAGTTAATTTGATATCCCCCCATACCAAGGTCTATGGCCTTAAACTTATTCTGGCATTGCGCTAAAGTGGCATCAAAATCCTCTACTTCTCTATTGAGAGGAACATGAGTCCCTACTGAAATTGCATTAACATATAATGTGCTATCCCTGGGTATACAAACTTCTACTCCATTATAGGGGAACTTAACACGTTGGTGGTAGGTGGAAGGCACCACTTGCATGTCATGGATCCATGGTCTACCAAGTAGGATATTATATGCTAGAGGATGAGCATCAACAATTAGGAACAAAATGTCCTTTTCCATAGGGCCAATCCTGACAGGAAGGACGGCCAACCCTTTAGAACTTCTCTCGACCTCATCATAGGCTTTGATGGTGATTTTCTTCCAAGTATCAATAACTTGCTCAGAGTAACCCAGTATCTTTAACAGACTCAAGGAACAAATGTTGAGCCCAACACCCCCATCAATTAACACACACCTAACACGGGTCTTGTGGATCATGACTTCGATATGAAGGGAAAGATTATGTGGATGGCTCAAAGCTTTGTCATCTTCTTCTGAGAATGTTAGGTAATGAGGGCTGGCAAGGTGATTCACCATGTTCTGGAATTGGTCAATATCTATGTTGTTAGGAACATTGGTTGCACACAAAGCATCCTCAAGGATACGCTTATGTCTTGGAGACAATTCTAAGAGTTCAAAGATTGAGATTTGAGTTGGCGTTCTTTGTAACTGGTCAATAAGATTATAGCTCATTTCAGGGTTGACTGCTAACTTGGTGGTGACATTCTTGGATGTCACTTGCTTGGGTTTGTTGGACTAGTTGGAACTAGGACCTCTAATAACCACAGGACCTTGACCTTGGCTTCTGGTGACAACATTAAGAGTTTGGGATGACCTTTGAGAGTGAGAACCCCTAAGCACCACCATAGGCTCTTCATCAAATATAGGAGGAGAGCCCACATCATGACCATAAGAATCTTTGTTTTGCATCATGTTGACACTTTCCTCAACAATCTCAAGCATATTGACCATGTTTTCTGCATCTGTGTACGTATAGTTGATTTCGGCCTTGCCATTCTTGGGTTTAGAGGTTTCCCCCTTTTCATATTTGGGAAAAGGCTCCTTGAAAGCCTTATGGTCCACATTAGTATTCAACCCATCAATCTAAAGTTTTCCACTTTTAATAAGATCTTGAATAAGGTGCTTAAGTTTCTAGCAATGTTCAATGTCATGGCTAATGCTATTGTGGAATTTGCAAAAATCTTTTTCATTCCACCAATGTGGCTTGACATCAGGTATGCAAAAAAATACTGGATCTTGTGGTTGAGAAAGATTATTGGCAATAAGGGTCTTGAAAACATCCTCATAGGAGTCACCTAGTTTAGAAAATCATTGCCTCTCCTTCTTAGGCTTTTCTTGATACTTAGGTTTATGCTCTTGTTGGTTGGAGGATGTGTTGAGCTTCATAGCTTGGACTACACTAGACAAATAGAAGACTCCTTGATCCTTGGGTTGGGAAGAGTCCAAAACTCAATCATTGACTACTTGCTTATTCTTTTTTCAGTGCGAGTGTTTACCTTTGTCCTTATTGGCATTGTTAGGATTTTGACCATTGTTGTTATTGCTATGTTTGGTCAAAATGCCTTGCTCTTTCAAGACATACTCAATTCGACATGCAGTCTCAACCATAGTATCGAAGGAATCAAAGACCATCTTCCGAACCTCATAACGCATTTTAGGCACCAAATTACTAACAATGATGTCAATCCTTTCATGTTCAGGGATAGTCCTAGAATAGCGGGAGCACAATCGTCTCCACCTTTGCAAGAAGGTAACAAAGGATTCCCCTTGGTTTTGTTTCAAATTGCACAAGTCCAACATAGTGACTGATCTTGACAAGTTGTATGCAAAATGTTGAACAAATCTGTGGACAAGTTCTTTGAAAGTTTTGACAGGATGGGTTATGTTGGTAAACCACTCCATGGCTTGGCCCTTGAGGCTCCTTGGAAATAGTCTCATAAGATAGGAGTCATCTTGGTGAAACTCAAAACTCATGATATAGAACTGATGCACATGATCATGTGGGTCACCATTGCCATCATACTTGTCATACTGGGGGATTTAGACTTTTCTAGGAAAGTCCTTCATACTCACACTTTTGTCAAAAGGATTGGGACAAATAGAATCAAGTGAAAAGGAACTTTTAGGTGCCAAAACCTTTTCCATCATACACTTGAGTTGTTTGATCTCCTCTTCTTGAGAGGGTCCTTGTTTCTTGATTCTTCTATCCACATCAAAGTTGTAAGGGACCCTGGCACCCTTGTTAATCAAGCTCTCTAGGAACCTATCTTTATTTTGATCAAGATACTTCTCCACATATTGTTGGAATAGTGGCTCTTGTTGCATTCTCATAAAATCTTGATCATCAAAATTTTCACTACTTCCTCCATGTCGAGAGTGTGTGTTCGAAAATTGTACCTGATCTGTAGACACAACACTCAGTAAAACATTAGAGGTTAGTGATAATCAAAATCGTGCAAAATTGAAATCTAATCTAACCAAGCGATTTATTGCCTTCTAGTAGGTGCGAGATTAATGTTCTCAGATTGTAATCGAGATCAGTGACCTAGACGACACCTAAATGAAGGATTTGAATGCAAAAGATGGATATGAAATTGAATGCAATTAATTGATATTTTTGATATTTTCTATACAATAAGAATGATAAAAACCGATATGAATCTATGTTAGATGAAATTGATATGCTATGAATTGATCTATCTAACAATGATATGAAAAGCTATGAAATTCTATGCTATGATATGAAAAATATGCAATTGAAATTGATCTCACAAAGCTTTGAATTCGCAAGTTGATTCTTTCAAGCTCCAATTGTGCAAATTCTCCAAATCTGATATGCTATGATTCCTGTAGAGTAAGTTTGCAATTTGCGAGATGATTGAGAGATGAATTATGAAGAGCTGAGCATTGTTTTTATAGAAATCCAAGGCTTTGGAGGTGCATGAAAAAAAGCCATAAATCACTCAAATAACTCAGGTTGATTTTTGAGTTATTTTTAAATAAAGGATAATTAACTCACAAAAACATGCAAAAGCTAAGCTTTAACTCAAAATAGAGTTTAGCTTTAATTGATAATTGATAGTTGTTTGCTTTTATGATTATGCATGTTTTATTTATGAATTAATTTAATAATAAAGTGATTTATTTCCAACTTAACTGATTTTTTGAAAATAAAACAATTGATTTATGGGTTAATCAATTATTTAATCAAATTTTTATTAAAAACTATATTATTAAATAATGACAACTTGCTTTAATTAATTAAATAAGAATTTAATCAATTATTCATAGGAATTTTGATTTATTGTCAAAATTAAATAATACAATTAATAATAGATAGAATTAAATTTAATTATAGAATTAAGTGGCAAATATTAAATCTAATTAATTAAAAATGAAAATATTCAATTAATCAAACCTTAGGATAAATGTGATTTATTGCCAAATAATTATAAAATTAAAGATAATTATGATGATTAGGAATATTACTAGGAATATTCCCCGATGCAAAATTTAAGATAATCAATTAGATTTGATGATGTTCAGATGTGCCTTAGGTTAGGACTTCGATGTCGATTTTGTTCGATTTGTCGATGTAGGAGGTTAATGAACTTATAGCCCATTTTTGGGGTATTACATTTTGCCCCTCTTTGAATTACTGTGTGAAGCGCAGTGCTTCAAAGATAGTCTGTGTTTGATAAAGATATGAAACTGATTCAAAAGATAAACCGATCTCAAGATAGAAACTGATTGAAAGATATTGAGATAGGAGGTCCTGAATGACCAGAGATAATGTTTACTATAGCAGCAATGAACCGATGATTGTGAAAAAGTGCCAAAATGCCTGATTCTGAACCTTAGGATTGATAAGAAGTGAGTGACCCGTTCTAGACTCGATTGTCTTAACAGAACTAGCAAGTATCACATCTGAATCCTTCAGTTGTCGAAGAACCAAGGAAAGAACACTATGATCTGATGGTTGCAAAAACTGATACAGTTTACAAGATTAGGAGAAAACCAGATTGATATGGATCTTGATGAATCTGATATGCCCCAAGTGATGATAGATTTGCCCCAAGCGATGAGGACTTTTTTGATGAATCAGTAACTAGACATGGTTGTTGTCTTGATTACTGAGGAAAGATATTGATTTCCATAAAGATATGATTTCAAATTTGATTACAGACTTTGAATGATATGCAATACCACGCCCCCTTCGGGATTAAAATTGAAATCTGACAAGAAAAGTTAGCGTTGATAGTTTAGAAGCATGTTAATTTATTTGAGAAGTGGTTATACACGTCTGAGAATGCATTCTACATTGTTTGGAGGTCCTGGAGACTGAATTTGACTAGGTTTGACCATGAGTTGACCATGGTTGACCAAGTTGGATTTTTGATAGTTTGATGTTAGATAATTAGTTAAGTTGAATACTGGATTTTTGTGATGATTGAAGGTTGAATATGCAAGTAGTTAATAATATGAATGATCACAGATTTGAATTTTGATCCCGAAAGAGGATTCTACTTGCTGCTTCATTGGAGGAACCTTCGTGTGAGATTTAGCTCTTGTTAGATTTGAAGATGTGAGTGGAGAATTATTTAAGCATTGAAGTTCGTTTAGCCATTGTGAGATCATGCAACATGCAAAATGAAATGAGACATGCAAAATGAAATGGAACCTAAGACCTAGGACCCTACTCACTGATCATGTGTCGATTTGTTATCATCATTGAACTTTTAGGTAACCGAATAAATCAATACAATGCCCACTAGCCATGAAACCATAGACATATGAATATCAATTTGTATGCGCAAGAATCAATACAACACCCACTGGTCAAACAACCATGGACATATGAATATTGATTTTATTTTTGGAATGTCGGATTAGATATAAGTACCAAGGCATAAACGCCAGGATGACCTAAATATCATGTCCATTTTGATATAGCAATTTGTACAAGCATCAAAACATAAATGTCATGATGACCTGAGTACACCTTGCGTTGCAAACACATCAAACAGTCAAGAGATCATTCTAAATCCAATGTGAATTACCCATAGTGACCCTTTATCGTTCACATCCTTAGGCAAGATTGTGTTCCACAATAGGAGAAAGAACTTACTCAAAAAGACAATAGTTAGATCAAACTTCCTTGAATTGTCTTGGTATCAATGGTTGAGGTACGCATGGCCATCCAATTTGAGATAGACGCTCTTATAGTCGGACACCATTTCAATCCAAAATTTTCAAAGTTGTTAGATTTTCACATACAAGCAGAAGACAAAGAAAAGATTATGCCCCCAGTCATCACTCTCTAAATCCTATAAAGGACATCATCAAAGAGCTTGAAGGGACACAATATGAAAAAATCTCAATGCGAATTAGTAAGCATACAAGGAGATAAAAGTATGTAAAAAGCATAGATTTTTTTCAGTTGAGTTTTGATGTTTGATTGCGTTGTTGTAGATGCAAAATCCTTTCTGGAGACAAGACAGACAGACTGACTCACATGAAGCTTCAAAGGACTCTGACTAGATATGATCCATCTAAGATACATGGGAGACCATAGGATATGACATTGATTGCCCCCAAGTGTTAAACATTGATAGGATACAGACGCTTGAGCTGATTGGTGTATAGATCGACTTATTGAAAACTGGAAATGCAAAAACAAACCGGGAGATATGTACAAACTAAAGCAAGACCGAAAGCTGGGAAAGACCAAGATTGCACTGATAGATGGAGCATTTTGAACAAGTGGTGCCCGTTTGCTGGGTTTTCACCATCTTGGCAGAGATTCTATTTTTGTTACCAAGGCACCTGTTTCCAGGTTTTCACCAAGGCACTTTTTCTTCTTTTTCATTTTTTTTTTGTATTTTTCATTTTTTCAATTTTTTTGTACTTTTGATTTTTTGATTTTTTTTGTGAATCATCAAGGCACCTATTGCTAGGTTTTCACCAAGATGTTCATTTTTTTTTAGGACTTTTTCAGATTTTTAAGATTTTTTCAGGACATTTACCAAGCACTGAATGCCTTAGGCATAGAATTTCTTCAGATGGAGAACGTTGATTGGTTCTCGGAGCTGTTCTCCTTCAGTCATTGAGAGTTGATAGGCACCAGAGCCAAAAGTAGCAGTGATAACAAAGGGACCCAGCCAGTTGGGTTCAAACTTCCCCTTGCATTCTCGATGGGATTGATTTTTAGGATTTTCTCTCAACACTAGATCACCAACCTGAAATTCTCTGTGTCAGACTTTCTTGTTGTAGCCTCTAGACATTCTTTTTTGATACACTCTGAGATGATCATATGTTGCTTGCCTGCGCTCATCTAGTAATTCAAGTTCTTGTAACCTAGACACTCTGTAGTCTTCATCAGTGACAAGTCCATGCATTCTGATTCTGAGTGATGGGATTTCAACCTCAATAGGTAGTACTGCTTCAGACCCATAAACTAAAGTGAATGGTGTAGCCCTAGTAGGCGTTCTGATACTAGTTTTATAGGCCCAGAGAGCTGGATTGATCATGAGATGTCAGTCTCTTCCTATTTTATTCATTGTTCTCTGCAAGATTTTCAAGAGATTTTTGTTTGAAGCTTCAGCTTGTCCATTCCCTTGAGGATAGTAGATAGATGACCAATGTTGAGTAATCTTGAATTTGGCACATAAGTCATCTAGGTCCTTGTTTTTGAATTGTCCCCCGTTATCTGTGATTATAGAGTGAGGGATCACATATCTGCAAATGATGTAGTTCAGGATGAACATAGAGATCTGTTTCCCCATTGCTTGTGTTAGAGGAACTACTTCTACCCATTTTGTAAAATAATCTGTAGTTATGATTATATGGGTATGTCCATTAGAAGAGTGTGGATGGATAGCACCTCTGAGATCAAATGCCCATTGTTGAAAAGGCCATTATGTAGTAAAGGGAATCAGATCTCTCCCTAGAGCATGAATCAAGTTGCCATGTACTTGACACTATTGACAGTTTTTAGCAAATTTAATAGCCTCTTTCTCCATTTCAGGCCAATAGTACCCAACCCTAATAAGTTTTCGAGCTAACGTTAAACCGTTCAAGTGTGACCCACATATACCCTCATGGACTTCCTCTAATGCATGTTGAGACTCTTCCCGTTCTAAACATCTAAGTAGTGTACCATCTAGACCTCATTTGTACAGATCATTACCAATGATGACATATCGGGATGCGGATCAGATAAGGTTTCATTTCTCAAAACGGTTAAAGGACTCAGGGATGATTTGATCATGGAGATAGGAGAACAGATTTTTGTAGTGAGATGAGTCATAACCTACAACAGTGCAGATCATGCGGGTTTCAGGGGAGTCATATGCAGGATAGGATAGGGCTTCCACTAGGAACTCGTAGTGTAGTTCATGTTCGGGCTGCTGTAAGAGAGTAGATAATGTCGCCATTGCATCGGCAGCCTTATTCTCCATTCTGGGTATTTGCTCAAATGTGATAGAGATGAAGTATTTCTTTAAAGCATCTACCATTCTCTTGTAAGGAATGTGCTTTTCATCTTTGGTTTGGTACACATCATTGACTTGGTGGATAACCAGTTGTGAGTCTCCATGGATGTGCATCTCTGTAACTCTCCACTGTATTGCCATTTTCATACCATTGAGAAGTGCCTCATATTCAACAATATTGTTTGTCTAAGAAAATTTTAGTCTGAATGCTTTGGGTATCGAGTATCCTTGAGGAGTGATGAACAATATGCCTGCTCTAGATCCATTTTGTGTGTAGGAGCCATCAAAGAATAACTGCCATTCTCTAGAAGAGAAGTGCATGATAGAGGAATCAGGAAATTCCATTTGCATGGGTGTATCATCAAACAGTGGTGCTTCAGCTAATTGATCAGCAATGACCCATCCTTTGATAGCTTTTCTTTCAACATATTCAATGTCAAATTCGCTCAAGAGCATGACCCATTTAGCTAGTCTACCTGTGAGGGCAACTTTGCTTAGTAGGTACTTCAGTGGATCAATCTTAGCTACCAAATGAGTGGTATGAGCTAACATGTAATGTCTCAGTTTCTATGATGCAAAGATCACAGCGAGACAAGCTTTCTCAATCATAGAATAGTTCTTTTCATATGCCACCAATGTTCTGCTTATATAGTAGATGGCTCTTTCCTTTTTGTTCTCATCATGCTGTGCTAGCAATGCCCCCAGTGATGTATCTATTGCAGAGACATATAATATTAATGGCTTCCCATGAATAGGAGGCATTACGATAGGAGGATTCGAGAGATAATTCTTGATATGATCAAAATTCTTTGCACAGTCTTCATTCCATGCAAAGGTCACACCTTTATGTAATGTCTTTGTGAAAGGTTGTGATATGTTAGCTAACTATGATATGAATCTTCTGATGGACTATACTTTGCCTTGCAACATCCTCATTTGACTGATATTTGTGGGAGGTTGCATCTCTATTATAGCCTTGACTTTAGCCGGATCAACTTCAATGCCTTTCTTTGAAACTATGTATCCTAAGAGCTTTCCAGAAGTGACACCAAAAGCACACTTCTTAGGATTTAGTCAGAGACTAAACTGTTCCATTCTATCTAGGATCATGCTCAGGTCTATTAGATGTTCAGTTCTAATCATGGATTTTTCCAAGGTATCATCCACGTAATCCTCCATTATTTTATGCGTCATATCATGAAAAATAGATGTCATTGCTCTTTGATATGTAGCTCCAGCATTTTTGAGTCCGAATGGCATAACATTCCAACAAAAGGTTCCCCACGCACATGTGAAAGCTATTTTCTCTTGATCTTCTGGAGCAATTTTGATTTGGTTGTACCCAGAAAAGCCATCCATTAAGGAAACATTTCATAGCCCGCAGTCATGTCCACTATCATATCAATGTTAGGCAATGGAAAATCATCCTTAGGGCATGCTCTGTTCACATCTCTAAAGTCCATGCACACTCTGATTGAACCATCTGGTTTTGAAATAGGTACAATGTTAGAGATCCACTCAGCATAGTCTATGACACGGATGAATCTAGCTTTTAGGAGTTTTTCTAGTTCTGCTTTGACTAATAGTGCAACATGAGGATGCATCTTTCTCAATTTTTGCTTGATTGGTTTTACTCCAGGAGTAATGGATAGATGGTGCATAATGAGATTGGGATCCAATCCTGGCATATCTGAATATTTCCATGCAAAATTGATCTTTTTTTCTGATAAGAATGTAGTGAATTTCTATTTCTCTTCTTTTGATAGAGATTGTGCTACATGTACCAATTGTGGTTCCTCTGTTGTACCCAAATTGATGGATTGAGTTGGCTCAATCAGAACTGGAGATCTATCCTATAAATGACTCGGAAGGACATCAAATATCTCATCCTTAGGTGCCTCAAAGAGGTTTTCACCTTCAGATACGTCTTTTCTTTTTACTTTTGTAGGATCTGAGACTGCCACAAAGTGGTTTTCACCCTCAAAACTCTTTTTCTTTTTATTTTTATTTTTTTGACTAAGATATTTGATGTCTGACTCGATCATGCTGACGCTTGGTTCACTGATGGAAGTCCTCATAGGCTTGACTACATTGAGGTAACAAGCAAGGGCATAGTCACTGGAAAAGGTGTAAACACCATGGCTTGGGTTTGTGGAAGTTTGGGCGATAAGATCAGGGCGTTGGATAGTTAATCAGGAAAGGCTTGGGATATGGTGTTCACAAACATGGATATGTCATCATTGGTCCTAACCTGATGCTCAAGTTCAAAGGTGATATTACAGCTCAAAATGTTCAATTCGTGAATAGGCTCAACATCATCATGGGAGTTCTCTTCAGCCATAGGTGGATCAAACACATTAAGTTCATTGTTTCGCTCTAGACCTACGTTGGGTTGAGATACATATTGGTGAATAAAATCAATATATTTCTCTGTGATAAGCTCATCTTCTTCTGGAATGGCACCCCATTCATAGTCATTTGACTCAGCTTCTGATTCAGGATCTCTAGGAAATCTTAGAAAATGTGTGAAATCAGGATGAATACCCCAAGAAGGATTACCCTCAGTCTCTGACTTGAATTCATATTCATGGGAATCAGTGTCAGAATAACTACTCTCTACTTCTGGATCAGTTTGATCACCTTTGAGATTGGCTGGTTCTTGTGGTGCAACCATCTCTTGCGCTACAGTAGGTTCTTGTGTTTCTACTACATTAATTCTTTTGATAGGATCATCTTTATCATCAAGAAGATCTTTGATCTCTTTAGGTAATTTTTCATAGGGGATAAGCTCAAAGCTATCTGAATCATCATCAGAGGGTTCTATTTCTTCTTTCTTAAGAAGGGGTTCTCCTAGTGCAATTTGTTCTATGACATGAGAACAACCACCTTTGAGATGATAGGGTTTCTTCTTAAACCCTAAGCCACCAGTATCTTTGTTGGCTCTACCAATATGTGAAATGGGTGTCACAAGACCCTTTTCACTAATTCCTAGAGGTCCTTGACCGGAATATCCCATCTTGGCTATCAATTTGTTTCCTGGACCATATGAATTAGAAGGGATTGTAGGTGCTATAGATTCACTAGGTTGAACAATTTTAGATTTAGAATCCTCTTTATATAGCCATGCCAGCACAATGTCATCCTCTTCAAATTCTTGTTTGGATACTTGCTCCGCCACAAAATTTCTTTTTTATGCTTCCATAGGTTCCTTAGGTTTTGATTTAGACTGCTTCAAAGATTATCCATATGACTTGGGTGAGATAGGGAGAGATGTCAGAGACAAGACTGGCTCTATAGTGTATTCTCCCATCCCATTTTCTTTGATATTGATCTCTTTAGCAATGTCTTCCATCTTAGATGTGGAAGCAACATTTAGCTGCTTGATGGAAGATACTCTATTATTGGGAACAAACTTATCGACACTTTCCTTCAATGTATTGCAAGTTGTACTCAGATCTACTAGGATAGTAACCTCCACTCCTTCATAGGGAAATTTCAAGCATTGATGGTACGTAGAAGGAATAGCTTGAATTTATTGTATCCAGGGTCTCCCTAGAAAGATATTTTAAGCCAATGGTAGATCAAGCACCTGACATGTGGTATCTTTGATGACCGGACCCACTCGGATAGGTAAGACAATGGTGCCTTTAGAAGCTCTTTCTTGTTCATCATAGGCTTTTATGGTGATCTTCTTTCAAGGATCAATAGCCATCTCTGAGAATCCCAACTGTGTGATTAAGTTGTAAGAACAAATGTTGAGGCTTGCACCCCCATCTATCAACACACGTTTGACTCGACGGTTCTGGATCAAGACTTCTATGTGCAAGGGCTGATTATGTGGGTGACTTAGGGAGTTTTCATCTTCCTCTAAAAAGGAGATATATTGTGGAGATGTTAGATGACCAACCATAGTCTGGAACCTGTCTAGATCTAGATCATCAGGAACATTAGAGCTGAGCAAAGCTTTGTCTAGGATATCTCTGTGAGCTGGAGATATTCGAAGTAACTCAAACATAGAGATTTTGGCATTGGTATGCTAGAGTTGTTGGACGATGCTGTAAGATGTAGGTCTTGTATCCTTTGGATTGGAAGATTTCGAGGCAACCTTCTGTTTAGAAGTAGATGTGAGATTGAAAGGTATCTCAGGGACATTAGATGAACTTGGTGTTTGTCCTTTCAGATGAGCCTGAGCTTGTGATCTGGTAACTGCATTAGCTGAGAAATGATTTCTGTCTCTTCGTACAATCGTGATGACATTGTAGTTCTCAGAGAGACATGGTTCAAACATATTGATGACAGCATTGTTTCTAGGGTAGGCATAGTTGACTTTTGCCCCCATGTTAGGCTGAGAAGTGGAAACTCCCTTGCCATGTTGTGGAAATAGTTTTGTAAATGCTGTGTGATCATTATTGCTGGTAGGATTATCAATCGTGATGTCCCCTTGATCTATCAAGTCTTGAATGGTATGCTTCAAGTGGAAGCATCCATTAGTTCTGTGGCCTTTAGTCTAATGGAAAGCATAGAATGCATTATCTTTCCACCAATATGGTTTTGGATCCAGATCAGGGTTTCAGATTGGTGGTAAAGAGATCATGTTATCAGCTATCAGGGTTCTCAGGGCAGATTCCAAAGATTCTCCTAGGGGAGTAAACTTTCATTTATTATCCCATCATTTGAATGGCTTCTTTGGAGATGGTTCAATAGATTTTTGCTCTGAAGCTTCAATGGCTTTGGTGGCAAGGGTGAGATTGTAGGCTTGTGCCTTTGATGGGGTGCGGATAGTGTCAACAACACCATCAGAGATGATACCTTTGTTTCTATTCTAGCTCTTGTTTTTATCTTTTGAGCTAGATCCAGATTTAGACTTGTCCTTTTGAAGTGTGATTTCTCCTTTCTTGACAAGTACTTTCTCAATCTTGATTGCATTATCCACCATTTTATCAAAAGATACATGATCTTGCATTTGTAATGGATAATTGAGCTCTGGAACAAGGTTATTGATAAAGATTTCAAGTTTCTCCATTTCAGGAATTTGTCTAGCATATAGAGAGAACTTCTTTCTCCACCTCTTGAGGAAAGTTAGGAATGATTCCCCTGGATATTGCTTGAGGTTACAGATATCAATCATGGTGACCAGATGTTGAATATTGTAGGAATATTGTTGATAAAACAATTTAATCAATTCCTCAAAAGTTTTGATCGTAGAAGGTAATCTTGAAAACCATTGAATGGATGCTCCTCCCAAGGATCTAGGAAAAAGATGCATTAGATAAGTCGGTTCATGCATGAATTCCATGGATTGCGTACAGAACTTTCTGACATGATCTTGAGGATCAGAGCGTCCATCATATTTGTCATACTTTGGCATCTCCACTCTTTTTGGGAATGGAGGCATATACAAGTCTTTGTCAAAAGGGAAAGGACAAAGGGCCTCCATGGAGAATTCCTTGGGTTCCTTCTCTTTCTCAATTTTATTCATTTTGACCTGCATAGCATGCAGCTGGTTCATTATGGCCGTCATCAGAGTTTCTTCCTCATGCATGATGATATCTTCAACATTGAAGCGAGGAGGAAGTTTAGCTTCTTCCTGGGCTAATTGCAAAAAGTATGCCTCTCTATCCACTTTCAAGAAATGCCTCATCATTCTCTTGAATTCATCGTCATTCTGACATCGATGGATTTCAGAGGGTGTAGGTTCTTGGTCGACATTATGTTGAGAATGGTGTCCCTAGGATCCTCCTCCTAGAGAACCGTGGTTTGTCCCTGCTTGAGACATGGTAGGAGTTTTTGGGCTCCCTGGAACATATTGAGGAGGAGTTTGCTGATTACCTCTATGAGTTAATAAAGGAGGTATGTAACCAGTTTTCAATCAAAAGTTACCGAGACCGTCATCTTCATAGATACCTAACTTGATGAGTTGTTCAAGAGTTGGACTTGGGGTATTGGTCAAAAGTAAGTTCTGAGATGTTTCTTCTGATTTCTTGTGTGAAGAAGCTCTGGTCTCCACCATTAACTTTGAATGAAACAGAAGAAAAGGACGAAGACAACTGAAGAATAATTTGATTCGAGAAAATTAGATGATGCAACCTTGTCAAGATTATGATAGTTTTGAAGATTCGATGAGAAATGGGTGAAGGATACTGTGCCCTAGATGTATGGGATAGATTGCCCAAAAGATAGCGGACACGAGTTCTCAATACTTAGTCTATTTTTGAAGATTGATTGATTGAAGATTGATAGTTATGACAAGGTTTTGACACAAGATAAAAAGGACTCAAATTGATCAAACAGAAGACTAGATTGGATTCAAAAGATCAAACTCAAAAAATGGTAGAATGCTCAATGGCTACTACTCTGTTCCTGACACAATGATATTTTTGATAGATTTTGGAACTAGGCTGGAAACATTGGATATCTTGCAATTTGACAATTTCTGATAACTCTCTCAAATTTTTCCAAACGACACTCTGCAGACTCATACGACACTGGGTAGTCTATGAAACGACAGTTGCTAAACTCGTACGACAGTTGGGTAGCAATGAAATGACAGTTGACAAAACTCATACGACAGTTGCTAACAGGGTTTTGAATTTCTTGAATTTGCTGGTTTGAAAACTCGTACGACACTGGGTTCTCAATCGTATGACAGATGGGCAATACTGAAATGACACTTGAAAAAACTCGTACGACTTTTGACTCCAAAAAGATTTTACGTCAATTTTTGCAAAATTTAAGGTCTTTAGTTTTGGATTGTTTGCAAATTGTACTGTCCAGATTTTGAAGGTTATACCAGATTTGATCATTTTTAATAGCCAAGTAGATAAACAAGCACACAGAATAGCAAGCAAGTGATTCCAAGCATGTCTGAAAATAATGAACAAGGGAAAAATCAACCTTGCGCATGAACAATCAAGTGACCAAATTGTGCTAATCCCTGAGAGTACTAATTGTGTATGTTCTGAAAAGTTTTGCAATAACACACATATACCTGAGAATGAAAAAAAATTGGCCTCTCTAGGGTTTTTAGTAATGGTCTGACTCTGCAACTTTTATGATTCAAAGGGGTGAACTCCAATCCCGGCGCACCAGGGTTTTGACACAGTTCAAGAACTTAATCTTCAAGAGCTGCTAGGGAGATTTGACAACCCAACAATGAACCATACCTGTGGAGATTTCTTCCACAAGGACATTTATATAGCGACTGTCACTACCATGGTGAAAATGGCTATTACCGCTTGAGGTTCCATCAACGTAGTTTTCCCTGTGAAGGGATTGTCCGCTACGGTTAACCCTCTCTAAATGTGACTCACAGATTTATACCACAAGGGGACTTGGCTGCAGATTCAAGGTTTTGACACCTCTTCACTTTTAACCCAAACAAAGCAAACAGATTAATCCGACACGCTAAGACAAAGTTTTGTTCCACCAAGGTCTGTGATATCAACTCCACATGATCTATCAACCTCTTTGGGGAGAGAATGTATCAATCAATAAGAGAAGATGCACTAACCAATTTTGATTCACCAAAGCTCGTGATATCAACCCTACGTGATCTATCAACCTCTCCGGAGAGAGAATGTGTCGATCAATAAGAGAAGACACACTAACCAAGTTGAATGTGAAACTCACTAAGTATCCTCCCTACCTACAAGGATTTTGTCATTAAGAAGGATTTCACTGGGAATCCAATCTCTCAAGAATCACGAATACTATTCATAGGGCCTAATTACTATGTGAGCACAGATATATTCCCGAAAGCAAATCTACCAAAAGTATCCAAAAAGTAGAAAGAGGAACACTTAACGCTTAAAGTGAATATGAGATGAGTCCACAAGGTGAAACATTTAACACCTCACACAAGTTGAAAATGAGTCCCCAACTTAGAAAACAAGTGAGTTCCTAAAAGCACAAAAGGGTTTCCAAGTGGAACACTTAACGCTTCTGTCCTGTTGACCCCTCCCCTTTATGGCGTTGAGATTGCAACCACAGGGTGAAAATGAGGGGCCGGTGGATTAGCGAGTCCAATAACCCAAGATAACAATCAAGATCAATCACAAGTATTCTAAGACTACTTAATGAATCCTTAAGGGATCACAACCTAGTATCAAATTATGCAAGTGTGTAGAAATAGATCAAAAGTATGAAAAGATGCACACAAGCTTGACAAGTGAGAGATTTATTTTAAGTCCAAATCAAAATGTTTTCAGAACAAGGAGAATACCTCGTGATCCTCACAACGTGCTTAGTAGATTTTACCTGATATTTAGCAATTTTTGTTGAGCTTTTCCATGCAAGCAAGTGAGGAACTCTCCAACAAGCAAACAAGCAAACAAGATATGCAAAATATATTCAACTTATGAAAACCATAGGGTTAGCTCTAAAAATAAATTTTTAGGAGAAATAATAACCATAAATTAATCCAAATGACAACTCATATCATGCATTGAATCATATGAAAAATAAGTGCATACCCATCATAAAATTTTAATTTTTTTGCACTACATTTGACCTAGTCAACAAGATCTAATTTTTTTGATATGATTTTGGCCACAAAAATAGAAATTCAAAATAGAGACCCCTACTAAAAAATAGAGAGATTTCCAAAAATGCAAAATTTTTAGAAAAATCTCTTCATTTGTGTTCTAGAGACCTGTTTTATCAAAACAGACCAGTTTTTGCAAATTGACTATTTGAGCTATTAAATTGCATCCAAATTTAAAACACAAATAATAAACCCCCTATATAATTTGAAGAGATTTCCGAAAATATAAAAATTTTAGAAAATTATGCTGATTTGCGTCAGATATTAATTTTTTTTATGAAAAATTGAAAAAAAATTATTAAAAATTCAAAATAATTCAGAAAATTCTGAATTTTTTTTCAAAGCTTCCCTGATATGTCTCCAACTTGTAAAAAAAATTTCAGACCAAAAATTCAAGCCGTTTGGGAGATAAAATTAAATCTTTAAAACTTTAGGGTTTTAGCTCCAAGAATCAAAATCAGCATGCAAAGGTGGGTTGCCCCACGGTGGGCGCCAGAAATGTGTGTGTGAAAATTTTACCTGATCTATAGACACAACACTCAGTAAAACATTAGAGGTTAGTGATAATCAAAATCGTGCAAAATTGAAATCTAATCTAACCAAGCGATTTACTGCCTTCTAGTAGGTGCGAGATTAATGTTCTCAGATTGTAATCGAGATCAGTGACCTAGACGACACCTAAATGAAGGATTTGAATGCAAAAGATGGATATGAAATTGAGTGCAATTAATCTATATTTTTGATATTTTCTATGCAATAAGAATGATAAAAACTGATATGAATCTATGCTAGATGAAATTGATATGCTACGAATTGATCTATCTAACAATGATATGCAAAGCTATGAAATTCTATGCTATGATATGAAAAATATGCAATTGAAATTGATCTCACAAAGCTTTGAATTCGCAAGTTGATTCTTTCAAGCTCCAATTGTGCAAATTCTCCAAATCTGATATGCTATGATTCCTGTAGAGTAAGTTTGCAATTTGCGAGATGATTGAGAGATTGAGAGATGAATTATGAAGAGCTGAGCATTGTTTTTATAGAAATCCAAGGCTTTGGAGGTGCATGAAAAAAAGCCATAAATCACTCAAATAACTCAGGTTGATTTTTGAGTTATTTTTAAATAAAGGATAATTAACCCACAAAAACATGCAAAAGCTAAGCTTTAACTCAAAATAGAGTTTAGCTTTAATTGATAATTGATAGTTGTTTGCTTTTATGATTGTGCATGTTTTATTTATGTATTAATTTAATAATAAAGTGATTTATTTCCAACTTAACTGATTTTTTAAAAATAAAACAATTGATTTATGGGTTAATCAATTATTTAATCAAATTTTTATTAAAAACTATATTATTAAATAATGACAACTTGCTTTAATTAATTAAATAAGAATTTAATCAATTATTCATAGGAATTTTGATTTATTGTCAAAATTAAATAATACAATTAATAATAGATAGAATTAAATTTAATTACACAATTAAGTGGCAAATATTAAATCTAATTAATTAAATATGAAAATATTCAATTAATCAAACTTTAGGATAAATGTGATTTATTGCCAAATAATTATAAAATTAAAGATAATTATGATGATTAAGAATATTACTAGGAATATTCCCCGATGCAAAATTTAAGATAATCAATTAGATTTGATGATGTTCAGATGTGCCTTAGGTTAGGACTTCGATGTCGATTTTGTTCGATTTGTCGATGTAGGAGGTTAATGAACTTATAGCCCATTTTTGGGGTATTACAGAGAGCCATGGTGAGCTCGTTGGGAGGGTTCTCTCGAGTTCCTAAGAGGTGTTCTTCTCCTATGTTGTGAAATCCTCCTTCCTCTAGGGCTAGGAGATCTTGAAGGGGTCCTTGACCACCTTCTACTTCTTGGGGTTCTTGAGGGAGTAGAGGGTGGATAGTTGTTTCCATTGTTGGTACCCCTATTGTTGAATTGGTGGTTGAGTTGTTGGGCTAAAAGCCTATCTTGTTCCTCTTGGAATGATTTTATTCTCAACTCTAACAAGGCTTGTTTCTCTTCCTTTAGGTGTCTAAACCTTTCTGCTTTAGCGGCTTGTTCATCCAAAAAGGCTTTCTTTTCATGCTCAATTATTTTAAGCCTTTCATTTGCATATCTTGAGGTTGTTTTGAGCGGAGAGTCAGACCTTGAATGTTTGAACAAGTCATTAGTGAATGTTGCATTCACATGAGCATCACTAGATTCATTGTTTTGGTCTTCATGTTGTGACCGTGCATCTTGGTGAGCTTTCCCATAATGTCTTTCAACTCTTTGATGGGCATCTAAATATCTTGAGTTAATAGGGGGTGATTCAGGTTGATTGTCATCACCAAATAGCATGTTATCCCTATGTCTTTGGAAAATGTCATCAAGAGTTTGATCCATCACTTCTCTCTGTTTTCTAGTCAAGGTGTAGCTCATGTCCATATTTGATTGAGAAGATGGTAAAGAGGTACTCAACTCACTAGGATTTCTCTTTGGGTCAAACCAAGCTTTAGACTCACTCCTAGATGATTGATCAAAGAAGGGTTTCTTTCCCTTTCACTTTTGACGAGTTTGGACTAAGGGTAATTGTTCAAAGACAACTTGAGATCATTTTCCTTGACTAACTGGGTACCTTGTCATAACCGACATGAAAGAAAAAGACCCTTGGTGATAAGATGACCTTATGAAATGTCAATACCAAACTAGGATAGTGAAAGTGTTCAATTGTCCAAAAAGAGATGGTGAGATAGAAAGCTAAAAAAAGGTGTAAACCAACACTACCATAGAGGTGTATAATAAAAGGATGAGTATCCTAACACATATGGACTAGGAGGATGGATTTACCAAATATATCTGAAATTGAATTTTGATGAAAGTGAATTGGAGAAAAGAGTACTGAAACTCTCCAAGCGTGTTACCAAAGAATCTAAAGGTGTACTTTTTCAACAAGGATAATTCCAAACTTATCGATGCCAAGCAAGACTACTTTGTAAAATCAGAGAACACTAATTCAAGGGGCCTAAAAATAGGAACCTAAGGTACAAACAGGTTTCTAGCAGCAAAGTAAGTCACCTACTAAAATCTGGTCAACTAAGGAAAGACTGAAAATTGTATAAACCAAACAAACAACAAAAAGACTTTGTGCGACAGTATCTAGGCTAACAGTATGATAGTTTCTAACCAGATGATATTTCACAGTAAGCAATGCGACAATTTCCAAGCAGCCTGTGTGATACTTTCCAGGCAAGCAGCGTGATAGTCTTCTAGTGATGAACTATCACATGATAATTCTCAGTACAGTGTGCGATACAGTTTTAGGGTCGTATGACTCTTGACCAGTGAGTGTTAAAAATCTTAGTTTTAAGGGCAGTTTGGTCAAAATTTTAGTTTGAAGGTTGGATTTTTCGATTTCAAGCATAGTGAAAATAGTAAATAGACATGTTTGCAAACAGTAGGTGATCAAACATGTCATAAAACACTTGCACAAGGGCAAAAGCAACCTTGCCAAGACAAGCAATTGTGATATCAAAGAAATAAAATCTTATGAATGCTACCATGATGTTTGATGTTTGAGAATGTTTACACAGGTAGATCATAGAGAGAACACTTCAAGCACTTATTAGCCTAAAAAGTCAATGGATCAATACTTAACAACTTGGCCCACACTTGATGCTCCATTGCCTCACACAAAGTGGTTGCCCACAATAGATATTGGCTTTGTCATGGAAGCGCCAATGACAAAATCAAAGGAACACGGATGGTGAGTAATATTGGGGTGAACTGGGTTAGTCCACTAGGATTAATCCTTGCACCAAGAAGCTAAGTGACAAAATAGGGTGGCTTCTATCTATTGTTCTTAGTAAGGGCTTTCGTTCTTAATACCCCTCTTGCTCCCCAAAGGGACTCCTTACCTTGCGGCAAGTAATGGACCTCGTGGCCACAAGAGTACCTTAAGAATTCTTGCTCAACATTTTCCTCATGGTCACAATCCCACAAGTACTCACATCAAATGAAGACAAGTACTACATCTACCAAGGTTTTATGTCCTTGATAGCCTTGAGTTTATAGTGGGTTGGAATAGCTGGCAAAAGGCTTGTCCCCACTTGGGTCGTTCCTCTTGATTGCTCAAGAGAAGGCCCGCTAAAGGATTCTAAAAGCTAAACAAAGAGTGGATCAACCCTTGAGTGTTAGGATTTCTATTTCACCTCAAGGGTGAAGAGCATAATCTCCTAGCTCAAAAATATCTCCCAAACACACCAAGCAAAGGTTCAATTACCCTCTTGCCTTCAAAATCTAAAGATGGGTAAAGATTTTTTGGTTCACCACAAGGGTGAAGAGCATACTTCTCCTACCACCTAAAGATTCCTACAACAAGATATTAAGTGCCTATGAAATGAAACAACTAGTATATGCCGCACTCAAAAGAAAGTAATTAAACAAGCACTTGATTGGTTTTTATGCTTTGGGCAGCCCTACAAAAACCGTTAGTAGCCCTTGTGCATTTGAAGCTTTGACATGCATTCTTTTAGGCAAATAATCAAGTAATAGAAGCACCTACAAGCACCACTTGTTAGCCCTACAAGGGTTAGCACATCTAAAATCAAATGAAATCTACTAATAGACCCTTGTTCTACAACAACAAATCAGAAATCCGAATCAAAACCAAGTAGATCTTGCAAAGAAATGATAGAAATTTCTCACTTCTAGGCCTGGGCAATATTTCTATCAGAGAAACAATCGTGCGATATTCTATCATGTAATGGTGCGACAATATATCTCTGAGTGATAATTCCTGATACCTGCATGCGTCAAAAAATATAACAAGAGTGTGATATAATCTACCAAAGCGTGTGATGTTATAACTGGTAAAATATTGCACTAATATAGAAGAAAATATCATATGACATTGGAAAATTATCGCATGATAATTTTGGCAAAAAAAACCAGACAGTAGAATTTGACGAAACAACAAGCAAATATTGATTAAAAAAAATGATGGAAATGCAAAAAATGAAGGACAAAACAAGAATTTTCTTCCCCACAGTGGGTGCCAAAAATGTACACACTAAATAGTGCACTTCTCTAAGTCATTACTTCCAAGGGACTCCATGAATGGGAAACCTTGAGAAAGCGACCTAGAGCTCCCTAGGAATGGAGTCACAAGGATGTTGATGGTGCTCTCAGCTAGAGCTATTAAAGCATGCAACCTTGCTAGGAAACCACACAATGGGAGATTCAAAGAGACAAGGGCAAGAATACCAATATCCTCAAGAATCAATGAGAATGCAATGCAATGCAAGCTATGCTATGAATGAAGATGCAAGCTAAACTATGAAAGGAAAGTATTACAAACCCTTGCTAATTAAGCTATGTGAGCTAATCTAAAGCATAAAGGAAACTAAGCTAGATGCCATGAAAGATATGATGCAAGAAATGAAACTAGAATGCAAGAAGTGATCTCCAAAAGCTCTCAAGTCTCTAAGAAATCCTGCAGCATAAGATTAGCATAAAAAGTTGGGGATCCAAGAATGAGAAAAGAGCTCTCCTTTTAAAGGAATTGAAAAGGAATGGACCATGGAGATTAAGAGACAAAAGATTTAATCAAGGATGGGGCTTGAAAGAGGAGCAATCCATGTGCACAAATCTCCTCCAATGAGAAAATAAGAGTTGAATTTTGTGTCCATATGAGATAAAAAGTGCTTTTCTTCTTTTTATAAAATAAGAATAATGCTTTATTTGTGCAACTTAGGATAAGAGGAAAAGTGGGGGATTTTTATTTAATAAAAGGGGAGGAAATTCCTTTTAAGTAAATAAAGACTTAGGATAAAATGGTTAGCCCAAGGCAAATAATTGAGTAAAATGATAAAACCAGGATTTGATCAAGGAAATTGTAATGACCCTTACCAATAGGATCACTAAAAACCCCCAAATTTGAACCGAGTCAATTTGTCAAACACTTGGCATGCACTGAACTGTTTGGTTTGGAATGATGTGTTTCAATGTGATTGTTGTTTTTGGGCATCAAAGCAATTGAGATAACAATGAAACTCAAAGCAATGTAAGACTTACTACAAATATATCAAACTTCTCTAATTCTGATTGCACTTTCTAGAATATATATGACTGTTGCATCTATCACATATGAGCACTGTTTATGGTCTGTTTACAACACATGATCCATATTACATAAACCAGTCCTATGGATGCACTTTTCCTATTCCAAATCAATAGCAAAGTCTGAATAAAATATGCAAAGAGATAGCATTGACTGATTTTCTGAATATGCATTAACTGTTACAGCAGTGTCTATGAATGCAACCCTTATACCAATGCAAGGACCTACACAACTAACTAAGATATGTATCATTCAAGGACTGATTACAATAATGACTGAAAATGTATGCAATTTTTACACAATTTTGACATCAAAAATCAACATGAAAGAACCTGGAATGCTGCACTTATTTGTTGACTGACTGCTAATGGATTAACACATGAGCTACAACTCGAACTGGACCAAGATCTGCCCCTCTGATTATTGCTGTACCCTGTACTGTACCAATATGTACAGTACAGACATGTATGGCCCTGCTATAAAATAATTTTCAAGGTGTTGGGTGCCGAAAATGGTATGATCTGAAATGCCTAGGGTTAATATATAACCCCTCCAATGCATAAAATCAAACCCCACTTGATTTGTGATATATGAGCAAAAATATAGGTCCAAACCCTGGTATGACTGAACTGAAAATGTACCAACATGATCTCCAATTCTTCACCAAATGATTCACCAATGCAATGATGAATTTAGAACCCTTATTCCAAACAATTACAAACCCTCAATATCAATTTTTTAGGTCTGCTTTTTTAGACTGCTTTTTTGGGTCTGCTTTTTTCGGACTGCTTTTTCAGATTTGCTTTTTCGGACTACTTTTTCGAATCTGCTAAAAATGGCCTCCTATAATTTTGGACCTGCTAAAAATTGCCTCCTATAATTTCAGCCCTAGTAAAAATACCTCTTGAAATGCTGTTTCAATCACAAACAAACCCTTACATCAAATTCTCAATGAGGTACCAATGAGATGGCTGAGTACCAACTCCAAATTTGCAACCCTTCAATAGATATTTCACTACCTCAGTTATGCCAATCTAGGGGAGTTATCATTCCCAAAGATCGAATAGAATTTGCAGACCAAAGACTACAAATTGCTCCACAATGGAAGAAGTAGAAGAAATCCCAAATCCAAGCATGTAGAAATGATAGCCCAAGCCCTCTATTTATTCTTTTCCTTGAGAAGTTGCTAGAACTTCTAGAAACATCCAATTATAATGTACTTTATAATAAAATAACATTATAATAATAAAGTACATTTCTCAACTCAAAATTATAACAATGTAGGCCCAAATGTCTCATAACTGAATGTAGGCCCAACTACGACTGAACGTAGGCTCAAGACTGAACGTAGGCTCTACTACAACTGGATGTAGGCTCAAACTGGATGTAGGCTCACTCTGGATGTAGGCTCCACTACAACTGCATGTAGGCCCAAACTGAATGTAGGCTCTGTCAGTAATATGCAATCAAATGATCAACATAATGACCCTCTCTCCAAACCATTTGCCTACAAGAGTCAATGATAGGCAAATCCGTCATGCCAAACAATGTCAGCCAAAATGGGGACATGACAGAAATTGATATTGAGCTGAAGATGGTGATTCGGGGAATTGATAATTTGTTGAATGGGGGCCCAAAGTCTAGGCGACCATTTTAGGGTGCATATAGGGGGAAATATGAGATCTATTCTCAAACCCAAATTCCCAAAGAAGAGATCTAATTTGATCAACCAAGAGGTTAATATACAATCGAATCAATTTATGAGGAATATGGAAGAGAGAGAGAGTAAATCCAATATTTCCCTATGAATGAAATTATGTTTGGAATATGAAATAATTGAAATACAAATACTAACCTCAAATTAGGGAAAATCTAGAAAATGTCAAATTCTGATGTCTGTGTGTACTTTCAGGTAATTCTACAACTTATTCCAAACTAGAAATGCCGAGACAGAAAAAACCCAGAAATCTTTCTCCAAGATGAGCTCAGGTCGGTTTGACTCTCATAAAAGGTCAAATACTACATTCTTTATTTGAAGTTCGATTCGAATTCTGTTCGTAAATCTCAGAAGTTTTCCAAAAAGGGTATCCAAATTCACTCTCAGATCCAAAATTCTACACTTGTACCTGCAAGAAAATGGGGGTTTTTATTGTATGGGGGGTTTGCCTTGGTCAAACCCCAATTTTAGGAATTAACCTTGAAATTGAATTGAAATATAGTGTGCATAAACAAAGTAATTGAAACAAATCACCTCGCTTATGTTGAAGTCCTTATAGAGGATTCAAATCCTCAAATCCACAAGTAGGAATGCTTCAATGGATGTAGGATGAATGTAGGATGTCTCCAATCAATGGCATTTGATCTTAAACACCAATCTTGACTTGATCTTTGCATATGAGAAGGCTTGAATGAATGTAGAAGAATGGATCATCAAAGGGGTCTCCAAAGAGATTGAATCCTTCAATAGCTAACAATGGATCTCCTTGATGGATGGATGCTTGAACACTTGAATGCTTAAATTCACTTGCTTGCACTTGAGAGCTCACTCATGAAATTGCTTGAGATGTGATGTGAAAATAATGGATGAGAAAATGAGAGAGGAAGGCTGAACTAGGGTACAATCCTCTAGAGGGGCCACCTTGAATAATTAAATCCCAATTAGGTCCTAAACTTTAGAAAATATACCTAGATTAAATGCAATTAAATGATTTACCATCCTGAAACCCGAAATGGCCAACCTGGAGGTGGGAAAATAAATATCCTGAAGGCCCGATGCCCAAAAATCCAAGATTCTGGAAATTTGAATGAGGGGGGAAAAAATGAGGTTGGACCTGACCTAGTCAAGTTTGACCTCGATCCTGACCTAATGAAGATCAACCTCAAATTTGACCCTGGGCCTAGATTCAGTCAAAACCAGGTCAGGAGGTCCCAAGGATGCCCACAAACCTAGAAGTGATATCAGAATAGGATAGAATATCAGGGATAGACATAAAATCCTATGATTATTGTGATAAAGGATAGGAGGACCTATTTCTAAATCCTACCTAGAAAATAGAGCCATGAAAGAGGGAAATTTAGGAGAATCCTTGAGATCCTATCCCTAATTTTAGCTAGAATGAAGAAATCAAGTGCTGGGAAGAAGTGGAAAGCGGGGAGAAAGCCAAATACATGCAAAGACCTGATCAAGGTGCTTAAAATGACAAAAAACCACTTACTCTAAGGGCTAAACACTCTTATCATGGAAGTGCTTCCATTTTAAGAGGATACATTAAGCCCCCACTTTAGAAAGAGTATGGACTTGATGCAAACTCTTGGTAAAGGAGATTAGAATGAAAAGATAATCTTATTGTAATCCAAGGGACAAAGAGAAACCTTAAGCCCCCAGTGACTCAAGTCTTTATTGACTCCTAGATCACAATAAGAGAGACATCTCTAGAGAGAGAAAGAAGGTGTGATTACCTTGCCCAATGAGAACTTATGTCCCATTGTGAACCACACAAAAAAATGGTGCAACTGGAAAGATGGAATTGAACCGCCTAGTGAATGTGGCTAATCACTAGTCAACCCATCAAGGATTCATCCTTTGGAATATTCTATTCCATAAGAATAAAACCAAAAAAATAATATAAAAGAGATCCTGTCTTAAGGACACCTTAGACCTTAAGGGATCAAAATATATATGTGTATTTGAAACTGGAGGGATCAAGAGATCCTAAAATATAAACCCATGCTTTAAGGATTAATTACTGATCCAAAAAGGGAAAAAGTATCTTGAAAAATATGTGGTGTATTGGAAAGTGCATGTGTGCAATAAGTGAGCAGAGTGTATGCCCCCACGTTAAAGTCATTGCTGACACTTTAACAGGAGCAATGGCTTTAACAAAAACATAAACAACTCCACTGATTACATTTCCACATTGAGATGCCCCCAGACAAATACAAATCAAGGGAAATATCATAGAAACATACAAATAACACAGAAGGGATCTACTTATTGTGGGGTCAGTATGATCATAAGATAATATATATATGATATTATTGCAAATGAATTGACATCATTCCCCAAAGAAAGTAGAACTACAATCACAAAGGAGGAAAGATCACATAAGATATATGAAGGAGAATCTTTTCAGACCATGACATGGAGACCAAAAAGAAATTAGTGCTACCATATCTTGAATCCAAGAAGATTACACAAGGAAACATTTACGAACAATAGCACAGTTACAACATAACATTGAACAACACGTAGAAGAATGGAGATACATATAGAAGAATTTGAACAACAGTTTCGATTCCTTCATCACCTTGCATCAACTAAGTAAAAAGGATCGTATAAAAGAATCTAACAACTTTTAGCAAACACAGTATGAGAGAAGCATAGTACAATAGGAAAACACACAACAAAGCTACCATAAAGGACAAAGTGATCAAGCATGCCACCTACTTTCCCAATCTCATTGTATATCATTTAGGGAAGGTGGGTAACTCGCAAGAGGGACTATATCCAACATAGTAGGAATGATAGCTAGTTCCAAACAAGGATCCTCTTGAGAATCACAATGTTTGACACTAGGTGTAAGGGTTAATTGTGATGAAAGCATATTAGGTAAATCAATGTCAATGTCAATAGTTTCATATTCATCATTAACATCATCAATATCATCAAGAGTATCTTCTTCATCCAAATTAATCAAAATAGGATATAAGATACAAATAGAATCATCATAATCATGCATGTGAACATCATTATTAGTAACAATCTATTCTACCACATTATGCATAGGTTTATCCGTAGAAGGTAGAGCTCTTTGAGCTTTAGCATGAGCACGACGCTTTTTACGACGTTCATTAGCAGATCGATTTTGTTTTGATTTATTTGAAATAGGTTGAGAACTAGGAGGAACAATCATAGAATCCTTCACAAGTTCTTTAGGAAGATCAATAGGATTATTAACCATAGGAGAAACAATCACAGGATCTTTGATAGGTTCGGTAAAAGGAGCTTGATTAACAGAGCTAGAAGTCATAGTTAAAGGAGGTATAAAAGGTGTAGGTAAAAGACCATGATTAAGATCCCTAGGAGGTGAGCTTAATTCAAGAATTTTATGATGCTTATAAGCTTGATATGATCGAAAAAGATTATCAGGTCGAGGAGGACATGAATTAGGTAATGAAGGCCAAAAGAAATCTAGAGCAGCACAATCTCTAGGCCTAGAAGGTTGATATATACTATGATTAATCATCTTCACTTCTTTGAATCATGAATGAACTTAAGACACTTATGGATAGGTGAAGCAACAACATGCATGGTAGTTAACCAAGGAAAACCTAGCTTAACTTGAAATTGATCAGAAGTAGGAACAACAACAAAGGTAGTGTTCATAAATTTTCCACAAAGTTCAACCGGTAAATTAATAGAACCAAATGATGGATAAAGAAAACCATTGCAAGTTTGAATCCACACATCCAATGTATCATAAAAGTCACATTGTAAGCTTTTCATGAAAATATTTTCTTCAGTGATAACATTGACTAAGGATGTAGGATCAACAAGACAACCATGAGTAGGTTTCCTAGCAATCCTAGTAGCAATGTAAAGGGAACCATCAAGAGCTTTAATAGTCTCAGAGTCATCAAAGGTAATCAAAAGTTCCCGAGGTCTTTTATTCTTAAATTGTTGTTGAGGTTTAGGTTGAGTTTTCATTTTAGGTTTAGGTTTTGGTCGAGGTTGCGATTGAACTTGAGGTTAAATCTAAGGTTGAGGTTGAGGTGGAGATACAGATTGATCAACATGCTCCACTTGATTAACAACATGATTGAGATCCTCCATCTTTGAATCATACACAATGTCCATAGTAGATGGTTGAGCAATAGTATTAGTATCATGCATAGGTAAAGGGTTTGTATAGATTTGAAGGTTCTGATTAGGAGGAGAGACAGATTTATTCCCACTACTATCAAGATTATCAACAGATAAAGCCTTAGAATCAATTAGATCTCGAACCTTATGTTTTAAAGAATAACATTTCTCAGTATCATGACCATTCTGAAGATGATATTGACAAAAAGAATTTGATCAAAAGATTTAGATGCAATCGTAGTAGGTAACAAAGGTCAAATAGGAGGTAAATTAATCATATTAGGAGCTAACAACCTATTCATAATAGCATGTAAAGATTTAGAAAGAGGAGTAAATGTACAATTTAATCAAAAATAAGTGGATGCAGAAGTGGCATTGTGAGATGCAACAACAACTTGATCAGCAATTGCATTCGCTTGTTTGTTTATCTTGACATAGTTGTTGAATTTTTGAAATTTGTTTGAATTAGGAGCAGCATCAATCTTATCAACTGGAACAGGAGCCATTGGAGTGTTGCTCTCAAATTGACTCACTTGTAATTGATAATGATGAAGTGCTGCACAAAGTTGTTGAAAAGAGGTAAATTTAGTAAGCATAATCTTATCTCTAATATCCTTTTGCAAATTTGAAATAAACATACATTGAATATCAATATCAGGAATAGGATAGGAAATTTGAGCATACAAATGGTTAAATCTACCAATAAATTTAGTCAAATTTTCCTTAGCACTTTATTTATAATGCATCAAATCAGTCAAAGACACTTGCATGCCAATATTATTTTGAAATTGTTGAATAAAGGCATTAGCAAGCTGAGGAAAGGAATCAATAGAATAAGGAGGCAAGGAACAATACCATTGTAAGGCCTTGTCACGGAAGGTTCTAGCAAACAATTTGGCTAAAATCCTATGGTCATGAGCATAATCAATACAAAGGATTTGGAATATTTTAACATGATGAACATGATCTCCTTTTCCATTATAATTTTCAAGATGAGGCATCTCACCTTGCTGAGGAATAGGAGTACGGATGATGTCTCAGGACAAGGGACTTCCCATGTCACATGTAGGAATACTAAACTTGTTTTGAGTTAAGGAAGCAATTTGTTGTTGTAAGGATGATATATTTTGAGCCAAACTAATGATTGTTGAATCATTAAAAGGAAATAGGAGGAGTAGCAACATTAGAAACACTAGGTAAAGTGTAAGAAGTTGCAGGAATAGAAGACACAACTAGAGAAACACTAGGAACTACAGTTGGAAGCAGGTTGGAATAAGTGAAAGGAACATTATGATATGAAGGTTTTGATGTAGGAAGGGATAGAGGAGGAACACTCATAGGAATAGAGGGAACCGTCACAGTCACCAAAGAAGGAGTATAGATACGAATACTAGGTAAAGGATTAGAAGGAGGTTCAACACTAGTGATAGGAGGAATCAACCCTAAATATTGAGCTTCTTGAACTAAAGGTTTAACATTTGAATGCACAAGGTGAGTAATACCACGCAAGAGGTTAACACCTTGATCACTATCATGGAGAACTTTCTTAAGAGCCTCTATAGCTTGAATGGAATCTTGATTATGGTTCTCTTGAAGAAGCCAATTACCCATTTTATCAAGTTCAATGGAAAGTTTTTGGACTTGCTCAGGAGGAACTCTTAAAGCGTCATCCTCATCATGAGATGAGCGAGAAGAGTTTTTCTCCATAGTAGGATTGGAATCATGAAGAATCAAGTTATCATCCGAGATCCTAAGGAAAGGAGAGGAAGATTCAGGATCAAAGGCACCCATAAGTCTACGAATTCTTCTAATCGGAATATTATAAGAAGAACTAGTGGTAGTAAAGCTCATAAACCAATGTAATGCAAATGAACTAAACTAAGGACACATAAAGCATGAATATGAAATCTAATTAGCATGCAAGATCTAACACAAAGGAAAAATCTAATACTAACAAGATAAAAGGAAAGCATAATAAGGCATCCAATTCCACAAAAGAAAAGAGAGTAAGTATGTCGGGTTCACCAAAATGAATAGTGGTAAAATGGATTAACCCCTATTTAGATGTAAAAGGATGGGGGAAATATGAGATCTATTCTCAAACCCAAATTCCCAAAGAAGAAATCTAATTTGATCAACCAAGGGGTTAATACACAATCGAATCAATTTATGAGGAATATGGAAGAGAGAGAGAGTAAATCTAATATTTCCCTATGAATGAAATTATGTTTGGAATTTGAAATAATTGAAATGCAAATACTAACCTCAAATTAGGGAAAATCTAGAAAATGTCAAATTTTGATGTCTATGTGTACTTTCAGGCAATTCTGCAACTTGTTTTAGACTAGAAATGCCGAGACAGAGAAAACCCAGAAATCTTTCTCCAAGATGAGCTCAGGTCGGGTTTGACCCTCACAAAAGGTCAAATACTACATTCTTTATTTGAAGTCCGTTTGAATTCTGTTCGCAAATCTCAGAAGTTTGCTAAAAAAGGTATCCAAATTCACTCTCAGATCTAAAATTCTGCACCTGTACCTACAAGAAAATGGGGGTTTTTGTTGTATGGGGTTTTGCCTTGGTTAAACCCCAATTTTAGGAATTAACCTTGAAATTGAATTGAAATATAGTGTGCATAAAAATTGAGGTTGGACCTGACCTAGTCAGGTTTGACCTCGATCCTAACCTAGTCAGGATCAACCTCAAATTTGACCCTGGGCCCAAATTCAGTTAGAACCAGGTCAGGAGGTCCCGGGGATGCCCAAAAACCTAGAAATGATATCTGAACAGGATAGAATGTTAGGGACAGACATAAAATCCTATGATTACTATGATGAAGGCTAGGAGGACCATTTTCTAAATCCTACCTAGAAAATAGAACCACAGAAGAGGGAAATTCAAGAGAATCCTTCAGATCCTATCCCTAATTTCACCTAGAATGAAGAAATCAAGAGCTGGGAAGAAGTGGAAAGTAGGGAGAAATCCAAATACATGCAAAGACCCAATCAAGGCACTTAACATGACCCCAAACCACTTACTCAGAGGGTTAAACACTCTTATCATGGAAGTGCTTCCATTTTAAGATGATACAAGTGGTAAGAAATTTTTTTAGAACCTTATTGCCTGTTTATGCAATCAAAATATTTGCAATACATGAAATAAGGTTTGCACCTAGCAATACTCTCACTCTTGATAATCTGATTGGTAAGCTAACAAATTTTGAGCTAAACAACTTTGATAATATCGTTGTACTACCTGTTGAGTCTGCTTTTATGTCTTCTCTGAAGATCGGTAAGTCTAGTAGTAGACATGATGATAATGATAATAATACTGATGATGAGCTTGATGAGCTTGAAGAACTTATGGCCAGGAGATTACCTAAAGGTAAAGGTAGATATAGAGGTAAATTACCTTTAGCATGTTTTAACTGCAAAGAAGTTGGCCATATTGCTACTAGATGCACAAACAGGAAAGAAGATGACAGAAACAAATACTGATCTGGTGAAGGAAGCTATGGGAGGAGAAACAACAGGAGTTACTGACACTACAATAGAGACAAACGAGACAACATTGACAAAGATAAAAAGGTTTGTTACATTGCTAAAGAGAATGATATTGACACTGATTCAGATGATGATATATAAGTAGTATTTTTTGTTATGAAGGATGATTCTGAGGAAGAAGAAAGGTATGTAGAGACAACACTAATTTCTAAGGTTAATAAAAATGATACATGGATCATTGATAGTGGTTGTACCCATCACATGATTGGTGATGAAGAAAAAATTGATTATCTTGAGCAATATGTATCATCTTAAAATAGAAGCACTTCCAAGATAAGAGCATTTATCCCTCCAAGTAAGTGGTTTGGGGTCATGTTAAGCACCTTGATTGGGTCTCTGCATGTATTTGTCTTTTCTCCCCGCTTTCCACTTCTTCCCTGCACTTGATTTCTTCATTCTAGGTGAAATTAGGGTTAGGATCTTAAGGATTCTCTTGAATTTCCCTCTTCCATGGTTCTATTTTCTAGGTAGGATTTAGAAATGGATCCTCTTGGCCTTTGTTTCAGTAATCATAGGATTTTATGTCTATTCCTAACATTCTATCCTATTTTTTTATCATTTCTAGGTTTCTAGGAATCCTTGGGACCTCCTAATTCAATTTTGAGTCAACCTAAGAAAAGGTCAATGTCTTAGGTCTACCCTAACTAGGTCAGGGTCAATGTCAACTTTGACCCCTTTCTCCAAAATTTCAAATTCTAGAATCTCCAGGCTTTGGGCTTTCGGGAGATTTAATTTCCCGCTTCCAGGTCAGCCATTTCGGGTGTCGTGTAAATCCTTTAATTGCATTTAATCTAGGTATATTTTCTAAAGGTGAGGACCTAATTGGGATTTAATTCTCCAAGGTGGCCCATCTAGAGGAGTGTGCCCTATATCACTATAAAAGGAGGCCTCAAGTGCAAGCAAGTCTTCAAGTGTTCAAGCATCCATTCATCAAGGAGTTCCATTGTTAGCTATTGAAGGATTCAATCTCTTTGGAGCCCTTTTGATGATCCATCCTTCTCCATTCATTCAAGCCTTTTCATATGCAAAGATTAAGTCAAGATTGGTGTTGAAGATCAAATACCATTGATTGGAGACATCCTACATCCTACATTCATTCCTACTTGTGGATTTGAGGATTCAAATCCTCTACAAGGACTTCAACATAAGCGAGGTGATTTTTTTCAATTACTTTGTTTATGCACAATACATTTCAATTCAATTTCAAGGTTAATTCTTAAATTGGGGTTTGACCAAGGCAAACCCCCCATACAACAAAAACCCCCATTTTCTTGCACGTACAAGTGCAGAGTTTCAGATTTGAGAGTGAATTTGGATACCCTTTTCGGCCATCTTCCAGGATCTGTGAACAGAATTTGAATCAGACTTCAAATAAAGAATGTGGTATTTGGACTTTTATGAGGGTCAAACTCGAGCTGAGTCATCTTGAGGAAAGATTTTTGGGTTTTCTCTGTCTCAGCATTTCCAGTCTAGGACAAGTTTCAGATTTTCTAGAAAGTACACACAAACACCAGAATTCAACATTTTCCAGATCTACCCTAATTTTGAGGTTAGTAGTTTCATTTCAATTATTTCATATTCCAAGCATAATCTTCCACAATAGGGAAATATTGGATTTACTCTCTCTCTTCCTACTCTTTTCCATAAAATTGATTCGATTGTGCATTAACCTTTTGGTTGATCAATTTGGATCTCTTCATTGGGTAATTTGGGTTTGAGAATAGGTTTCATATTTCCCCCTTTACATTTGAATAGAGTTGAATCTATTTTACATCTATTCACAATATAATGGAGGATCTATAAAAATGGGTAATGATACACCTTGTATGGTTAGAGGAAAAGGATCTTTGCTAATAAATGATAGAATCAAATTTGATAATGCATATTGGGTAGAAGGACTAAATTACAATTTGCTAAGTGTGGCACAACTGAGCAATTCAGGTCACCGAGTAGCTTTTGAGAGCAAGAAGGTAAAAATATTTGATGATGGAGAAAAACTTGTTGGAACAGGAGCACAATCGAAGGGTAACTTGTTTTATCTTGATAATGCTGAGTCTTCTTGTCTAATGACAAAAAAATGAGGATGCATGGATGTGGCATAAAAGGTTATGTCATGTGAATTTTGATAACATGATTAAAATCAATAGAAAGAAAAGGTTAGAGGTCTGCCCAACTTAACAAAGCCAAATCATGTTATGTGTCATGAATGCCAAAAGGGTAAAATGACTAAATCTAGTTTTCAGAGTAAAGACTACTCAACAAAGAGAATTTTGGAACTAGTTCACACCAACCTATGTGGTTCCATGAGAACATAGAGTTACTATGGAGATGGATATTTCATTCTATTTGTTGATGATTACACTAGATTAATGACTGTGATGTTTTTAAAAGAGAAATCAGAGGCATTTAAGATGTTTAAATGGTATAAAGAAAAAGTAGAGAAAGAAACCGGTAAAGAAATGAAATGCTTGAGTTCTGATAGAGGTGGTGAATTTATTTCTGATGAATTTACTAACTATTCTAATGAGCATGGTATAAAAAGATAGGTTTCAACACCTAGAACACCTCAGCAGAATAGGATTGCTGAAAGGAGGAACAGATCAATTGTTGATTGTGCAAGGACACTGATGTTGCAAAAGAATGTTGCTCAGGCATACTAGAGGGAAGTAGTTAGCATAGCTGTATATGTGCTAAACCAAGTACAATTGAAGGACACAAACAAAACACCCTATGAGCTATGGTTTGGTCACAAATCGACTGTAAGTTACTTCAAAAATTTTGGTAGAAAATGTTTTATTTTGAAAGATGATAGAATTGGAAAGTTTGACTCTAAAGGGGATGAAGGGATATTTCTTAGATATTCCACTAAAATCAAAGCTTACAAGTGTCTGAATAAAGTTACAAATAAAATGATTGAAAGTACTAATGTCAAATTGAAAATCATATATCAGAACAAATCAACTCTTATGTGCAATCTCATTTCAACCCTAATATTGATTTCAGAATTTGGGATAGTTTTGTAGTTTCTAATTGGAAATTAATTCAGTTTCCTTCTTCTTCGGTTTTCCCTATAATTAGGAAACCTAAATTATTGATAGGAAGAATATAAAATGGCACCCTCTTGATTTGGGTTTTTTAAGCTTAACTTTGATGGTTCAGAGTCGATGAATTTGATACTAATAATAGTGAAGAAAGCACTAGGGAGCTGGAAGACTATGGTAGATTCACTTACATTGAACAACCAGAGTACCTACCAAAGCCACAGATTGTGTCAACCAGTCATCAGGAAAACAACACCGAGGAAGAGCAAAGAGAAACCGAGGAGCAGGAAGGATCTACCAAGCAAGCACATGAACCTGAACAGGATGAACAACAAAGAAGAGATCAAGTACTGGCTATATTTTTTAGAAGACATCATCCTAAGAACCAAATCATTGGTGACAAGAAAGCTAGCATGATGACAAGAAGTAAGTTAAGACAAGGTACATGCTTAGTTTGTGAGTTTGAACCAAAAAATGTTAAGATTACATTGGAGAATGAAGAATGGATAAATGGAATGAATGAAGAGATAGAATAGATAGAGAAAAATAAGACATGGAATTTAGTACCTAGACATAAGGATAAGAATGTTATCGATACTAAATGGATTTTCAGAAACAAGCTGAATGAAAATGGAGAGGTTACAAGGAATAAAGCTAGACTAGTTTGCAAGGGGTATGCATAGGAGGAAGGTATAAATTATGGTGAGACATTTGCACTTGTTGCTACACTAGAAGGAGTCCAAATTTTAATGGCCTATGCAACACATAAGAAGTTTAAAGTTTATCAAATGGATGTTAAGACTACATTTCTGAATGGGATACTAGAAGAAGAGGTCTACATCGAACAACCAGAAGGGTTTGTTGATCTAGATAAGAAAGATATGGTATGTAGACTACATAAAGCTTTATATGGTTTAAAGTAAGCACCTAGAGCCTGGTATGAAAGACTACATACTTATTTGTTAAGTATTGGTTTTACTAGAACTAGTGAGAACATCAATTTGTATATGAAAGGAGATTCTAATGGTACTATTTTGATTGCTGAAATATTTGTGGATGATATTATTTTTGGAGGACAAGATCATATCTGTAAATCATTTGTTGATGATATGAGAAAAGAGTTTTAAATGTCTATGTTTGGAGAGATTAAGTTCTTTCTAGGCTTACAGGTTATTCAGTAGAATGATGGTATACTCATCACACAATCTAAATTTATAAAGGAAGTACTGAGAAAATTTGGCATGGAAGATGCTAAACTAGTTGGAACACTGATGATCACAGGCTACAAACTGACTAAATATGATGAAACTACAGAGGTAAACCAGACATTGTACCGATCCATGATTGGTAAATTGATGTATGTAAAACACAGTAGACCAGACATAGCACATGTTGTTGGGATAGTTGCTAGATTTTCTACAAATCCTAGGGAGTCACACATGGTTGCTACAAAGAGAATCCTAAGATACCTAAAGAAGATAGAGGACTATGGATTATGATATCCTAAGGAAGGGAAGTTTGAGCTAAGAGTCTACAATGATGCATATTGGGCTGGAAATATAGATGACAGAAAGAGTACCACTGAAGGAGCATTTTTCTTTGGTGAAAGACTTGTTACTTGGACAAGTAAGAAACAAACTTGTATTTCTCAGTCTACTGCCGAATCAGAGTATGTTGCTGCTGCTACAAACTATTCAAACATTTCTTACATCAAGCAAGTGTTGCAAGGGGTGAATAGGGTAATCACTGAGCCGATGATTATATACTATGACAACACAAGTGCAATTAATATTTCAAAGAATCTTGTAATGCACTCAAAGACCAAGCACATCTCTATTAAGTATCACTACTTAAGAGAACAAGTATAGGAGAAGCAAGTTAAACTAGAATATGTTACATCAAAAGAGCAACTTGCTGACATATTTACCAAGCCTCTACCGAAGGAAACTTTTGAATACTTGAGGACTAGACTTGGGGTCCGTCCCCTGTCTACCGATCACTAATGTGATCTGGAGGTTGCATCAACCTAATCTTATCAGAAGATCATTCATGTTGATGCAACATAGTTCACACTTTAGATTCTATCTAAGGTTGTGAAAGGTTTGATGAACTAGAACATATTTGCATAACAGTATACAATGATACATTCTATGCACCAGACAATAGAGAGTCACATGGCTAATACAAAGCTATATGTTTATGTGTTTCTTTAGCATTGTTGTCAAAGGGAGAGATAAACAATATGATAACCAAGGAGATTACTGGAACATCTATCTAAGGGAGAGACAATCTGAGCAAGTTAGGGAGAGTTTTGAAGATTTGTTGCTGAGAACAGAATGAAGATGAGAATTCGAAAGATTATATCTATAGAAGAAAGTCTAGAATTGCAAGGTTGTCATGTAACATAGTGATTAAACATATTAAGCTAGGGAGAGCTTACCGAGCTACAACATTTGTTTACAAAGTTGTAGAATACATGTTTGGTATGTGTATGGTATATTTCATATTGCTTGAGTTTCCATCAATGCCAAAGGGAGAGATTGATGAAGTACAACTGATTGAGAACCTAATTGATGAACTGCAAGTGATTAGAGATCACTGAGCACTGAATGGTTATGTAAGATAATTCAATCAGTCATTATGTTGTCATTGATGTCGACTAGTTTCACAGTACTTATCATGGTAGTTGAAAATATCTAAACATCTGTAAAAGAGGAGAGAAAATATGGAGAACCAAGATATCTATATTGAGGAAGATGGATATGACAGATGAGGATGAGGAATACTCTTGGTAACTTATTGATGAGTCTATGATTTCATATTATTGACTTGATTATGTTGCATTAATCTATTATGAAGATAGAAGAAAAATGTTACAAAGTAGTGTGGTTGATTAATGAAGCATTCCAGTATACATGGAGCCAGTGTAGTGTATACCAAGTGACAATATCAACTGAGCTTGTGTTCACCGACACATTTCTTTGTCAACCGAGTATGGACAAAAGAACTAAAATGATTAGTTTAGCCCACAGAAATTGATGAGCTATAAAGTGTATGATTTTGAGTTTGAAGTTAAAGTTTTTTATAAGATCTATGACTAAAAAAATTCAAGGAAGATCTAAAGGATGGAAACAAAACATGTTACTGACACATCAGCCAAGAGAGGTTTAAGCGACAAAATCAATGAAGGAGATTAAGTGGCAAAATTTGATGGATGAAAAAAAAACGGTTTACTTATCTATTTAAGAGACTAGGGTTTCATTGTGAAACATATCCTGGAAGAAGGAGACTGTAGAGATATCATGTGAACATAGTTTCATGCTTTCCTAATCAAACTGGTTAAAGGAGAACCGAACTGTAGAGATTACCAAGTGTTAGAGAGCTATTACCGAAGGACAGTAATTTATTGTATGATTGAAGAACTGAATTGATATATTGATCAGAGGATTTGAATGAATGCAGAATAGATCTGAATATCTACAAAAGAAGTTGTATTACATAATCATATCACCTACTGTTATAGTTTAACCATTGTAAATGGATAAATCTCTTAACCGAGTGGACTTGAAAGTCTTGTAATGTCATTCATAGAATGTACATTTGTTATCCTATCAACCCCATAGTGAATGTTGGTTGGACGATAACTATTAGTGTTAAATCCTCTAATAAGGTCACACCTTACAGTTCATTTTGTAACCTTTAACAGGGTTGGCTCTTCACCGAGCTCACTTCAGAAGAGTGAATTTTTTTTGGGTTACTGGTCCGAAGTGGGTTTTCCCTTTGTAGGGTTTCCACGTTAAATCTCTTGTGTTATGTGTTTATGTGGTGATTGTTTGGATATCATATTTTACATGTTGCATATTTGATTTGGTCAGTAATCACTATGATCATTTAACTGGTAATCGGTAAACACACAGACAGTTTAGTTTTCTTGTTTTACTGAGCTGCAGAATTTGTTGAATTTGTTTTGTGATATACATTTTGTAATTGGGACTATGGATAACTGATTCACCCCCCTCTCAGTTATTCTAACCAGATGGAAGAAAGTGAGTAAGATGATGTAAAGGATAGCAGATGGCAGGATGCATGATGCTCATGAAAAAGTTCAACCTTTCCATGATCAAAGATGAAAGAGAAAGTATGGATGCACATGAAATAGCTAGTGTGCATGAATCTTAACTCCAAGTATAGAGTGCAAGAGGAAGGAATTATGCATGACGCCTGTTTGCCAGGTTTTCATCATTGTACTTGTCTAAGGTGCCACAAGTAGTGTTTTTCACCATAGGATGGATTTATTTCTCTTTCATTTTGCTACCAATGTGCCTGTTTACCAGATTTTCAGCAAGGCACCTTTTCAAAAAAAATATTTTTATTTTTTGTGATTTTTTTTTTGGAAGGAGTTCAAACACGTTTCTCTTTAGATAATACTCCTTTGAGGGATAGTCTATGATGGGGAAAGACTACTAAAATATATGCTCAAAGATGCTAATGGGGTGATTGTAAGGATATGATATGAAGGATAAGGTAGATGTTGGTTAAGGATTTATGCATAGGATGGGATAAGTGGAATGGAATGAGAGGATAAGGAGTATATATAGGGGTTGGATAGTGGATGGGGTATTGAAAGGATTGTGTAGGGGTAGATGGAAATGGTGATAAGATCAACATCAACACACACCTTGAAGGGTAGTGGACAGATGGAGGAATAGCCCGAGGTTTCGATGTATGAAGTGATGAAAGTTGTTTGGAAAGAGACGGAGTGAAAGACTTCAGAATCTTGTATGTCAACTTTGATTTTTATTTTTTGTTCAAGTCTATTAAGAGAGACTTGGGAATCCACATAGCTTTGATTTTTCTTTATTTTTAGGTGCTTTATGTTGCAATTCTTCTATGATGGATTTATGAACCCATATTTTTTTTCATTTTATTCTTTTCTTAGTGGAACTTTGTGGTCTCTTGAATATTTCCTTTTTATTTGTAGTCACATGTCAATTGGATAGGATATGGTGATCTTCATATGTAAGTGGATTCTTGTATTTTTTATTTTTATGATATATATCCAAATTGCCTCCAAAAGACTTGGGAATTGTGGATGAATGAGGCTGATATGACTGGTTCAGATGGATGGATGGATGGGAATTTCTCAAGGATGAATGTCTTTATTGATCTTAAGGTATGATGGGGGAAGTGGATGACAAGCTAGGAGTGAGAGGGATAGTGGATGGGGGGATATAAGGTCCCAATATGGATGGAATATATGAAGGTGTCAACTTTGGGATATAAGGACCAAGGATGGATTTGGATGATGAAAATGGATAATGGATAGGGATATCAACATCTATATAGTGAGTAGCATGATGAAGGCTCTGATATGTAAGGTACATCTTTATGTCATTATGCTCATGAGTATATTTGATATGAGCAAGTTTGATATGAGTAAATGAAGCTTGGAGGGATTTATTCTTATGCAAAGGAGTAGGAAAATGGGAGAATTTTTAGATGGATATGGAAGAGTATGAAAAGGAGTTGTCGGGGTATTCCAATCTTGACAAGGATCTTTAGATAATGTAGGAAGAGTACTTTTCTCTTGGTTTTCAATAAGATTATTAGAGATGATGGAAGAAATATCTTGATCATTCTTGGGAGATGGATAAGTTATAGGAGGTGGAGGGATATCTTCTTGGAAGAGGTGAATGGATATGAGGGGATTATGGGACTCTTGTAATACAAGATCTTGGTCAAAAATTGGATAGGACTCGATAATGTCTTGATCTTGATCTTCATCAGTACTTGTTTCATCATACTTTGGATTATCCTCTTGACATGGAGCCACTCCTAAGGATAAGTTAGGAGTTAGGATCTGCATAGGAGATTCTTGAAGGGTTGATGGAGGATCACTTGGAGTAGATATTGAAGCACATGAAATTTTGAGATCTATGGTCTTTGAAGCATGAAAAATATTTTCAGCAAGATGGAGATTAGATTGGACTTCTTTTAGAGGTAACCCTTGAGGGTATACATAGTCAACGTGAAAAGGATTAGGTTCTTTGTTCAATGAAGGAATTTTGGCTAACTTTTTTAATTTAGGAGGTGAATGAATGTTGGAAGAAGTGGAGTCTACATGAGAACCATTACTAAACATAGGTTCATGATTTAGATCTTGTATGACAGTAGTATCTTCATTAGAAGATTCATTAAGATTTTTAATTTCTATAATGTCCTCGTTAATAAGATCTTGGATCTTGTGTTTCAACTCCACACAATCTAAAGTTTTATGCTTGTTATGTCTATGGTATGTACAGTAGGTACTCAAGAATGAAATTCCACATCAAGTGACATGAGCCAACATGATCAAATTATTTTTGAGGAGCTCTTCCAAAGTTGATTGAATAGATTCACCCAAAGGTGTAAATGATATATCTAATGAATATTTAGATGCAAAGAGTTATGAGATTCAAGATCATGATGTTCTTATTTATTATTGTCATGTGATGACAATTGTTGAGATATGACTGATTCCTCTTTATTTGTTTGATCATAGATAAGATTCTCTTAAGGTTGTGAGATAGACTCTCAATCAAATATTTTATGGTCATGAATATGTTCTCGATCAAAGATAAGATTGATGTGAAGCTGTGAAGCAGTCATTTTGTTTGAAGAAGATGAAGTTATAGATGAATTGTGATCATAGAGAAAAACAAATATTGATCTTAATGAGGATTTTTTGGATGATGTATCCTTTTCTTCCTTTAAGTCTTGAATTTTAGATTTCAAAGATTGAATTTGTTTTGATAGGACTGCAATACAAATCTCTTCTTTCTTGTTGTTAAGACCGTAAGGTTTAACCTATTTATTTTTAGCCATTGTAAGATTGTCTTGATGCACTTTTTTAGAAGATTAGAGAGAAGGTATGATGTGGGAATTTTTCTTGTGAATAGGATTAGATTATTGATGAGAAATCTTGGTCTGGACAAACATGGAAAATTGATGTGACAAAGAGCTAGAGGTGACTAGGTTGTTAGGTCAATGTCCAGATATCAAAGTGATAACTTGTCTCAAAAGGTTGATGAAAGATGACATTTTTGAAGATTGAATGATGACAAACTTGGTACAAGGTGTTAGAGTTAAGGTTTGATTTCCTGGAAAAGGGACACTTGTGACCAAGTTGATTAGGTTTGATTTGATGAAAAGAGGTTTCACACTAATCAAGCATTCAAAAAATTAGGATAAAAGATAAGAGGACTATAGTGACAAAGAATAGGGTATATCATTAGATTAGGACAATCTAGAAGCTAAACAAGAAAATAGTTTGTAGACCAAAATGAAGTTTTTAGATGGCAGTTTTTGAGCTCTATTTTTTTTGTAATGTATAGGATCGTACGATGAAAGTCTCGTATAGAAATGATGAAAATTAGAAATCATTTGAGAGAATTCCAGAAGGAATATGATGAAATTATAAAAAGGTGTTTTTTCATATGATATAATGTTTCAGAATACCTAGTTTCTCATTTTTTGTCAAAAATTTGGATTGTTTTCAGTTGTTTGTTGGAAATTGCTTGTACATCTGATGTTTATTTTGGTAAATTTTGAAAATTTTAAGTGAAAAATAAGCACATCAAACATAGGGGTGTGGAATCAAACACACTTTATCCCTAAGTGACTAGTAGAGATTGAAAATATTCGTTCACAGACTTAGGAACACACTCAAAGACTCCTCAGAATATGACAAGCCAATAACACGTAATGGATATTGACAACCATATTATTTGAGTGGTAACACTAATAAGGGCTTGATATCGTGAGTGTCTTAGGGAAATTACTACTTTCCTCACACTTAGATTTCTAACCTTTTGGGGGTTATCCAGGATGTTTCTACACTAAATCTCGTAGTTAAGGCATATGTTCATAACTATTTCCTATAGTCTCACAAGAAAGATTGAGGCCTATAGCCTTACAAGTACTCTAGACAACGTAGTCCCACAATTAAGATTGAGGATGCTCATCCTTATGAATATCTAAAGCATATTCTACCGTAGTCTTGTAAACATGATTGAGACATAAAAATGTCCTATGGTTACCTAGATAACACAAACCTATAAATAGAATTGAGGTTGTCAAACCCTATGTACATCAAAATAATTTGAATACATCTAGCTAATTCCTTAGAGACTTTAATCTCAAATAGGCATTTATTTATAGTGGGTGGAAGATATAGCTTTTGCATGTTCCCACTTGAGTCATATAACTAGGGAGATTTTTTCCTCATCGACAGGATCTCTAAAGGATTAACAATAAAGAAATGGAGTGGTGACAATTGTGCTTTGGATTTATGAGTCTCCACAAGGGGAAAAGAGAATAATCTCCTATCTCAAGTCATTTTCTCCTAGATACACAAAATAATTTGTTCAATTATCCTCTTAATTAATCTATGTGCCTAGAAAATGCTAAAGCAAGCAAATTGTTTGGTTGAGATATTACAACCTGCAAGAAAATAGTCAGTAGTGGTATCAAGTGTCTTTGTCCTATGTAATTATTTACAAGATATACTGCAAAAACTTGTTAGGATGCACTAGAAGATGGTCAACAAGCATACAAAACCATATAAACCATCAAAATTTTATTTTTTTTGCATTTAGACTTTGAAAAAAGCTCACTATTTTGGGTGCAATAAAATAAAGTAAGTCATAAAACACCATATAATTGTACGATACAACTCATAAAGCCACGTGATAAAAGACCATAGTTGATATATCGTATAGTAAAAATCAGAACCATATGCGATAAAAATCTGAACAAAATGCGATAAAAGATTTTATTCTAGGTTATCGTATGATGATTATCACAACTACATGCAATAAAATAAACTTTCCATATTATTTTACAATAATATTTACCAATGTTGTATGGTGACTGCCATAGTTTTGGAAAATAATAATAATAAAAATTGCGAGAAATGGGGTAAAATTTTGATTCGAGCCACACAGTAGGTGCCAGAAAATGTGTATATTTTTTGGTCTTGACCTACAAACAAAAAAACTTCAATAAATTATTATATTAGAGGGTTAGTATCATGATAATGAAATCAAAATAACCAAATAAACCCACTAAAATCAACTTATTTCTTTCTATATGAAGCGAGTATGATCTATGTAAATATTCTCTTAGTTAGCATTATGAGATCAGTGACTAGATAACTCCATAACAAAAGATTCATGAGAGATTAAGATGCAATAATCTAAATCATCGCTATGGTAGACTTATTAATATAAGAAAATAAAGAATCTAAAAATGAAACTAGCATAATTATATGATTAATCTAGAAATCAAAGCTATTATCTAAGCATGCAAGTTGATTTTTAAGAATTGAGAAATAATTAAAGATGTGCATGTAATCTAGAATAAAAACAAAATAATACATTTAATAAATAAATCTAGATCTTTAGAATGTGCTAAGAGGTTGGTGTATTTAGAAATCCCAAAATGAATGTGCGGTTGATATTCACCCTGTTGAGTAGTCAAGATTCTCTTCAGTTTTCAGAAATTTCTCACGATTGAATTTGAAACTTTGATGTCCATGATTTGAAGAGGTTGGTTTATTTAATTAAAATAATTTGGAAGATCTTTTAATTAATGATTTGATTTTAAATAACCTTTTAAGATCAATCAATTGATTTAATTGATTATTTGATGATTGATTTAATTAGGCAAGACAATTGATTTGGTTACTTACATAATTTTGTCTAGTGCATTTGTTTGATATAATTACTTAAATTAGGGGCACTTAGTTAGCTAGACCATTTTTAGGTGATTACATGTCCAAGTATAACCAAACTTTATCCCTAACTTTAAAAGTATGAGGGATACGATGACAATCCATAATTTTTTTTTTCTTTTCTTGAGTCTTCTAAAGAATCTAAAGTACTTTGGATTGAATATTCTACAAATGTTGAATGAAGGCTTGGGCCTTATCTTGTTCTTTTTTAATATGAATGGTGGCTAGAGATGAAAAATGTAAAGGCAACTCATATGGAGCCAAAGGTTGAAACTTGAGACATACCTCAAAAGATGAGTGACATGTAGATGAGTGGACTACTCGATTGTAGGCATGCTCTATGTGGGTTAGGCTCAAATCCCACTTAGCAGGAGAATTGTGGTGATAAAACCTCAAAATTTGTATCAGAGTTCGGTTCACAACTTTAGTTCAACCATCTGATTGAGGAAATTTAAGGGAAACTCCCAAAATATTCCACAAAGATCACCAAAAATGGCCCACCAAACACGAGTCATGATCATAAACAATGTTGGTTGGTAAACCAAAGAATCTCCAAACAAAGTTGAAGAAGAGTTGAGCTAAGTCATGTGCAAAATTTATCTTGCAGCATGGAATGAACTTAGCCATCTTGTTGAATCGATCAATAACTAAAAAACACAATCATGACAGTTAATAGCCAATGGAAAGACACTAACCAAACCCATAGTTATGTAATCTAAAGGAGGTGAAGGAATAGGCAAAGGAACACTCAAGCCCATGTTTCTATTTTTTGGTTTGGAGCGACAAAAAATTGCACATCTTTTGAGGAAATGAAGAACATCGTGTTGCATATGTGGCCAATAAAAGAATCTCTTCAAATGGTGAAGTGTTTTCTATTTACCAAAATGACCACCATAAAGAGAAGAATGTGCCTCCTTGAGAAGTGAAACAGAATGAACTTAAGGGACACAAAATTTATCAAACTTGTAGAGTAACGTTTCCTTGATATGGTATCTTGAAAAGGTCTCAAATTGGAAGTTGAAGGATTTTGAAGACTTGTGTAGGTGACAAGAAAATCAAGATTTTGAGAATATTGAGAATATCATGTCTGAAATCCCAAATGAGAAGTGGTAATAATTATTAAAGCATGATTTGTAGGAGGCCGACTCAAAAAATATGCAACATTATTCGTGCTCCCCTTCTTATACTTGATGATCAAGTGAAATTATGGTAAATATGAAGCCCACTTCATATGCCTTTCCTCTTCAATTTTATTCTGAGATTAAAGAAATTGTAGAGGCAAGTGATTAGTGTGAACAACTAATTCTTTCCCCAAAAGATAATGCCTCCAATACTTGAAGGCTTGGACCAAGGTATATAATTCCTTATCATATGTGTTGAGCATCATTTTTACACGGGACAACGACTAGGAATTTGGGTGAACAAATTCCACTCTTGGAAGAATTATGAAATCACTCTCAAGGTTCTTTTTGGTCTGGTTCTCAACTGCCTAGATAGCTCAATCGAAGATAAATGTGAACAGTTCACAAGGAGGCCTTTGTTGGTTCGGTCTTGGAGAGACTACAAAAAACAAACTTAAAATGAATGATATTTCTCTCTTTTTTAATATTTTTAGAATCTTTTAACAAAGCAATTTCTAAAACATGTAAATTTGATCTAATCTATTATGACTGATTTTCAAAGAAAGTAAAGAGCAAGGTAACAAGAATTGAATGAAAATGCAGAAAGTAAAATGAAAAGACATAAACCATCATTGCACCACTTTGTGAATTAAATTACTACGAAGATGAAGAAAACCCACAAAATATAGATTTGAATAACGCACAACCCCAATTTTGCAGATGCAATCATCAATGAAAATGAATGCATATGTAAGATATGTCAAAATTCATCAAATCAAGAAGCCACCATGAACGTGCACACACATAAGACAAATTAATCTTGAAGCACCAAACAATGATCTTCCCAATAATTCATCACAACAAAGTAATGCAACAATAATAAACACCAGACTAATGAATTCACGAATCAAAATCACCATACAACCAATTGGCTCTTTGAAATAAACGAATGAGAAAACACACATTGATAAAATTCAAAAAGATAGCATAAAATTCACACTATGATTGAATCACCAATTGAATAATTTGTATTGCAATGATAACCGACCATAATTACAATGTTAATTTACAATTTATAGGGCTTCACCCTTTAGGGAAATAAATTCGTAGCTAAGGTTTCAACTATGCATGCAACTTTGAAATAAATTTAAACTAAAGCTTACATGAAAAGAAACTACTCTTAAAGCTACCCTAAACTATCTTAGCATGAATTTAATCCACATGCATTACAATTTCAAAGCCTAAGATGCACTAAAAAACTTAAAATCTACTATGGAGTTTCGCCATTCTTCTTCATAATCTTTCTTCAACACTTGGAGTTCTTCTTCTAAATCCTCATTATGGATCCTCTTCGAGATTCTAACTAAAATATATCTCCAAAGCATCCAAAGATAACCCAAAAATATGGTCAATCAGACTAGAAATCCACCATAGAAGATTGAAATTTCTTGACTATGACGGCCCAAAAATTTTGGACCCTGACCTCTACTTTGAAAAAATGACTTGAAAAAATGAGCAAGTTCAAAACACAATGTCGGGAAAAATTTTGGACTTTCAGAGGTCGAAAGGCCGAAAATATTTGACAGAAATTTTTACTAAGTGTCAGAAAATATCCTTCATGCAAAAAATGGCTAAGTCCAAAACTGAACACTTAGCTGCTAGGAAGGATTTATGGATGTGCCTTCCAGAGTCTTTCTACTATCTCCTGTTCTTCTTCAAAATCTTTGATTTGGATACTTCTAACATGTTCCTATTGATTCTCTCAGAAGGTGGCCATTTCAATTGCAAAAGCTTGTATTTCTTCTTCCCAGGCCAACATCTTTTGCATCTCCTCCTTTTGATAGAACATTTGTTGGAGGTCATCCTTCATCTTCACACCATTGAAAATCTCCATGAATTGATGTGTGATTTCCTTTATAGGGTACATGGTTTGGCAATCATCATCATCATATAGATCCAAGTCTACACCTTCAAATAATTTGTGTAATTCCTCTACCCAGATCATCCCTTCATCTCTCTTTTAATTAATCCTGCTTAAGCATTTCTGATAGATGTTCAGGGCTTCAGTTATATCCTTGATCCATTCTTCAAAATTATCCATCTTTGAACCTTCATACATCTTTACTAAAATTTGGAAGCATTTCTTCCTTATTATTTTAAGGTCATCAAGAACCTTCTGTGATTTCTCAATATGTGCCTCTAGTCCTTCCTCATCGCCGATCATATCCACCAATTTGGTGATCTCTCGAAGAATAAATCTGAAGGGTCTCAAAATTGTCCTTAAGGAACCCCTTGCTAAATCCTCAAATTTGACCTTCCAATCTGAACAAGCATGAATAAAATAATGTGGGATGTTTGCTGGCATCTCAGGAGAAACCCTTTTCTCCAAAACAACCTATAATGAGGCCTCCAAGTTCCTAAGGTCAATGGGACCTGTGGTTTTAAGAATGATTATTTTCATCACCTCATTCTACTCCATCAAAACTTTAATCTTCTCCTCATCCTTGTCTATAAATCCCAAAGCATGCTTTAACCCCAAGGTGGCCAGTGTTTTACTCCCTTCCCTTGTTGGCTCACCCAGATCTACTTCTTCGAAGACATAGTCTTCGGGAGTTATTTCGGCCATGCTGGTGTCAATTGTTGGCACTGCCACCTATGCATTCCACCTATCCCTGTGATCTTGAGTGACATAAGAAAGAGTCCTTTCCCAAGCACTCAATTATCCTTGGTGGAAAGCTTGGCCTAGCACCTCCATGTCAGTTTCCTCTTCATTCATGTATACCCTTACCTCAGTTGTATTTCTTTGGTGAATCGGGTAGGTTTGGTGAAGGCATTTATTGGCTCATATGGTGTTGTTAAAACTAATGTCACATGTTCTTGTTCTTTCTCTTATTCTTCTGGTTCTGGTGCCTCTTCTCTTTCTTCTTCCTTTTCTTCTTCTCTTACCCCATCTTCCTCCTCTCCTCCTGACTGCTCATTAAATTAACTCTCTTGAGGAAGGGCATTATCATCTTTGATAGTATCCTTTTCTTTCTCCTATGCCCCTTGATGGGTTTCCTCATAAGAAGGTATGAGATGAGATGATGGAGGAGTAGGCATATTAGGTAGAGGAGGGATAGGCATTTGGGGTACTAGTTGAGAGGGAAAGGGAGGTTGGACTAGAGGTGGCATGAGAGCAAGAGAGGGGTTGGATAAATTGGAGGAGTGGGAGAAATAGGAGTTGGTGAAGGGAAAGAAGATAGAGACATGGGCATATGTATCAGAGGAGGGGTTGGAGTAGGGAGTTGGATAAGTGGATTTTGTAGTTGAGGTTGAACTTGAGGTGGGAGTGGAACTATTGGAAGTAGAGGAATTGGAGCTTGTGGTAGAAGTGGAGGAACTGGAACTTGTGGTGGAGTTGTTTCAGTATCCTTTTCTAAGGTAACCTTGACTAAAGGTTCTTAGATAGATTCCTTCTCTATCTTTGTCGACTCACCTTGATCTCCTTCCATTGGCTCTTTTGTTATGCCCTGAGGTACTTGCTGAGCTAATTCATCTGTAGTCTTCTTTAGAGTTGTAGTAGTGAATAGTGTTGGAGGGGGAGCAAATGTAAAATGTAGTTGTTCTTCAATAGAAGACCTTGCAACATACATTTGTTGTTCTGAAATTTTCTCTTTGAAGCCATAGAGACCCTCAAAATTTGACACATATAACTCATCGTCTCCAAAGGCATCTTAGGGGTTGACCTCTTCTACTTGGGTTTTTGCATCAATATCAATTTGCACCTCCTCTTCCTAAAATTTTATTTTCTTCAAGAAGGCTCACAATTGAGTCCTTCGGGCCAGAGGAACCTTGTCTTCTTCTTCCTCATCTTTCTCTTCCAGCACTATCTCCAATTGTGGGGATGTAGATGATCTCTTTCTTCTATAGATCTTCCCCTTCTTCAAACTGGTAGCCTTGGGCCCTATAATATTCACCCTTGGTGAACTCTTTGGAACATCAGCTTGCACTTAGCTATCAAAAGACTGAGCATTAGGTGGAGCTATGCTTCCTGTCATTTAGGTCCTTTCTAGCTTAGCCTTAGGATTGGACCCATATGTTGTTGGGCGTCCATGTCTATTTCTAGTCTCCATGGGGCATCTCCCTTATTACCATCTCTTCCTTTTCTTATTCTCCTTGGAAGGTGGGGCAAGCTTCTGCTTCATTGGCACTGGATCTATCTTGAAGGGTTGGGAAATCCAGGATTTTGTTGTTTTAATCACATATCAAGCCTTGAAGTTAATGTCATCATTCTCTTCTTTATTTACTTTAGCATTGAGAATGACCCTTGTATAAATTTTATCTTAATTACACAAAGGGTCCAAGACATCTTCAATATCTGCATCCCACACTTTTGGTGGGATCCACAAGAGTAAGGCATCTTGTGCCATCTCTAGAGTCATCTGACAATAGTCACAGATCCTGACTTCATAATCATCAGTGTAGTTCATCCAATGGTCTTCAAAATGAGGCTCATGAATGTAGTGCCTTCCCATAATGCAGCTATAAGTGCCGATGGGATCAAATCTGGTCCTTATCAAATTGAAGTGTTGCAGGGGGCACTCATCCCATTCATAGGTGGACTTGTAGACCTTCATGTCCTGTAGGGATTGGGGACCGATCGAAATGGGGAAGTCCCAACAATGCTTCTTCTTGTGCTTTATGTGTTCAGAGGCATCAAAGAGATACCTCCTACATCATCAAATCGAATGAAATCGACATCAAAGTCCTAACCTAAGGCACATCTGAACATCATCGAATCCTAATTGATTATCCTAAATTCTGCATCAAGGAATATTCTTAGAAATATTCCTAATTATCCTAATTATCTTTGATTTAATGATTATTTGGCGATAAATCCCATTTATCCTAAAGTTTGATTAATTGAATATTCTCAATATTTAATTAATTAGATTTAATTCTGCCACTTAATTATTTAATTGAAGTTAATTCTATTTATTCCTAAATTGTATTATTTAATTTTGACAATAAATCCAAAATCCTATGAATAATTGATTAAATTCTTATTTAATTAATTAAAGCAAGTTGTCAATTTTTAATAATATTGTTTTTGGAATAAAGTTTGAAAAATAATTGATTAACTAATAAATCAATTGTTTTATTTTTCAAAAACAGTTAAGTTGGAAATAAATCACTTTATTATTAAATTAATTCATAAATAAAACATGCACAATCATAAAAGCAGATAACTATCAATTATCAATTAAATCTAAACTCTATTTTGAGTTGACATCTGCTTTTGCATGTTTTTGTGAGTTAATTATCCTTTATTTAAAAATAACTCAAAAATCAACCCGAGTTATTTGAGTGATTTATGGCTTTTTTTCATGCACCTCCAAAGCCCTAGATTTCTATAAATTAAGGCTTCAACTCTTCATTTGAAATCCATCCATCCACAAATTGCACACTCACGCTGTCGAATTGGAAACTGAAGAATCAATCTTGAGAATTCAAGTTGTTGTGAGATTTTCATTGTTTTTGCATAGTATCCATATCATTTAGAATATTATTGTTAGATCATTTTAGCATATCAATTTTCATATTAGCATAGATTCATATCAAGTTTTTCATCATAATTGCACAGAAAAACCAAAAAAAAAAGATTAATAGCATTCATTCCATATCTAGATTTTGCATTCAAATCCTTCGTTTAGGTGTCGTTAAGGTCACTGATCTCGATATAATCTGAGAATACATACTTGTATCTACTAGAAGGCAGTAAATCACCTAGTTAGTTTAGTTTTTCATTTATTGCACGATTTTGATTTCAACTAACCTCTAATGTTTTACTGAAGTGTTGTGTCTACAGATCAGGTAGAAAATTCACAAACACATTTCTGGCGCCCACCATGGGGCCTTGAAATGGGTTTCCCTTCAAATTTTATCAATTTCTATCATTTTCTTATCTTTTTTTATTCCCAGCTATGATTTTTATTCTATGTCCATACAATTTTCGTACGAGTTTTGTCAGAAACTCATACCAGGAGATACCCACTATCGTATGACAGTTGATTTGGTTAAGGATCGCGCAAGCAGAAACCCACTATCATCTAGAAGCTCGATTGTCATGTGATCTGATAACCATTATCGTACGATCTTCTAGATTGTCTTCTGGGAGGTAACCCATTATCATACGAGTTTTAGTGCCAGGGTTCAATTGTCGTTTCACTTTTTAAGGTAGTTTGTCATATTTGATTTTTAGATTTTGACTAACAGCTAACTGTAACAATTGAAATTCTCTATTTTTGATTGATTTTCACTGGTTTTTGATTGGAAAAAGTGCAAGAATGGCTAAAAATAGGTAAGAATCTACTAAGCGCATTGCAAGGAATTTAGGTAATCTTTTTAGTTGATAACATTTCAATTTGGATTAAAACGAACATCTTGCGTGTCTAGCTTGTGTGACCTTTATTGCTTTCATATCACATATTTCATTTGGGCTCTAAAACTAAACATAGATTTGCTTTCAGCATCTTTGTTACACATAGTAAATAGGCCCTATGAACACTATTTGTGGCTCTTGAGAGAGTGAATTTCTAGTGAAATTCTTCTCAACGAAGGAACCCTTGTAGGTAGGGAGGATAGTGAGGGCATCTCATGTTCTACTAGATTCGTGTGTCTTCAACTTTTGATTGATGCATTCTCTCTCTGGAGAGGTTGATAGATCATAAGGGGTTGATGTCATAGATCTTTGTGATATAATCTTGGTCTTAGCACATCATATTTATTTGTTTTCTTTGTTTTGGTGAAGTGAAGAGGCTAGGGGATTATGCTCTACTTCCTTTTTGGACAGTACCAGAAACCCAAATCCTTGAATCTGATCTAGTCCCCATGTGGTATATCTTGTGAGTCACCTTTAGAGAGGGTTAACCATAGTGGACATTCCCTTAATTGGGTCAACCACATTGACAAAACCTCAAGTGATAATAGCCATTTTCATCGTGGTAGTGACAATCGCTATATAAATGTCCTGTTGGAAGAAATCTCCATAGGTGTAGTCTCTTGTTGGGTTGTCAGATCTCCCTAGTAGATCTTGAAGATTAAGTTCTCAGACTGTGTCAAAACCCTGATGCACCTAGATTAGAGTTCACCCTCTTGGATCATAAAAGGTGCAGAGTCAAACCATTACTAAAAACCCTAGTGAGGCCAAATTTTCATTTTCTAGGAATATGTGTGTTAATGCAAAACTTTTTGGAACATACACAATTAGCACTTCTAAGGATTAGCACAAATAAGTCACTCGATTGTTCATGCGCAAGGTTGCTTTTGCCCTTGTTCATTGTTTTCAAACATGCTTGAAATCACTTGCTTGTTGTTTTGTGTACTTTCTTATCTATCTGATTACTGAAAATGAACAAATCTATTACAATCCTCAAATTTGAAAATTGAAATTTGCAAACAATTTGAAACTGAAAACCCAAAATTTGCAAAAATTGAAGTAAAACACCTTTTTGGAGTCAACAATCATTTTGTAAAGTCAGTAGGTCATACGAATTTTGGCTATTGTCATTTCAGAACCCCCATATTGCCATATGGTATCAGGTATATTATCGTACGAGTTTTGCTGTCAGTCATTTTCAAAAGTTGAAATTCTTGCTATCAACTGTTGTGCGAGTTTGACAATTGTCATACAAGTTTTTCAATTGTCATTTCATGCCATACCCACTGTCGTACAAGCCTATAGAAAATCATTTGGGAAATTTTGAAAAGTTGTCAAAAAGTTGTCAGAACTATCAGAGACTCAGATTGTCCAGCCCATTTCCAGAATCTGTTAAACAAATCACTGTGTCAAGAATAGAGCAACAAATATTGAGAATCCAATCATTTTCCTAAAGTGGCCTTTTGAATCTGATTTAGCCTTCTATTTAATCGATTTGAGTCTTTTCATCTTGTGTCGAGACCTTGTCATAACTATCAATCTTCAATCAATCTTCAATTAATCTTCAAAAATGGCTAAGTGTTGTGATATCTTGTCTGCTATCTTTTGGGCATCTACCCATACATCCAAGGCACAGTATCCCTCATCTAAGTCAAATCTATGCTTCAATTAATCAAACCTTGACAAGGTTGCATCATTTGATCTTCTTGAATCAGATCTTTCTTCAGTTGTCCTCATCTTATTCTTTTGCTTCACCCAAGGTTAATGGTGGAAACTAGAGCTTCCTCTCACAAGAAATCAGGAGAAGCACTTAACACCAGAGCTTTGTCTACTCACGTAGGTCCAACTCTTGAACAACTCTACAATTCTAGTCTTTACGAAGATGACGGTCTTGGCAACTTTCGATTAAAAACTGGTTACATTCCTCCTTCATCAACTCATGAAGGTAATCAACAAACTCCACATCAATCTATCCCAGGTAGAACTCCCACCATGTCTCAAGCAGGGACAAACTTGGGATCTCAAAGAGCTCAATCTCAACATGGTGCAGATCAGGAACCCACACCTGAAAAAATTGCTCAATATCAAAATGATGATAACTTCAAATGAATGATGAAGCATTTCTTGAAAGAAGACAGAGAGGCATACTTTTTACAATTGGCTCATCAAGGAGATAAACTTCCTCCCAACTTTAATGTTGAAGATATCATTACACATGAGGAAGAAACTCCACTCACAGCTATGATGAAATAGATGCATGCCATGCAAGTCAAGCTTAATAACCTTGAGAAAGAAAAGGAACCCAAGGAGTTCTCTATGGAGGCCCTATGTCCTTTCCCATTTGACAAAGACTTGTACATGCCACCATTCCCAAAAAGAGTGGAGATTCCTAAGTATGATAAGTATGATGGACACTCGGATCCCCAAGATCATGTTAGGGAATTTTGTACACAATCTATGGAGTTCATGCATGAACTAGCCTATCTGATGCATCTCTTCCCTCGATCTCTAGGGGGAGTAGCCATTCATTGGTTCTCTAGATTGCCTTCTACTATCAAAACTTTTGAGGAGTTGATCAAATTGTTCTATCAACAATACTCCTACAACATTCAACATCTAGTCACCATGATTGATATCTGTAATCTCAAGGAATATCCAGGTGAACCATTCTTGACATTTCTCAAAAGATGGAGGAAGAAATTCTCTCTATATGCTAGGCCTATTCCAAAAAATGAGAAACTGGAAATCTTCATCAGTAATCTTATTCTAGAGATCAACTATCCTTTACAAATGCAAGATCATACATCTTTTGATAAGATGGTAGACAATACAATCAAAATTGAAAAAGTACTTGTGAAAAAAAGAGAAATCACACTTCAAAAGGACAAGTACGAATCAGGATCCAGTTCTAAAGATAAGAATAAAAATTGGAACAAGAATAAAGGCATTGTCACAGATGGTGTTGTTGATACTATCCATGCCCCATCAAAGGCACCCACTTTCAATCTAACTATTGGTACCCAAGCCATAAAAGCTTCAGAACAAAAGGTGCCTGAATCATCTCAAAAGAAGCCAGAGTATAAAAAGTGGTCTGCTGATAATAAATGAACGTTCACTCCTCTCAGAGAATCTTTAGAATCAGCTATGAGAACTATGCTAGCCAATAACATCATCTCTTTGCCTAAGATCTGACAATTTGATTCTGAACCTAAACCAAAATGGTGGAGAGAGAATGAATTATGTGATTTCCATCAGGGTAAAGGTCATAAAAATAATAACTGCTTACGCTTGAAACATACTATTCAAGATCTGATTGATAAGGGAGATATCACCATTGATAATCATAACAGCAATAATGATCATACAACATTCACATAACCATTTTCGAAACATGGTCAAGAAGTTTCATCTTCTCAACCTAATATGGGGGCAAAGGTCAATTATGCTTACCTTGGAAATAATGTTCTCATCAATATGGTTGAACCTTGTCTCTCTGAGCATTGCAATGTCATCACAATTGTACTAAGAGATAGAGATCATACCTCCACTAATGCAGTTACTCGATCACAAGCCCAGGCACATCTGAATGGACAAATCCTAGATTCATCAAATGTCCCTAAGATGCCCTTCAATCTTTCTTTCACTTCCAAACAGAAGGCTGTTTCTAAATCTTCCAATCCTAAAGATACAAGGCCAACATCTTATAGCATTATTCAACAACTCCAACACACTAATGCAAAAATCTTCATGTTTGAGTTGCTTCAAATATCTCCAGCTCACAGAGCCATTCTAGACAAAGCTTTGCTCGGATCCCATGTTCCTGATGACCTTGATTTAGATAGGTTCCAGACCATGGTTGGACATCTTATGTCTCCGCAATATATCTCCTTTTCAGAGGAAGATGACAACTCCTTGAGTCACCTGCATAACTAGCCCTTGCATATAGAAGTCTTGATCCAAAACTGTAGTGTCAAACATGTGTTGATAGATGGAGGTGCTAGCCTAAACATTTGTTCTTACAACTTGATCACACAATTAGGATTTTCAGAATTGGCTATTGATCCTAGAAATAAAATAACTAAAAAAGCCTATGATGAACAAGAAAGATCTTCTAAAGGCACCATTGTCTTACCTATCAGGGCAGGTCTAGTTATCAGAGATACTATATGTCAAGTTCTTGATCTACCTTTGGCTTACAACATTCTTCTAGGGAGACCATGGATACATGAGATGAAGGCTATTCCTTCTACATTTCACCAATGCTTGAAATTTCCTTATGAAGGAGTAGAGGTCACTATTCCAGTAGACATATCCACCACTTGCAATACATTGAAGGAAAGTGTAGATAAGCTTGTGCCTAATAACATAGAATCTTCCATTGAGCCAACCAAAGAAGCATCCACATCTAAAATGGAAGATCTTGCAAAAGAGGTTAATATCAAAGAAAATAGGATGGGAGAATATACTATGGAGCCAGTCTTATCTTTGAAATCTCTCCCTATCTCACCTAAGTCTTATGAGCAATCTTTGAAACAATCCAAACTAGATTCTAAAGAACCTCTTGAGGCATATAAAAATAATTTTGTAGCAGAACAAGTCTCCAAGCAAGAATTTGAAGAGGATGAAGTTGTGCTTGCATGGCTATACAAAGGTGAATCTGAATCCCATGATATTCAAACTAGTAACTCAGTAGTACCAAAATATCCTTCTAAGTCATATGGCCCAGGAGATAAATTGATAGCTAAGATGGGATATCCAGGTAAAGGACCTCTAGGAGTCAGAGGAGAAGGTCTTATAACACCTATCCCACATACTCGTAGAGAAAATAAAGACAAAGTTGGCTTAGGATTTAAAAAGAAACCTTTTCACCTCAAAGGTAATTGTTCTCATGTCATAGAGCAGATCACAACAAGAGAACCTCTTCTTAAGAAAGAAGAAACAGAACCATCAGATAGTGATTCAGACAGCTCAGAACTCATCCCCTATGAAAAATTTCCTAAAGAGATCAAAGACCTTCTTGATGATAAAGATGATCCAATCAAAAGAATTAATGTAGTAGAAACACAAGAACCTACTGTCAATCAAGAGATAGTTGCAACACAAGAACTATCTAATCTCGAAAACAATCAAGAAGAGGAAGGTGGTAGTTATTATGAGACAGATTCTCATGAGTATGAATTCAAATCAGAATCTAAGGGTAACCCTTCTTGGGGTATTCATCCCGACTTTACTCATGTTCTTAGATTTCCTAGAGGCATAGATGAAGAATCTAATGACTATGAATGGGGAGCCATTCCAGAAGAAGATGAGCTTATTACAGAGAAACATGTTGATGTTATTCACCAATATGCACCTAAACGCAACGTAAGTCTAGAGTGAAATGATGAACCTATCGAGTCTGATCCACCTATGGTTGAATTGGACTCCCACAATGACATTGAACCTATTCACTAATTGAATGTCTTAAGTTGTAATATCACCTTTGAAATTGAGCGTTAGGTTAGGACCAATGATGACAGATCCATATCCATAAACACTATCTCCCAATCTTTCCCCACTTTGACTATCCAATATCCAGACCATATTGATCAAACCTCCACAAATTTGAGCAATGGTATTTATACCTTCCTGAATGACTATGCCCTTGATTGCTACCTCAATATAGTTGTGCCTATGATTACTTCCATCAGTGAACTGAGCGTTAGCGTGATGGAGTCAGACATCAAATATCTTAGTCAGAAAAATAAGAATAAAAAGAAAAAGAAAAAGAGTTCTGAGGGTGAAAACCACTTTGTGGCAGTCTCAAAACCTACAAAAGTAAAAATAAAAGATGTATCCAAAGGTGAAAACCTCTCTGAGCCACCTAAGGATGAGATATTTGATGTCCTTCTAAGTCATTTACAATACAAATCTCTAGTTCTAATTGAGTCCACTCAATCTATCAACTTGGGAACAACAGAAGAGCCACAGTTGATTCATGTAGCACAATCTTTATCAGAAGAAGGGAAGCAAAAATTTACAACATTCCTAACAGAGAAGAAGATCAACTTTGCATGGAAATATTCAGATATGCCAGGGTTGGATCCTAATCTTATAATGCATCATTTATCTATAGCTCCAAATGTCAAACCTGTCAAGCAAAAATTGAGAAAGATGCATCCTCATGTTGCACTCTTGGTAAAAGCTGAATTAGAGAAGCTTCTAAAAGCCAGATTCATCCGAGTTATTGACTATGCAGAATGGATCTCTAATATTGTACCTATTTCAAAACCAGATAAATCAATCAGAGTGTGCACAGACTTTAGAGATGTAAACAAAGCATGTCCTAAGGATGATTTTCCATTACCTAACATTGATATGATAGTGGACATGACTGCAGGCTTTGAGATGTATTCTTTAATGGATGGTTTTTCTGGATATAATCAAATAAAAATTGCTCTAGAGGGTCAAGAGAAAACTGCTTTTACATGTGCATGGGGCACCTTCTATTGGAATGTCATGCCATTTGGGCTTAAAAATGCTGGTGCTACATATCAAAGAGCCATGACATCTATTTTCCATGACATGATGCATAGGACTATGGAAGATTATGTTGATGATACTTTAGAAAAATCTATGATTAGAGCTGAACATCTAGATGACTTGAGCAAGATACTAGACAAAATGGAAAAAATTAGTCTCAGACTAAATCCTAAGAAGTGTGCTTTTGGTGTCACTTCTGGAAAGCTCTTAGGGTGCATAGTTTCAAAGAAGGGCATTGAAGTTGATCCAGCTAAAGTGAAGGCTATCATGGAAATGCAACCTCCAAAGAATATTAGTCAAATGAGGACATTGCAAGGAAGAGTTCAATCTATTAGAAGATTCATATCACAGCTAGTGGACATATCACAACCTTTTACAAAAACATTACATAAAGGTGTGACCTTTGCATGGAATGAAGAATGTGAGAACAACTTTAACCATATCAAGAAGTATCTATCAAATCCGCCTATCTTGATGCCTCCCATTCCAGGGAAGCCTTTGATCTTGTATGTCTCCACTATAGATACATCACTGGGGGCATTACTAGCACAACATGATGAGAACAAAAAGGAAAGAGCTATATATTATATCAATAGGACATTGGTTGCATATGCGAAGAACTATTTAATGATTGAGAAAGCTTGTCTAGCTGTGATCTTTGCATCATAGAAACTGAGACATTACATGTTATCTCATACCACACATTTGGTAGATAAGATTGATCCACTCAAGTACCTACTAAGCAAAGCTACCCTCACAGGTAGATTGGCTAAATGGGTCATGCTCTTAAGTGAATTTGACATTGAATATGTGGAAAGAAAAGCTATCAAAGGATAGGTTATTGTTGATCAATTAGTAGATGCACCTATGATTGATGATACACCAATGTAAATGGAATTTCTAGATTCCTCTATCATGACTCTTTCTTCTAGAGAATGGCAGTTATTCTTTGATGGCTCCTATACATAGACTGGATCAGGAGTGGGCATATTGTTCATAACTCCTCAAGGATACTCAATCCCAAAAGCACTCAAATTAAAGTTCCCTTGCACAAACAATATTGCAGAATATGAAGCCCTTTTGAATGGCATGAAAATAGCAATTGAGTGGCGAGTAACAGAATTACACATTCATGGAGACTCTCAACTTGTTATCCATCAAGTCAATGATGTGTACCAAACTAAAGATGAAAATCTCATTCCTTACAAGAAAATGGTAGATGATCTTAAGAAGTATTTCATATCTATCACATTTGAGAAAATTCTTAGAATGGAGAACAAGGTTGCTGATGCAATGGCAACACTATCTACTCTATTACAGCAGCCTGAACATGAGCTACGCTATGAGTTCCTGGTGGAAGCACTATCTTATCCTGCATATGATTCCCTCGAAACCCGCATGATCTGCACTATTGTTGGTCATGATTCATCTAGATATAAAAACCTATTTTCCTATCTCCAAGACCAAATCATTCCCGATACCTTCAACCACCATGAAAAGAGATACCTTATCCATAATGCCTCCTGATATGTCATCATTGGTCATGATCTATACAAACAAGGTCTAGATGGTACGCTACTTAGATGTTTAGAATGAGAAGAGTCTCAACGTGCATTAGAGGAAGTCCATGATGGTATTTGTGGGTCACACTTGAATGGTTTAACACTAGCTTGAAAACTTATTAGGGTTGGATACTATTGGCCTGAAATGGAGAAAGAGTCTATCAAGTTTGCTAAAAACTGTCAAAAATGCCCAGTGCATGGCAACTTAATTCATGCTCCAGGAAGAGATCTAATTCCCTTTACTACACAATGGCCTTTTCACCAATGGGCATTTGATCTTATAGGAGCTATACATCCTCATTCTTCTAATGGACATACCCATATAATCATAGCTACAGATTATTTTACAAAATGGGTAGAAGCAGTCCCTTTGATACAAGCAACTGGAAAGCAAATATCTATGTTCATATTGAACTATATCATATGCAGATATGGGATACCTCATTCCATAATCACAGATAATGGTGGAAAATTCAAGAACAAAGACCTAGATGATCTATGTGCCAAATTCAAGATCACACAACATTGGTCTTGTATCTACTATCTTCAAGGGAATGGACAAGCAGAGGCTTCTAACAAGAATCTATTGAAAATCTTGCACCGTATAGTTAATAAAATAGGAAGAGACTGGCATCTCATGATCAATCTAGCTCTCTGGGCCTACAGAACAAGTATTAGAACACCTACTGGGGCTACACCTTTCACTTTAGTTTATGGGTCTGAAGCGGTACTGCCTATTGAGGTTGAAATCCCATCACTACGAATTAGAATGCATGGTCTAGTAACTGATGATGACTACAGAGTGTCTAGGTTGTAAGAACTTGAACTACTAGATGAGCACAGACAAGTAGCATATGATCATCTTAGAGTATATCAGAAGAGAATGTCTAGAGGTTACAACAAGAAAGTTAGACACAGAGAATTTCAGGTTGGCGATCTAGTCTTGAGAGAGAATCCTAAAAATCAATCACATCGAGAATGCAAGGGGAAGTTTGAACCCAACTGGCTGGGTCCCTTTGTAATCACTGCTACTTTTGGCTCTAGTGCCTATCAACTCTCAATGACTGAAGGAGAACAGCTTTGAGAACCAATCAACGTTCTCCATCTGAAGAAATTCTATGCCTAACGCATTCAGTCTATGGTAAAATGTCCTGAAAAAAATTATAAAAATTTGGAAAAAGTCCTAAAAAAATGAACTTCTTGGTGAAAACCTAGCAATGGGCGCCTTGATGATTCACAAAAAAGTAAAAAATATCAAAAGTACAAAAAAATAAGAAAAAATAAAAAGTACAAAAAAGTAAAAAAATATGAAAAATACAAAAAAATGAGAAAAAGAAAAAGTGCCTTGGTGAAAACCTAGAAACAGGCACCTTGGTAGCAAAAATAGAATCTCTGCCAAGATGGTGAAAACCCGGCAAACAGGCACCACTTGTTTCAAACACTCCATCTATTAGCGCAATCTTGGTCTCTCCTAGCTTTCAGTCTTGCTTTAGTTTGTACATATCTCCCAGTTTATTTTTGCATTCCTATTTTCAATAAGTCGGTCTGTACACCAATCAGCTCAAGTGTCGGTATCCTATCAATATTAAAACTTGGGGGTAATCAATGTCATATCCTATGGCCTCCAATGTATCTTAGACATATCATATCCAGTCGAAGTCCTTTGAAGCTTCATTTGAGTCTGTCTGTCTGTCTTGTCTCCAGAAAGGATTTTGCATCTACAACAACTCAATCAAACATCAAACTGAAAACAATTTGTGCTTTACATGCTTTTATCTCATTGTATGCTTACTGATTCACATTGAGATTTTTCATATTGTATCCCTTCAATCTCTTTGATGATGTCCTTTACAAGATTTAGAAGGTGATGACTGGGGGCATAATCTTTTCTTTGTCTTCTGCTTATATGTGAAAATCTAACAACTTTGGAAAATCTGGATTGAAATGGTGTCTGACTGTAAGAGCCTCTATCTTGAATTGGATTTCCATGCGTACCTCAACCATTGATACCTGAAAAATTCAAGGAAGTTTGATCTAACTATTGTCTTTTTGGGTGAGTTCTTTCTCCTATTGTGAAACGTGATCTCACCTAAGGATGTGAACAATAAAGGGTCACTACGGGTAATTCGCATTGGATTTAGAATAATCTCTTGACTGCTTGATGTGTTTGTAATGCAAGGTGTATTCAGGTCATCATGACATTTATGTTTTGATGCTTATACAAATTGCTATATCAAAATGGACATGATATTTAGGTCATCTTGGCGTTTGTTCCTGGTGCTTATATCTAATCTGACATTCCGAAAATAAAATCAATATTCATATGTCCATGGTTTCATAATCAGTGAGTGTTGTATTGATTCTTGTGCATACAAATTGATATTCATATGTCTATGGTTTCATCACTAGTGGGCATTATATTAATTTATCTGGTTACCTAAAAATTCAATGATGAGAATGACTGACACATGATCAGTGACTAGGTCCTAGGTCTTAGGTTGCATTTCATTCTGCATGTCTCTTTGCATTTTGCATGTTTGCATGATCTCACAATGGTTGGCTAAACTTCAATGCTTAAACGATTGTTCAAATGGCATCTTCAAATCTAACAAGAGCTAAATGTTACACGAAGGTCCATCCAATGAAATAGCAAGTAGAATCCTTTTTCAAGATCAAAATCAAAATCTGAGATCATTCATATTATTAACTACTTGCATAATTGACCTTCAATCATCACAGGAATCTAGAATTCAACTTAACTGATTATCTTACATCAAACTATCAAAATTTCAACTTGGTCACCCATGGTCAACTCATGGTTTCACCTAGTCAAACTTGGTCTCCAGGACCTCCAAACGATGCAGAATGCATTCTCGAGCGTATTTAACCACTTCTCAAATCAATTAACATGCTTCTAAACCATAACACTGACTTTTCTTATCAGATTTTAATTTTAATCCCAAAGGGGGCATGGTATTGCACATCATTCAAAGTCTATAATATAAACTTCAAATCAATCTTTCCTCAGTAATCAAGACAACAACCACGTCTAGTTGTTGATTCATCAAAAAGACCTCATCGCTTGGGGAAAATCAATCATCACTTAGGGCATATCAGATTCATTGAGATCCGTATCAATCTGGTACTCTTTTAATATTGTAAATTGTATTAGTTTTTGCAACTATCGATTCAATTGTGTTATTTCCTTGGTTCTTCAAAAACTGAAGGGTTCAGATGTGATACCAATATGATTCAATATAAGGACAATCGGGTCTGGAATTGGTCACTCACTTCTTCGCAATCATAAGGTTCAGAATCAGGTGTTTTGACACTTTTTCGCAATCATCGGTTCATTTGCTGTTATAGTTAACATTATCTTTGGTCATTCAGGACCTATTATCTTCATATCAAATCTTTCAGTCAGCTTCTATTTCATATCAATATCAATTTCAAACATCAGTTTCAACATCGTACATAGACTGTCTTTGAACCACTGCGCTTCGCACAAGAATTAAAAGAGGGGCAAAATGTAATACCCCAAAAATGGGCTATAGGTTCATTAACCTCCTACATCATCAAATCGAATGAAATTGACATCAACGTCCTAACCTAAGGCACATCTGAACATCATCGAATCCTAATTGATTATCCTAAATTCTGCATCAAGGAATATTCCTAGCAATATTCCTAATTATCCTAATTATCTTTGATTTAATGATTATTTGGCGATAAATCCTATTTATTTTTAAGTTTGATTAATTGAATATTCTCAATATTTAATTAATTAGATTTAATTCCGCCACTTAATTATTTAATTGAAGTTAATTCTATTTATTCCTAAATTGTATTATTTAATTTTGACAATAAATCCAAAATCCTATGAATAATTGATTAAATTCTTATTTAATTAATTAAAGCAAGTTGTCAATTTTTAATAATATTGTTTTTGGAATAAAGTTTGAAAAATAATTGATTAACCAATAAATCAATTGTTTTATTTTTCAAAATTAGTTAAGTTGGAAATAAATCACTTTATTATTAAATTAATTCATAAATAAAACATGCACAATCATAAAAGTAGATAACTATCAATTATCAATTAAATCTAAACTCTATTTTGAGTTGAACTCTACTTTTGCATGTTTTTGTGAGTTAATTATCCTTTATTTAAAAATAACTCAAAAATCAACCTGGGTTATTTGAGTGATTTATGGCTTTTTTTCATGCACCTCCAAAGCCCTAGATTTCTATAAATTAAGGCTTCGGCTCTTCATTTGAAATCCATCCATCCACAAATTGCACACTCACACTGTCAAATTGGAGACTGGAGAATCGATCTTGAGAATTCGAGTTGTTGTGAGATTTTCATTGTTTTTGCATAGTATCCATATCATTTAGAATATTATTGTTAGATCATTTTAGCATATCAATTTTCATATTAGCATAGATTCATATCAAGTTTTTCATCATAATTGCATAGAAAAACCAAAAAAAAAGATTAATAGCATTCATTCCATATCTAGATTTTGCATTCAAATCCTTCGTTCAGGTGTCGTCAAGGTCACTAATCTCGGTATAATCTGAGAATACATACTCACATCTACTAGAAGGTAGTAAATCGCCTGGTTAGTTTAGTTTTTCATTTATTGCACAATTTTGATTTCAACTAATTTCTAATGTTTTACTAAAGTGTTGTGTCTACAGATCATGTACAAAATTCACACACAATACCTAGCCATTATCAACATGATAATCCTATCTGACGGGGTACCTTGGAAACTTCTTTGGAGTTAAAGTACTCCCGACCACCCTTATATATGTAAAGGTTTTAAATTGAATATAATAAGCCCCTAGGTCTTTCATCTTTACTACAGCTTCTTCTAATAACGTTTTAGCATATTCACCCTCTATTGAATGGATGATTGTAAAGACAAATGCGTCATTGACAATTCTATACGTACTCTGAGCTATCCTCCCCAAGGTGCTCCTTTCTTACGAGCTAGGGGTATATTGTAAATGACCAAGCATTGGGTTGACCCATGGCACCAAATTTAACAAGCCCCATATATACTACCCTAGTATCAAGAAAATACATGACATATGAAGTCATGTAGAAGTGTGTTTCATTATTTGTTGAGGTAATTATCACTGAGGATGGTGGCCCAGTCAAACCTCGCTTTTCTTCTTTTTATCTTCTCAATCAAAAAAAACCATCCAAGGCTCAAGATGGATGGAACTTTGGAGGCCATACACCCTTCTTATCATTGTCACAACATCTTGGATGTCCTCTTTTATGTACCCTCTTCTCATGTCTATTTTCTCCAACTTGTTCTTTGGGAGAGATTGCACCAAGCAATCTATATTAACAATCTCGTAAGACAATTGAGTGTCGGAGTTGAAAAAATGCATACCCTTGTCTATGGAGAATGCATAGAATCTATCTACCCCTTTAGGAAAATGAAAGATGTCCTTGATGTTGTTTGGCCTTAAGTCTAGGACCACTTCCCCCATAGTATTTTTGACCAGTCTCTCATCTAGTACATAGTGTTGCACCAATGTAACAATCAAATCAAATGAGAGAATTGACCCAGGATGTGTCGCTGCATTCACCAAGATGGAATACACTGATTAAGTGCAGTCCTCTGATCTTCCCATTGGTTGGGTTCAATTGACTATGTAATCATTCCAGTTGACATTTCCAATATTGATATCTGTTATCTCGCTATGGAGATTTCCCACCTTAGAAGGTGCATGGTATCCCTTGTACTAAAACTTCATGGCTCATGAACTGATCTTCTCCGATATTCTACAAAGAAACAAACATGAATCCATAATAGTCATAAGAATCAATCATCTTATTTTGAGCAATAAATGAGATAAAATCCTAAAAAGATCAATACTTAGAAGTCTAAGGCATCAAAAAGCCTCATAAATCAGTTTTTGAGGTTTCGAAGGTTTGACTCCGAAATAATCCTCGACCTCTGATAAGACAAAATAGTGAAAATGGAAATGCTTCTCAGATAGTTAGTTCAAAGCTTCAGAGTTTTGACATTTCAGAGATTCATGTTGGTCGGTAATATCGAAACTCTAAAACAACAAAATTCTAACATGGATGGTGCAAAGGTCGAACGTCGAAGGTTTGAAAATCTAAAAGGAGTTGATAAGATAGTTATTTTCTAAGCCTTTGGTGTTTTAGAGAGAGAAGGTTATGTGTTTGTGTCGGTGTCCAAAAAACCAAAAATGTGAAGCTTGAAGTTTGAAGTTTGGTTGATTTCGCGGAAAGTCACATAGACTTTGGAGTATGAAACTCTGAAAATCTCTGAAGGAGGACTCTGCGAAAAGTCGAGAGGGTGAGAAACCCTCTTGTTCTTTGAGACTCAAATTAGAGGCAAGCTTAACCATGAGCCCACCCCAAAATACTGAGAAGGAAAACTCTGAGACCCTGGACAGGGTCGAGGTGACCAACATACAAACTAAAATGACAAACAAAACCTTAAAGAAGGAAAAAAAAATCAGACCCTAGCTACGACCCACGAAAGAAAAACAAACAACATGGACCCTAACTAGAAAAAATGCAAGGAAGAGCAGCAAAAAGACCCTACCTTGAGGGAAAAGAAAAGAGGAAGCATGAGAAACGTTGTTGCTTGAAGATCAAAGCACTTGAAAAAGCTAGGACACAAAAAATGCAAATTTGCTCTGAAAATGTAGGTCGACAAAATGCACAAGTGACAAAAAGACAACTTAATATGCCTTATATAGGCTTCCAGGGAAGGTGACGTTAGTCACCTTTCCGCCCCCTTGGGGTTTCAGACTTTCGATGTTTTGGGGTTTGGAGGTTTGAAAAACTTAGGACCTCTGACTCACTAAAAGTGCGAAAGTCCAAAACCCTTTTGACCTAGGTCAGACTTTCAAACCTTTGGAAGTTCGAATGTCTGATAAGGAAGACATGCCAAAAAAACAAAAACTCTGCTTAGTAGGAAACATCAAAGTTTTTTACTTTCAGAGTTCGAACCCCAAAAGTGTGAAAGAGAAAAAGTTGGTGTTTCTTCTAAAAAAGAAGGCTTCTGCCAGGGAACAACCAAATAGGAAGATAAAGAAAAGGACAAAAGGGGCCCAAGGGGCACAGACAAATGAAAGCAAAAAAAGAAAGAAAGGGGGGGCCCTGGACAAGTGGCCAAAGTGGAGCATGGTTGTGAAACCAAAACAATATGTAGAGCAATTATTTTTAGCAAGTTAAAAAGTTTCTAAATGATAAGCCACAAGGTGACCATTTTTCTTTAGAACAACTAAAAGTGCATATTGTGAAGCATTTGTCTCAACCTCAAAAGGTTGGGAGAAATATAGTAGAACAATAATAGGTGTTGAACATAATTTCTCTTTCAAGGTGTTCAAAGCATGCAAGTGAATTTCTGTCCACTTGAATGCAATATTTGTCTTTGTTAATTGGTGCAAAAGTGGGGCAATGTATGAGTAATGTAGAATGAACTTGTGGTATTAGTTGTCAAGACCAAGAAAAATGCTTAATTCAATAATATTTGGAGTAGGCCATTTCCAAAGAACTTCCACTTTGGCAAGATCTACTTGAATACCATGTGCATCAATGACATATCCTAGATATGAGATTGGTGTTTGACCAAAAGAACAATAAGACAAGTTGGCATACAAATTTTTCCGTTGAAGAGTGCAAAGAACATGTTCCAAATGTTGAAGATGGACTTTCCATGTGTTAGAAAATATGAGAATATCATCTAAATAGATGAGAACAAATTTATCCAAACAATCACGAAACACCTTATTCATTAATCACATGAAAGTGGCTGAAGCATCAGTGAGACCAAATGGCTTCACAAGCCACTCGAAAAGACCCATCTCAGTCTTTAAAGTTGTCTTCCATGTGTCCTCTACCTAAACTCTGACCTAATGATACCCACTTTTTAGATCAATATTAGAGAATAATTTGGCACCTTGAAGTTGATCCAAAATATCATCAATATGGGGAAGTGGATATCATTTTTTACATATGGTGATCTTATTTAATACCTAAAAATCAATACAAAGATGCCAAGTTCCATCTTTCTTGAGCACCAATAAAATTGGTGGAGCACAAGGGGATGTACTTGGATTAATGAAACCTTTAGACAATAAATCTTGAGTTTGTCTTTTTATATCATCACTTGGAAGAATTGATTGTCAATACAATGGGGCATTAGGAAGAGACAATATCAATAGAGTGATTGATTGCTCATTTTGGTGGAAGTGGCTTAGGCTCCTAAAATACATGTGAATATTCTTGCAAGGAATTTTCCAAACTAGCATGTGGTTTAGACATAATCAAATTTGCCTTAGAATTGTTAGATTGTGGCCTTATGAAAATTACGACAAGCTCCTTTTCCTAGTTGATAGCTTTTCTTGTCTGTCTACAACTAAGTAGTGGGTTGTTGGTGTTCTTAGTGAATTTTATTAGGTATGTCTTATTATCTTGTTGTAGTGTGTAGTGTTATTAAAATACATTGTAGTTGGCTTTCCTATCATACTGATAGGGTTTTACAAGAAACAAACTACAACAATCCATAGTGGTCACATCTTATGTGACCTTATCAATAAACTTGGGACCAAATGCAAAACAAAGAGTGCAAATATGTATGATCTGTAAGGATGAAGCATTATCCTTCCATCCAAGTTAATATGGATGAGGATGTGGATCCATCAACAAATGAAGCTTGTCAAAAATGAACTTCATGATTAAATTTTTCTACAAGCCAGTATCAATGATACAATCCATAGGAAAATCATGTGTCAAATGAGCACAAGTGAAAAACAAATTGTCACGTCCCCCTGAGCTAAAATGATGATTCATTAAGGTGACCTTATTGTTCAACTCATCATAACTCTTATTCATCTTCAGAAGTCTCGATGAGAATATTTTTACTTTCCTCATTGTAAGACTGTACAAACATATTTTTCTTCTTCAACTTAAAACACTTAGAATTTTCATGACCCTTGTTTTTACAATAAGTAGAAAATTTAGATTTCCTAGTATTAGAAGAAGGAGATTGAAAAGAAGAGGAAGGATAATAATTTTTATCTTTAAATTTTTTTTGTTGCGGTCGAGAAATTAAGGATTTTGGAGTACCTATAGAAAATGAATGTCGAGGAGCATGAGATTGAGAAATAAGCTTTCTTTCAGCTAGTTGTGCTTGGTTAAATGCAACATCAAGTGTTTCTAGGGTAGTATATTTCAACTCCCTAAATAAATGCTCTTGTAAACCACTCATGAACTTGAGGATTAAAGAAACAACTAGTTCTTTCACTCAGAGGAGTATTCTTATTCGATTGAACTAGTATATATAATCCTGCACTGACATATGTCATCCTTTTCATAATCAAAGCCACTTAATGTGCAAATCATTCTCATAGTTGGAAAGATAAAATGTATCCTTAAAGGATATGACACGTTGAGCTCATGTGGTGATTGGATCTTGTGCATATTTTTGTTCAGTAACCAAAACCTTGGTAACACTAGAGAGCTTTAATTTTGCAAATGAAACTTTATCATTGTCAACAATCCCATTATAGGAAAACCACGTTTCCATATCAAAGATCCAAGTTTGGAGAACATCTTGATCTTGAGATCCATCATAGACCTTTTATCAAAACAAGCTAGCTCAACAACTCGCTCATCCAAATTGGTTTTTGGCATAATATATTAAAACCATAACTATCTACAGCTATGCCATCACTAATCTACAACGTAACTATTGCTAAATAGTAACTAGTAACATTTGGTAACCGATAACCATATTGAATCGCATTGTATAAATATCCTTTATGTTATCTAATACAAAATCAAGTATTCTCTACTCTCATTTGGTATCAAAGTAGTGTGCATAGTGGTGATCATGTGAAGGTGATTTTAGAATTTGGTTAGAGGAAGGTAGAATTTGTAAAGAAAGCATAGTGCCCAAAAATGTTGTGTCATTTTAATATGTGAATTCAAAGGGGTGATGCCTGAGTGGATTGATTGATCCCTACACCATTGGAGGACCCGCACTCAGATTCCATGTAGGTACAAAGAAAGTGTAGGTGTAGTACATAGTGTGATGAGTAATGGTTGAGAAATGTGAAATGGATTGTTGCGAGTAGCAAGAGTCTATGGTCAATAAAAAAATGAAATAACTTTGGATTGCTGGGAGTGGAAAGAATAATATATGATAAATTTTACAAATTGACACTGGAGTAGTGGGTACTTTTTTCTTTCTTTAGTATCTACAAATATTGAACAATAGATTGAGTGAGTTATTTTTAAGTTGTGTAATGAAGGTAACGTAGACAACACGTTAAGGCAGAAAATGGATGTTGAATGGTGATATACATCATCTTCAATTATTTATTTATGTTTCCATTATGAATAATGACCATTAGAAGTGTGGTATCAATTTATGGAGTATTTAGAAAAATATAAGACAACTAAGAGTGAAAATCAGTGATCATTCCCTCTATGTTTGGAGTGTGGTATTCATTGTGTTTGAGACAAGCTTGAGAAAGAAATGTGTGAGGTAAACTGAAGGAATCTAAAAGTGTAAAGTATCATTTCTTTTGTTAGTTTTTTATAATCTCATGAAATAGTCAATGCTTATGGCGGTTAAAATAAGTTACTAAAGTCTCTTTCAAATTTTCTAAAAGGCTATTTTTGAGAGTGATTGCAATGGGGTTCTAAGGGCATATTGTCATTTGAGTTTAATTGAAATATTTAGGGTTTCTCGAAGATAAGAGTATTTGAGAGTTTATTTTTTGTTGAGTTTTGTGAAGTCTTGGAGTCATAAGGGAAAACAAGGTATTGTAGCTTATGTGGTTGGAAGTTTGGGTCTACTAATGTCTTATACTTTTATACCTATGATAGAGAATACAAATTAACGCTGATATCCGAGGGCCTTTTAAAATCAAAATTTGATTTAAATGTGTTATGGAGATATGAGATTTGAAAATAATTGTATCTAGGATTGAAGTTTGTGTCATTTTCATGGGGACAACATTCAATGGGATTAAGGATGTTCAGGATGACCTTAGTAAAGAACTTGTGCAAATGTGTTTCAATTGAGATCTCAAGGGTTGTATTCCATCCTCTAGTGATTCTTTTCAAGGGTAATATGTAACCTACATATCTGGAGGTTGGAAGCATCAGAGGATGGAGGAAATTCCATCATCTCAATTTAGCTTCTCGCTTTGGGATGGTATTCTGCATGAGAATTATTTTTGACATTTTTGGTTTTCTATTTTGTTTTACTTTTTAATGCTGACAAATTTGAAGAATGCATATCCTATGAATATTCATTTTGGAGATAGGTTTGGGAATTGGTATTGCACTCTATATGGATTGATGTCCAACTAGCTTCAGAGTATATGATCAAGAATTATATCCTTTTACGACCACTAGACAATGATAGAAATCTGTCACATCTCTTAGGGATCATTAATGAATAATTCAAGACTATGATTTGAGAGTTCAAGACTAAGAGCTTAAGAACACAACTCGAAGCTACACATTTTTTAGGGTTAAGAGAAAAATTGATGGATCCTTGATTAGTTTAGGGTATGCTACTTCAGAAGAAGATTTTCTCAAAATGTGTATTCTTATTATGTAATCAACATGTTTTGTTATGTAATCCTTAAAGGGGTTCCCTAAGGCAAGTTGTTTTTGATGTCTTTAGGATCAATGTATTAAGGGGGGAATGCTGGCATGATAAATTAAAACCATATGTGTCTATAGTTATGCCATAACTAATCTGCAACGTAACTATTGGTAATTGGTAACTGGTAATTGTTGGTAACCAATAACCATATTGAACCACAATGTATAAATATCCTTTACGTTATCTAATGCAAAAGAAAATGTTATCCACTCTCATTGGAAGCCATATTATTGTGAGTTAAATCCAATGAAATGTGTTACACCTCCCAACAATAAAAGTAAACAAACACTTTGGACCAACACTCTACTAGTCTTGGACAAAACTTTAGAAATTGAAAGATCTTTGACTGTTATAACAACATCAATCTATGAGAGGGTTTTGGATTTCTTATAAACACAATGTGACAAATGTTTGGAGAAATATACCTATTGGATCACAAATTATGGAAACACTCTTCCAGATAAATATTTTGATAAATCATTTGGGAGGACTTGGTTACATAAATTTTATGAAATAATGAAATAAAATTTCATATTTTGAAGCAAAACCATCCCCAAAAGAGAAAACGCATTTTAAAACCTAAATACCATATTTTTGGGTCCAAAACCACTCACAAAACCACCTGGGCATTTGAAATCAGAACCTACACCAATAATTTTGAAATGGCCATAAATTTCTCAAAATACAATGAAATTCAAAACAATAAAATGTTCCAAAAAGCTCTCTAGAAGATGCTTATATCCATATAAACTATTTAACAAAATGTTTTATATATAAAAATTTGTTAATAAAAGAACAATATGGGTTTCCAAATAATATGCACAAAAATTTGAAACAAATAGTGCTTACTTTTGCTAGAAATAACCTCCAATTTCTTTTAAATGAAAAATCTCCTCAAATGAGTGCACTCTGTTAAAAAATATGCTCCTTTTGGTGAGAGCTTCGAAACTGATTTCCCTTCTTCTTCTTCTTTTTTTCAACAAATTGGATTTGAATGGAAAGACTCAAACCTAAGGATCAAAGAATGCTCTGATACCAGCTGATATGGAAAGAGGCAAGGTAACCTATACTCATAGATGAAATTTGTAGATAAAATAACAAAGATCTATGTAAAAATAAAATGGCAATAATCTCTACAAAATAACATTGTAAAAAGTGCATTCTAATATGCCTAGAAAAGATAAAAATACATTAATATATAGGCATTATGTATGCCAAAATTAAGGATTTGGAATATCATCCAAATCTTCATAGGAATGACCAAAATAATAGGAATTTTTAACTTATACTAACTTCCTAATAAATTTATAATAAGAAGTTATAACTTATACTAAACTCTTAACAATGTTCTAATATATGATAACTTCCTAACAAATAGGAAACTAGCAGTTAACTTTTACTTTCTATTTTTCACTTTTGACTTTTATTTTTGACATTTACACACACACACACACACACATCCTATTCATTCCCCATGAATTCTCATCAAACAAAGTAGACAAAGAATAAGGTAGAGACAAGGACAAAAAATCACACAAAGGGAGAATGGTGCATGAGGATGAAGAAAAAGAAAGAGGCACATGAAGAAAGTTCAAACCCTCCCTATAGGACATGTGGAGGGTGTTAGAGTAAATAATTAATTTAATTACATTGATTAAATTAACTTTACTACCTCTTAAGATTTCCCTTTATGCACTTGCATTAGTCATTTAATAATTAAATCTAATTATTAAATGCCTATTTACCTATTAGGGTTTCCCATTAGGTTTTTTGATCTCCTTCTATAAGGATTGATCCATTGTATATTTGCCTTATTCTTTTGGTTGATAATAATAAACTTTCATATTGTTAGAGCAAAACCCTTGTTTGTTTCCTACATATTTCTTCCTTGTGACAGGTTTTTGCATGGAAGTTTCTTGGGCTCAATAGATTTGTTTTTCATCAAATCTTTACAGAGGGGAGGGAAAGAATGAATAGGGGATCCATTGGCCCTATTGGTACACATATGAGAAAGAATGGCAGAGGGAAGGGGAGGGGATCAAACCTCACTAGGCATGCAGAAGATGACATCAATAGACACACAAGACACAAGCTTAGAAAAATTAAGGTGATTAGCAATATACAACAAGCAAGATATGATAGGAGAAGATGTACCTAGATCCACAATAGAGCTATTAGAAATGGACTGTTGTGGAAGCTTTGCTTATGAGGGGTTGCTAGGATGGCGTAGCACCTGAGAACAACCATCAACCATTACGCCATCAGCTCCATCTAAGTCTAAGGGCAAGAACATTTGGTCGAAGGTGAGAGGTTGGTTATCCATTACCCAATCATCAAATTGTTGAGTGGGATGAGAGGAAACATGTGAACAAGGCACAATAAGAGATGACGTAAACTGGATGAAAAGAGACAAAACTCTGGGACTGTTGATGAGCCCAAATAGTATAGAAGTATGTTTATTTTCTTTCTTTTACATATATGTATATACATATAATAGTTAAATATACACTTATATATATATATATATATATATATATATATATATATATATATATATATATTTCAATATAAGTGCATATATATAGGTATAGGTACATATATGTGTATATATACACATATAAGTGTATATACACATATGTATTCTTCTTTTTATTTTATTTATTCTCATTTTTATTTCTTTCCTTTTATAATTTAGTTTTAGTTTTTAGTTCTTTGGTTTGTTTTCTTTCCATATTTTGATATTTATTTTTATTTTTATTTTTGTAGTCTTATATTTAATTCATATTTTCTTTCGTTCTTCATTTTATTCATGTGTTTATTTTTATTGTTTATGTCATGGTTTATATATGTATATGTGTTATATATAGGTGTATATATATAGTGTAGAAGTATGTTTATTTTCTTTCTTTTAAATATATGTATATACATATAATAGTTAAATACATACTTTTATTTTATACACACACATATCTATGTATGTATGCAGGTATGTATGTATATGCATATATATACCTGTATATGTATATATGTACACACACACACATACACATTCCTTTTTTGACTTTTTAAATTTTTGGCCTCTTTTTTCTATCTTATTTTTTGGGGTTTTATTTTATTTTCTTGTTGTTGGTGTGTCCCTGCCTTTCTTGATTTGTGTGGTGCCCACCCCCCCTTTTCCTTCCCTCCTTTATTCCTCTACCTTTTTATTGAGTTCTTGGTATGCAAGCCACCATCTTTTTGCTCCTTGTGTTCTCTTACATCCTAATGATGGATCACATGGTGTGATTTGAAATATTGATATTAAAAAATTGTTCACGCAATCTAATGCAGAAACTTTCACTGCATTTGGTTATTTACCAAATTGTCATGCAATAACATCTAACACACATGCAACTACTAAAGCTAGCACACATTTGAACAATATAACATACAACCTCACAGGATGAAAAGATTTATGGCTTTGATACCATAGAAATATCCCAAACTTTGATAATGCTTCAAATCTAATTTAGTCTTTGATTTTTGCTCATATTTTTCTTTGTCGTGATGTAATATTTCAATATGCGATCATGTAGATTGAACATGCAAGATAAATGATATAGATTTTCAAGAAATTACTTTGATGAAATACAAATAATAAAAGTTAGCCAATGGGTATTCTTGGGATATCAAAATGTTTTTTTATTTACAAACATCTGATACTATTACAAATAAGAAAATGCACAATTTCATCATAGAACACATACCCAAAATGCCTCCATACATATTATAAAAAACACCCTTCGAAGTTATGCGAGATTGATCAATGAATCTCCATGAAAAATGATCAATGATGGGCAACTACGAATCCTTATATGTATTCACCAAGTGGGTTGATCTGGGTTTTCATCCAAAAAGCCAAAACCTCTATGGTTTCCGTTCTAGGGTTTACTAAACCTACAAGTTGAAGCTCTCAAGGAAAAGGTTCTTTGAAAATAACATGTCAAGAATGAATCCTTATTTCACCTTTTCCTCCTTTTTTAATTCTTTTCCTTTTTGAAAATAATAATTTAATTTATTTCTCTTTTAATTTACTCGTTTCCCCTCAAAAATGACTTTACATTATAATTTGTCCTTGACATTATTATAAAGTCACTTTATAGAATAAACCGTGTCCAACTACTAATTAATTAAATTTAAATAATCCCATAGGACTCGAAACTATTTAATAATCAATTAACTAATTAATTCCCTTAAATAAATCCTATTAGCCTATGACTAATAATCTCCTCTAGGTGATCACTTGGACAAAAGGAGATATTACATCATATGAATTGGGCTATCCTTTTATAGGTATTGAAATTTTTTGGTTCTAATGATAAATGGGTGTCATAGATTAGGAGTTTCATATGTATGCCATATTTCTATGTTCTAGCTAATGACAACTCCCAAGGATTTTTTGAATCATCCAAAGGTACTAGGCAAGGAGATCTACTTTCCCCGACCTTGTTCATCATTATAGTAGAATTCCTTAGAAGGCTTATTTCTACAAGATGCAATGAGGGGATATGGAAATGGATCAATATTGTGCAAGGTATGGAGGCTTCTTCATATCATTAATTTGCAGATGATACTCACCTTATGGGTGAATCATCACTAAGAGAGGCTAGATGCATCAAAGAAACTTTAGATAAATACTATTTCTTGTCTAGTCAAAGGTAAATTAACACAAATATGATGTGATTTTATTCAATAACAATCTAAATAACCATTGAGATATTTGTAAGATCCTAAATGTGAAATAGTGTAGAGTTCTTCGAAATTTTTTGGTATTACCACTCTTTAGTGGAGCTTGTAATAACTGCTATGGTCCAAACTTCTTGAATCATGCTCGGGGAGGTTTAAGGGGTCGAAAAGTTGATGGCTATCATTAGATGGGTGTATTATTATGCTTAAATTTGTTATTTTTCCTATTCCCATTTTTTCAATGATGTGCATGAAAATCCTTGCTAAAGTTATCAAAACTATTAAACAAAAAATGAGGAAATTTTTTTGGAATGGCATTCAAGGACACAAAAAAATTCCTTTATTAGCATGGGATAAAATACGTAAACCAAAATGGGTTGGTGGTGTAAGGTTGAGGTGATGGATCTTGATGAATAAGGCTATGTGGGCCAAGTTGATATGGATGGTGTAAAAAAATCCTAATCAGAAGTGGGAAGAATTATTTGTCATAAATACCTGAATAGTTAATCTAAAGAGCCTATTTTAACTATTTTGAATCCTCCCATGAGATCCTCTATTTGGAATTTTATAATGAGCTTTAGACATATAATTTCAGATCGTATCACTTGGAAGCTAGGTGATGGGGAGAGTCCAAACTTTGAGATGATTCCTTTGAGTGTCAGCTAGCCTTTTTAATTTGAGTGTATAATTGAGATCATTATTTTATAATAGAGAATGTTTGGGGCAAGATGATTTTATATTTTATCATAAAAGAGGAGCATGAAGGAACACTGAAGTGGGGATGGAAAGATAGTACTAATATAGGACTTTTGGGTGAAAATTTGACAGAGCTAAAAAATATAATGGAAAGCATGAATTTCTTTTTATCGGGTGAAAAATAAGATGAGTTGATTTAGTCTGGATACAGGAAAGAAAAATATTCTATCAAGATTAGCTACAATATGACCGAGGCAAATTAGGTGATAGATTATAAACTAGTTCATCTTTTTTAGAAAAAAATCTTCCTTTCGAAGGTGAAAATTTTCTCTTGGCTGGCTATTAAGGGGAGGATTCTAACTAGGGAAAGGTTGATGAGGTATGATTTTCATGGTCCCTTTGAATGTGTTTTATATAGAGAGAAAGAAGAAAACCTCAACCATATCCTACTTCACTAAAACTTCTCATCCCCAAGTTAGAATTTTGTTTTTAAATAAATTAAATATGCCTTGTGCAAATTTCTATCCAATATTAAGGAGATATTTCAATTAAAGATAATTGCTCCTCTCAAATTTATTTTTTCATGTATTTTGCAAATTTGTCTCTCATTTATTATATGTGAGATCTGGGAAGCACATAATTGACGTATCTTTTAAGGGAAGTTGGAATCAGTGGAAAGGATATGTAGAAGAATTGAGCAATCTATTTCAAAACTTCTCAAATTTGCACTTGCCTACCAAAATCCTTGCAAGTTCCCTTTTAGATTTTCAGATACTATTCTTTAAATACATTGGCCCATATTAAATTTTGTGCCTATTAATGGGAAGCCTAGGGTTAATCCTACTAGCAAGTTGAGAGATGGAGTGAAATGGATGAAACTAAATGATGGATGGATTAAAATAAACTTTGACGGGGCCTTGAAAGGTAATCCAAGACCATCAAGGGCTGGTTGTGTGGTAAAGGATGCATCATGTAACATATTGGCAGTTGAGTCGAAGAAGCTTGTAGACGGAACAATTGATGATGTGGAAGCTCAAGCTACTCTTCTAGTAGTTGAAATGGCTAAACAAATTAATGTGAAACAACTCCACCTTGAACACGATTTGCATATTATTGTAATGCCATTACAAACAGTCAATCCCATGCATGGAAAATTGATAAGTTCATTAAGATCATACATAATAAATTGAATATTTTTTTTAATTTTAAAAATATCCCACATATACAGGAAATGAAAATCCCTTGCTAACATGTTGGTCCAAGTTTGTAGTTGACATCACACCTTGATATGCAGACATATGAAGTGCTTGTTGAATCATTACCCAAGGTTGTGGTGGTTTTAGCATTTTCATTGTTGGCTACAAATGTTCTTTGAATGGTGAAACCTCATTGATGAGGAAATGATGACAAAGGAGACGTGATACATAGTACAATTCCTTACTATGCACATTTTCTATAGTTTGGGGGCATTGAAAGGGATTGATTGCTTGGTTTAATCACATTTGATATCTTGGAGATGGAGGAAGAGCCACTCAAAGCTTTTCATTAATGATGGAGACCAATTTTAGTTTGCAAGCTATGAGGCAACAAATGTATTTTTGGGTCAAGGTATCAAATGAAACGTTGGAAATTGTTTTTAATACAAATGATTTTTTCTTCATGACTATGGTGAGGAGGATGTTGGGGATTGAGTGTCTCCTTTCCAAATACGAATACATAACCAATACAAATAATTCCTCCATTTTTTGTGCATGGGGGCTTGAGGTGGATGGAGTTGAGGAGGTGAGAAGAGTGGTGAAGCATTATTTGAAGCTAAAATGTTGACAAGCATCGGATGCCCTTTTGAATTATGTTGAACCAAGGTGAAGTCTTTCCACTACTTGGGGGGATAGGGTTCACATGTTGAGCTACCTGCATCATGTATATCCATTTATATTATGGAACTCATTTGAAAATAGAGAACATAGGAAGGGAGAAGCAAGGAGGATGTGGAATGTAATTTGTAACTACATTAATGATTGTGAGATGGTTCTAAAATCTGGCTTGAAGAAGAGTGAATTTGACATGAGCAATCTCAAATTAAAAAGTGCAAATTATTAGAGAGGTTGAAACTAGGAAAATGTTGCAAATCAAGAACCTTGTGGGAGTGGGGATGGAGCAAGAAGAGGTGGGAGGGTGTGAGGCTGTGAATGAGGACGTAGATGTGGTACTTAGGGACATGGAAGGGACAATGCAACTCATGGTCATGGAAGAGGCCAAAAAAGAATGCAAAGATAAGGTGGGGTAGTTTGTCTCTCCTTCGGGTTTGGACTCTGTATATTTTAATTGAATTTCATGATGCTTTTGTGAGTAATTTTAGTATTTCATTTTTTTGAATAAAGGATAAATATATTTATTCACTTTTCAAGGGATTTTTGCCTTGTTTTGTATTATTATACACTATGGAACTAGTGATATATTAAAGGTGATTGTAATGGCTAAATGCCAATCTGGACGTGTAGGGGTAGCGGGGATAGTAGTAGGAAATTTATATTTTGAAAGAATCTTGGTACATGCAAGGATAACTGACTGTTGCACAATGTAGTGGGGTTTCCTTTTTCAATTATGGTTACTAGGCACAATGTTATTTCTTAATTAATAAAATTTAAATATTTATCAAACAAACAAAATAGTTTATATATATATATATATATATATATATGGTAAAATATTTTAGTATTTATAATAAATTTTATTTAAAGAATATTATGAAAAGATAGGGTTCAATGGGATTACTATGACGAGGTCACAACGTCTTGGGAGGACACAACATAGATGAGAGCTCAGTATCCCCATCTATTCGATGAACTCCAGGAGGAAGTTCATGCCTAGGGGGGAGGATGTGAGGTCCTACCCTGACCCATCTTAGCTCAGCTGAGATTTTTTGACGCAAGAGAAGATGGGAGGGGCCAGAAATGGTACACCCTAACTTGATCCACCTTGCTCAACAACACGCGGAAGAAACAACACACAACAGTGAGAGAGAGAATGCATAACTTTCATATATTATCTTCAAATTAATTGATACATGTTGGGTTGTAAGGCCTTCCCAATTTCAGCCAGATATTACAATCAAGTACAGAAGTCCTCAAACATGCAAGGATCTGTAGATAATCTCTAATCTTCTATCTCCTATCTTCTATCAAAACTGACTCCCTAAACTCTAACCAAACAACTAAATTTATACAAGAGGATACCGAACCAAGTCGGCCTTCAGATCCATAATCAATAGAAGGAACAACCAAATCTAGGTTCACACACTTCCCAATGGTGGATACCAACATTAAATCTGTGACCCAAATTAAATGCACGAGTCAGCCTCAAAAGAAATCCAAAACAAACAACTCGGTAAGCAAGGAAACCGAGCGCCAGACAAGCATCACCGAGCACCAGGGAAATTCACCGAGCGCCAGAGAGATAACTGACCAACATCAGTGAACAAAGGAAACTGAGCAACACCAAACCAACTTGGTCAAAGCAGGAACCGAGCAACACAAACAAACTCAAATATGTTTTTGGTGACACAGGATTACCAAGGACCCGAGATGCTCATGCATCATTTTCACACATGGACTATCTAGATGATACACTATTTTGAGATATTAGACCTATTTTGATTATGACTTCATATCATTAGATATTATGCGAGGATTTTGACATGATTATGTGGATTATGATGTTAAACGTATCTTTATATGCTTATGTTAGATTCATTCTAATTCTATGATTTAGAAAGATATTCAAATCTTGAATTCTGCATTTTGATTTATGTTATCTTATGGAATAGGAATTGAGTTTGTTATGATGTTGATTTCCTAATGAATTGGTTCTGCATTTGATTTAGGGTTACTTGTGAAAAATTGAAACTGAACTTACATTTGATGCATATGGAAATAGAATTACAATGTTGTTTATGTAAATGATGAAATCGTGAAATACGAGTTATTAGTGTATACATGATTTAATGATGGCATAGATCTTGCTTTGATTTATATATGATTGTATATGTGATGATTTCATGAGATACTGATAATCTGATCGAGTGTGCGGGATTATGACCATGGTTGTAAATGTGGGGAAACAAGGATGGATCAATGTGAAAACAATAAAAGACCAAGGTCAACTCTATGAAGAGAATGACCTCGTTGTTATGTGTTTTAAATTTGTAAATGTGATGTATGTGTGAATGTTAATTTGTAAGTGTATATATGTGCATAATAAGATGCAATTATATGTGTAAATGTAATTGTTTTTAATCCATTTGGCATGCCATGTGTGAATTTAAGTGGAGTGATGTATACCTTTTGTTGTGTCACTTGACACTTGTGCTTATGTGTTGGCATGCCTAAGTGGAATGGTTAGACTTAACATTACCCTTAGGTTACCTTGTGAGTCCCTAGATGTAGTTACTTGATTAGGAAATCAAGGCATGAGTCACATCATTTCCCATTTTCGTGATTTAACTTCACATGGGTTTTAGAGAGGTTGAAATGAGCCCTAGGGAGTGGTTCAAGTTAGTTTTAGCTATCCCAATGCATGTACATAGGTATGGGGGTCAACTTTTGCCTTTTTCATCACCCAAAGCTTCCAAATGGCCTCTTAAAGAGAGCCTTCTTTGAAAGTGACAAAAATTGGGTATGGTTTCAAGATTGTCCTTCTCCCCATTTCTTGGTTTTCCTCTCATTCCCTACTTAGAGACAAGTGGAAAGGGTACATCTACCAAGAAATATACTTCACTTTGGGATGGGGGTAGATATGAAAGGAATGTTTTTCTATTAACAAAATGTGATGAAAAAGAAGAACAATTTTACTTCTTTCATTTTGGTTTGGGGAATTCATCTTGGTAGTGACTAGAAGCTTAGAGAGAGGATAGGAGAAAGGCTTGGAATTGTTAGAAGGAAAGCTAGGAAGGGAAATTGAGCTCTTAATCAGTTCATCTTGCCATTGTTGCTTGGAGAAAGGTTAGTGCACCTAACATGAAAAAGCTTTGTCTTATGTAATTATTTTAGTTATGTAAATTCATGTTGTAAGTGTAATATGTTGATTTCAAAATTATTTCATGAAGTTTTTTTTTTCTCATTTTTCTTTGGTTTGTTTATGAGTGTTTTGGGAGTGCAAGACTATACTCATCCTTGGGAGGATTTGAGAGTCTTGAGGGTGAAGGGGTTAGTTGGGAATTTTCCATTTGTGTAGAGCCCTTCCTCTTGGAGGAAGGGAATAGAAGCATAGATGTATGGGCATCCATGTAGCCTACTTTTGTTCTTCATGTTGGGGGTCATAAAGGAAGTTGATTTGTGCTTTATGAGATGAGAAAGTTAGTTTTGAAGACGAGCCTTGTGAAGGAATATTTTGTAAAAGGAAAAAGAATTGTTGCTTTGTTTAAGTATGGCTTCTCCAATATTTTATTTCCACCTTCACCCATTTTTAGATCTAATGTGATCCTTTGTGCAAACCATGGGATTGGGAGTACCTTGTGTTGTTATTTAACGTTTTATGTGTGTGAATTGTTTCATTGTCACCCATCCTACCTTGTTTCCCCTAGCTCGGGGGTGGCCTTGTAAACGACTTGGCTGGGAGGTGAGCCTCCATGGTCATGTATGAAATGTCTTTGATTGCAGGTACAAATGGATGATGAAAAGAAGAAATTTTCAAAGTTTGAAGTTAAGATTTTCTTTTGGATAAGACTTGTGAAAGTTTGAGCAAATTAGATTTAAGTTATTTTACCCTATCTTTTAAATGAAAATTCTTGGACATGTATTAATCTTGTAGAAACTCCTTATTTTCTTTGCATCACATTAAAAGCAAATTTTGTATCCCTTTATGGAGCAATGAACTATGTTGTAAATAGTATTGAAGGACAATGTAAGAGATATGTATATGGTTTATTTGAGTTAGTTTGGATAAAGTAAATATAGATCTTTCCATTTGTAGGAAATAAATCTTTCCACTTGTAGGAATTGGTTTCAAATGATCTATATTAAGTAGACATTAAATTCTATTTTGCTACAAAAAAAAAGGAAATTTAATTTAGTCTTTTATGCATAATTATCATGAGGAAATGTCCACTTAAGCATGTACTCCTTATTTGAAGAAAATTTCTTGAATGGAAGGAAATTTGTTTTAAAATTTTCATTTATATTTGAACTTATGTATGGGAAACTTGAACTAATTTGTTGTTATCATATTTCTGTTGTTAAATTCATTATCATATTTGCATGAAATAAAACCCCATTATTTTGAAATATCCTTAAGTAAAAGAAGAGTTAGTAAATATAAATAAATAAATATATATATATATATATATATATATATATATATATATATATATATATATATATATATATATATATATATATATATATATATATATATATATATATATATATATAATTTAATGTATATAATATAAATGCAATATGTTAAATTTTTATCTAAAATCTGATAATATAATTAATATGAAATAAAATGATATACATTAATATATATACACTATATATATAATAATATGTATATAATATATACATATTATGTATATATGTCAGTTATCACAATCTATGAATGAACATATATATATATATATATATATACATAGATTATGTATATATATTAATATATATAATATATTTATAAAACAAAATAAGTATTGTACATGTGTAAATGTATAGGAAACATACTATATATGTATATACATATTATTATATATATATATACCTATTATGGTATATAGATGTAATAATATATAGAATATATAATAGAGAAGGGGCTGAAGCCCTATTTTTTTTACGCGGGGGCGGGGGCTTTGTTCTCACCCGTGGGCGGCTATTGTGCTGCCACCATAACACCCACGGTGGAGCTACGTATGGCAGCGCCGCCACTGCAACTCCCCACTGTGGGGGTTGCAGGAGTAGCCTCCCCACTCACGGGGGGACTGGGGTAGGGAGCTGGACTACTTCGGCAGCCGACGAACCCTTCCCAGCCCCTTTTTTATATATATGTTTTTTTAAAACAAAAAAATATAAACCCTTCTTAAAACTTTTAAGTTACAAAATGAAAATACAATCTATTTTATTTTGTGTTTAAAATTGTAACTTTTAATTAAATAAAAGAAACAATATTTTGCAGGATATGATATAGAAAAAAATAAAGCATACTGTATCTTATTGCAAATTTTTAGATAGATCTGAGAAATAAATTTACTACAGGCTTAAAAACAGTAAACGAATACATAAATGTTTAAGGAAAAAGGAGATTAAATTCTTGAACAAAGTATTTTTCATTCTTGGGAACTTAGCAAGGTAATACAGTGAAACAAATTTTTTTTATTACTTCTCCGTGAATCTATATGTAGGGGTTGTTGAAAACCCTAGTGTAAACCATTTGGGTTTAGTGTAGACCCTCTGCAAACTTGAGACATACACAAAAGTGTATATGTGTGTATATACACACCCTAGGTGTGTATATGCACGCATATGTACACGCGTATACAAAAGCTTGGAATTTCCCTTCACCCTTGCCTCTGCCACAACCTGCACACACAAAAATGACAAAATTAGGGTTTTTCAAACTTTTAAAGTGGGGGCCTAACCCTAAATCCAAATTAGGGTTAGGGTTTCCCCATTGGATTCCTTTCCTTGCTAATTTATTTTATATTGCACTTTATTATATTCTTTTCCATACTCTAGATTTCATTTTAGTGTATTAAGTTAAGTGACTTTAGAAAGTCACTTTTAATTTAATATTTTTTTTGTTATTTTATTATATATTCCATTTAGAGATTTGTATTTTAGGAAATTAGTATTAGTGGGTTTACTTGTCTAGCGAGGATAATTCTATTAAATTGTTAATAAGAACATTATTAATTTATTTAAGATATGCTAAGTTGAATTATTTATTTAATTAAAACCTTAAATTAATTTTGTATTAATTTGAGACTTGAGGATTATGTCTTAATAAATATATTCTATACCTTGTTAAGAATTTTGGGGTATTCATTGATTTTTATTATTAAATTGACCTTAATACTTTCTTTTATTAATTGGATTATTAGGGGATTTAAATAATTTTATAATTCCTAGGAGGGTTTTAATTGAATTTATTTTTCCCTAATAATAATAATCGGTTGGGTAACTATTGTAATATTTTAATGTTCTAACCCCTTAGTCGGATTAACTATTATGATTATTGAACCTTAATTGAAATTAATACTAACCATTGAATACAATAATATTATTCCTATTAATCAAACTTATTATGTTCTAATTAATAACATTTGGTTTTATCCCCCTTGTAACTTTTTATGTTAAACCCTAATTAAGGATTTCACCAGACTAACGCACCTGACGAGCAAGGGATGTTGGTAGGCCAGCACATGCCATGGTTCCCCTTGTGAGTTGCATGTGTTGGTCGTTGTATTACGTTTCGAGTTTTAGCATAACTTAGAGTGCAACCTAGGAGTTGTTTAGTGCTTTTGAAAAAAAAAATTGTTGGTGTGTTTTTGTCCTAGTATTTTGGGCACTACATTTAATAAATTATGAGGTTTTTATTATTTTTTCTTGATATTACAATCAAATTCATTTATGTTCAATAAACATTATTTATTGACATAATAATTATTTTAAAAATATTGATAAGAAGAAAACTATTTTGTAAAATATGTTGTCTATGTTTCAATTTTTATGTATATTATTACAACATTAATAAATCAATTAAAATATATGTATAACTAGCTTATATATATTTTATAATAAATATAAAATATGTTGAGAGATATCCTTCTCAAGGCACCTATTACACCTTAGGTGAATATGATTAAAAATATGCACCTCGAGAAGGATATCTCTCGGTGTATTATATATATATTATATATATGTAAGCTATAGCAATTGCGACACAACATAGAAGACATTAAATAAATTAATATTTAATTATATTATATTAGGATTAGGACTAGTTAAGGTTTTTATTAAGATTATGGTTTAGGGCTAGAGTTTAGGCTTAGGGTTAAGATTAGTGTTTAAGACATAGGATTAGGATTATGGTTAGGGTTAGGTCCTTGAGTAGGGTTAGGGATTAGTGTTAGGATATGATTAGGGTTTAGGTTTACTATTAAGTTTATAATTTAGGGTTAGGATTATGGTTAGGGTTAGGATTTTGATTACATTAAGGTTTAGGGTTAGGGTTAAGGTTAGTATTAGGGTTAAAATTATTAGAGTTAGGGTTTAGTATTATGGTTAGGATTAGGGTTAGGATTAGGGTTTACATCATGGTTAGTATAATGGTTAGGGTTAGGGTTATGATTTTGATTATGGTTATGATTAGGATTAGGGTTAGGATTAAGATTAGGATTTTGGTTTGGGTTATAGTTAGAATAAGGGTTTATAATATTGTTAGTATTATAGTTAGGGTTAGGATTTGTATTAGGTTAGGGATTTAGGGTTAGTAATAGGATCAAGATTTAAGGTTCATGATTATGATTATCATTACAGTTATAGTTTTACATCATGGTTAGTATTATGGTTAGAGTTGGGGTTTTGATTAGGATAAATGTTTAAGGTTAGAGTTAGGATTAGGGTTTAGGGTTAAAGATTAGGATTATTAATAAAAATGTAAACAAAAGAAAGAATCGACATACATCAAAATTAATTTTTTGCACAGTCAATAATGTCAACAAACTTACATTAATTAATTGTCACTTCAAGTTTGATGTTATCAATTATCACTTCAAATTCATGTCTTAAGTCAAGAAAAAACATAATTTATTTTAAAGAGACTATATCGAAGAAGAAATGACTGGTCCTCTTCATTTACATCAATTTAATTAAACAATTATAGGCATGAGATGACATGATTTAGAAATAATTGAGATGTAATGGCAAACTCTTCATACACTTCTTTCCATTCAAGTGTAACCACCATTTCTTTTTCATTCACACGGGTGTGTTGATATAAATATATTATATTTATATAATACAACTTGAATGATAAATTAGTAACAAATTCATAATAATATAAGAATTGTCAAATTTTCTAAGTATATAATACATGGATGAGTAGTTAACATAATGCCCACAATTAAAACTTTTTTATTTACGTATGACTTTGAATACACTATTTTATCAATTTATTTGATAGCTAAATATTTTAAATTAATTGTGTTATTGTTATATGTCACTTAATATCTATAAGAATTTTCCTAAGGCAAAGAATGAAATGCCAAAATCTAGAAGCTCAATAGATAGCACAAGAGAGATAGGAAAATGATATGATCCTCAATTGATTAGATTCAATGATAATAAATAATACATAAAAAATCCTTTAATGATTTACAATGTAGATATGCCTGAATATAGAGGCAATACATGATAACAAGGAGATATACAAGTGATAACCTATCACCTAACCAAGGTGTAATCACATGTCCACCAAAGGTGTATCATCCTCTATTGTACAACAAAGTACATGCATACATGTACAACAATGAGAGGATGATAATGTGATAAGAGAACTAAAAGTGGATCTCACACATAAACTGGAAATTATCTTACACCATGTGTTGAAATAAGATGCAAACTCATTAGTGTCTACAATGAAAACTACTATTTAATGTATTATCCTAAGTAAACTTAAGTAAAGTGTAATTAAGAATATTTAATTACACCAATACCCCTCTTAAGTGCAACTTAGGGGAATGCACTTAAGCTAACAAGGCTAGATGACAATGCATCATGGGTCTGACTACTAGGCCATTTTAGGTACCCATGTACAATATGAAAAAGCAATACAATCTCTCATAAAGCAAAGAAAGAGGGAAAACCTCATGGAAAAAACCCTCCCCCAAAAAGAGAGATGAAAAGCACACGATGCATGGATGGATGGAGTAATCAAGAACCCCCATTACGACATACATCATGCATATACAATAAAGTATCTCCCCATAGAAAGGAAACAAGGAGACATGATATCCCTCCCATAATAAATAATCTCCTCTAAGGATGGTGAGTGCTTGAAGGCAAAATATAGTCCAATGCCTACAAACAACATTTATCCCAATAGGAAGAAGATAGACCAAGTATAGATGCAAGAAGGATTCCCATTGTGGATAGGAATAATGAAGGGGAATCCAAATGAAATATTATGTTTATGAAGTGTTCTCATGTGTCGTCATTTACTTGGTTAATGAATATGCCACTAACCAATCAGGAACAAGCCCAATAAAAGAAAGTGACAAACAAGGAACTAATGGTAACTGATTGTGAACAAACTCCAAAGATGTCTCCTCAAAATAGAAAGTAGGAAGAGAGACAAAGAAGCCCCCCCTCAATGTAGAATGTACAACCATGATAGATGCTCTAGGATCAATGTAGAAACTGCACCTTGAAAATTGAATTATGCTCTTCCTTTTAGGAAGAAATAGTACCATAGGTGTATCATTGAATCCTCCCCAATCTCTAAGAAGAATCCTCAAAATGTATGACGTCTCAAGAAAATGAATAGGAATCTCCAATACATGAGTATGATCAACCATGCAATGTGATATCTCAAGTGAAGTTTGAGACTCATGAATGCCAATCACCAAAGACTTAAATGTCTTTTTTGAAGATAGAGAGACCTCCTCCAAATGTTGTACCAAAGGATCCACAATCATGTTAAACTCAAAAGAATGATCAAGTGAAGAATGAAGATGAGGGTCAAAGTGTTCCCGCAACAACTAAAGAAGGATCATCCTCATCAAAGAGAAGATGAATGTCATCAATGATGCCTCCCAAATCCTCTATGTATGACTCCATAAACAAACTTACAATGTCTGTTAAGAAGTCATCCGATGGTACTACTTCTGAAAGACAAGGAATATCCTACTGCACTGAATCACTAGATCCCATGGTTGTAGTCATGAAAGCATCATCATGAGAAATAGTAGGAGTAATCTCAACTAGAGAAGTAGAAGCTGCACGTTGAGCCCAATAATCATCATAGCTCTCAAGGAATGTAAGACGTTCAATCTCCTTTAAGGTAGGCTCATCATAGAGAATGTTATCTGCATCATCAAGTACAATGAGACAATTTGCAACTGGACCTTTTGGGAATGGAGGAACATGTGGACCTCCAAAGTGTTCCCAAATAATGATCCATTGTGCGCATGGGCACCTAATATCCCCAAGCTTGGATTTGACTTTAGGATATAAAGATGTATCCATTTTGTAAGCAATCAATCCCATGCAAATACCTTTTCTTCCAAGCCAACTTTTTCAACTTGGACTTTGGCTTAGGAATAATTCCATAAAGATTAGGCAAGGTTTTTATCCATCTACAATATGTGATGATGCCTTTTGCCGATGATGCATAATTATCCCCATTAAAAAATGTAACAACATGATGAATTGTATATTCCATGGCTCTAGCATGATGCACTTCTTACTAGTGAAAACATAAGATCAAAAAATCATTGCACATAATAAAATCAAAATCCAAGCATTACAATGATCATTAATGGCCAAAAAAGGACCTAGCTCTAAAAGTGATATTTTTTCCCAAATAAGGCTACAATCTGATAAAAAATCTAGAAATTACTAAAAAAATTATTTACTTAAAAAATGGCACCTACAAATATGTTTGTATGAGCCCGAACGAAGCCTTTGAAGTTGCAAAACTAAGGATTGGATAGGTACAAAATTCATGCACCAAAACATAAACTAGTTGCACCACTAAAAAATTCAAGAGATTCTACACCACCACCCCCCCCCCCAAAAAAAAAAAAAATAAATAAAAAAAAAATTTGCTCAGAAAAAGGACTTAAAATGAGCAAGTTATGACCTCCTAAAGTTCGATTGCAATTTCAAAACTGCAAATGGTGAGGGGGGAGAAAATTCAAACCCTGATGACATCAACAGAATCATGGGGTGAAATTTGACACCTAAACTATCGTCACATAAAAAGAAAAGTACCCAAAAATGATGGTCAAATGGTCATCAATTTTAAGATGATAAGCTGCTAACGCAATCACTAGGTTAAATTTGAAGGCTAAATGCCCGTCAAAGCAAAATGAAAACACTTCCCAACGATGGCTATACAAGCGTCAATTTTAAGATATTGAAACTAGGAAGAAATACAAATATTTTAAATAAAAAATACCAGTCTCCTGCGATGATGTGGCTTCCGTGTATGGAGAGCTGGTAGGTTGTATGGGCCACATGGCGATGTGCTATTGGGTGCCCATTGGTTAGAGGTGATGCTTTTTCTATGGAGTGTGGACAACGAGGGGCTTCAACATCGATTTTGAAGTTTAGTCCCACATCGGTGGGAACAATACAATCAACATTATTTTTAAACAAAAAATATCACCAGTACAAACAAAAGTGGCCATCCTATTTAAATGATGAGGGCCGAAAGTGATGAGGAGCTTGTCAAATTTTTGATGCTGGTTGGATTACCCAATCTGTGGAGAGGGTTTTCTAAGTTGACTTTGGATGCGCTGGGATAATTATCCTGCATTCACTGGGATATAATATTCTCACCCTTTATATACTGTGGGCGCAGGGCCTAAAGTGGCTTGAGGGCCTACTTGTAATGTGTAGCTTAGGGTGAGGTAGGGGTCAAGGTTTGACCGCCCGAATCTCATTCCTACGATATGTGATTGCTCGATTGTGTAGGGTGACTACATGCCCACGTGGAATTATTCTCTAACAAGCTGTGTTATGCTATGGTCTGTAGCTCTAAAAAAATACAAATAAAAAATAGGGGTGGGGACCTTGACAAAACCCCAATTTTGGTAGAAAATTTGTGTAGCCTAGCAGCATGATAGGAAAAAATTAAAAATAATGCCTAGATCTGAAAATTGACGAAAATACAAAAAATATGCATATCTGAAAAATTGAATTTTCTAAAAAAAATTCAATTCGGTATACTAATTTGCAAATCGGGCTTCCCAAGCTTGATTTGCAAATTTTTTTGCCTCAAATTTGACTTTTGCCCAAAGTATGAAAATTTATAGTCAAAATTCACCAAAACGACTACCCAGATTCAATGGTGAGGTCAGATCTTTCTCTAGACACTCCCACAAACTACTGCACCTCCAAATTTGAAGTTCATGACCCTCCAAAAGTTGAAGCAGCAAGCTCTTCAATGGCTATGCAATAAAGTCTTATATGACTTTGATACCATGTAAGAATTTTCCTAAGGCAAAGAATGAAATGCCAAGATTTAGAAGCTCATTAGATAACACAAGAGAGACAGGCAAATGATATGATATCCTCAATTGATTAGATTCAATGATAATCAATAATACATAAAAATCCTAATGAATTACAATGTACATATGCCTAAATATATAAGCAACACATAATAACTAGGAGATATGCAAATGATAACCTATGTGCACCTAACCAAGGTGTAATCACATGTCCAACAAAGGTGGATCATCCTCTATTGTACAACAAAATATGTGCACGCATGTGCAACAATGAGAAGATGATAATGTGATAAGAGCACTAAAGGTGGATCTCACACATAAAGTGGAAATAATCCTACACCGTGTGCTAAAATAAGATGCAAACTCCTAGGCGTCTACAATGCAAACTACTATGTAATGCATTATCCTAAGAAAACTTAAGTAAAGTGTAATTAAGAATATTTAATTACACCAACAATATCTTATTATTTTAAAAAATCAATAATCATTTACTCCAACATTGAGTCACACAACATTATTATTTAATTTAATTAATTACTAATTATTATATAATCTCGCCACCCATTATTATTTTTCTTTTAGATATATAAACCTTGACCTATACATGTACATTTAAAATATTCACCAAATTTATTTTTCTTCGATTAGATTTTAAAAGAAAAAATAAATTACTTCTTGAATAGTGAGTGTGCATTTTTTTTATTAGACTTTTTCTTTGGGAGTGGATCGATTTTAATGGATAATAAAATTATTTGATGTTGAAAAGATATAAAATTAATATTTTAAGATTATAACTTATCAAAATGTCTTTCTTGTGTTACAAGGATGCTTTATTTAATTTATAAAAGTATTTCTCAAGAATAAGTCTTGGTTGTATTTTTTTTTCAAAAGAGGGGTAGAAATTAATTCAAGTAAAGCCAAAGAATACAAAGCAATTATAAGTTTTCATTATCCCTAATAAACATTCCCAAAATCTCCAAATAATCTAGAGGTAGAGCCTCCTAGTTATCAACATCCCATCCTTCTAAGCTCTCAAAAGCCCACTTAGCTAGGCAATCAACTACTTTATTCCACTCCCTAGGAATATGACATAAGGAAATGTAATCCAAGGATCTACAAAGGTTTAGGACCTTCCTAGACACCAAGGCTAATTTCAAAGAAACTCCATCCAACTGATGACCATCAAATTGTTTGAATGGTGTCTTTTATAATTTGAAAAAAAAGACACCACATTCCCAAAACTACTCCCAACAATTTCACCAATTCCTACATGTCCAGGATTCCTTCTAGAAGACCCGTCAGTATTAACGTTCAAAACTCACTCAAGAGGAGGGACTCATCTTCCTACACTATGATTTTCTTATTTAGTTCGTCTTGATCTCATTTTGTAAGAGGATTATATCCCATTTCCAATTAAATTAAGGCTCTTTACCGTAGCTAGATCACATGACTTCTCAAGAGAATTCAACTCACACTTTGCTAAAATAGTCTCCTGAAGTTTGTTGAAAATCTTTCAACACGCAAGGAAGAACTCATTTTTAGAACCTTGAAATATTCTTTGATTCCTTTCTAGCCATTAGTTCCAAATAATAGAAGTTAGGCCAAGAACCAACGCATTCTAGAGAAAAGCAGTCTTAGCTAGAGATTGACCCAAACTTTTCCAAAACTCAACCAAAGAGGTAGCATGAACACAAGCATGGCTCCATGCTCCCTAACAAAGATGTCAGAACTCCTTCGAATAGGAACAATGGAAGAAAATATGAGATGTGATTTCTTCACTATTTCTATAAAGAACACAAATTGACGAGCCTTGAAAGCCTTTCTTAGTCAAATTCTCCCAAGTGAGACATCTATTTTGAGCAACCAACCAAAGAAAACAATTATAATCAGGCCAAGAAAAATTATTCCAAATCTACTTCCACTAGGGTACTCCTCCCTGACCATGAAACTTACCATCCAAAGCTAGGTAACCATAAGCAACCAAAAATTTTCCCTTTAGATCTGGACTCCAAGCCAACACATCCCTAGAATCAAGGGTGCTAAAAAGTCTACCAACTAAAATATTTGTTGTTTCATGTCGACTCTCTTTCAATCCCTAAACATGCCATTCATGAAGCTCTTTCCAACAAGTAACTTCCAAATTTCCTTTGAGCTTGGTGGTTTTAAAATCTACCACCCTATTGCATCCAGCCTTACTCAAATAATTATAGAGGGGTTTAAGATGAGGAAACTGAGAAACAATCAAGAATGGCCATCCCAAGAGTAATGCCAGAAACAAGCATTTGTAACTCTATTGCAGATCCAAAGAGACCCTCTTTGATGATCTTTTCACCTCATTTAAGAGTGTCCCAGATCATGGAGTCCTTCCCTAACAAACTATATCAAGGAACATTTGCACTATTAAATCCCCCAAGGTACTTCTAGGTGAGAATTTTAGCCTAATCTTGATCCTAACAAGTACACCATCTCTAGAATAACTTTGCAAGTAGAAGTTGTCCAATCATACCCTCAGGCCTGAGACTAAGACCACCATCTTGCTTTGGCCTATAGACCAAATCCCATCTCACTAGACTCCATTTGGAAGAAAGAAAATTCCTTGGCCATAGAAATTGATGAGAGAGAATCAAACTCCTTTACAAAGATGGAAGGGGCAACCTGAAAAAATAAATCTATAAATAGGGAGAGCTTGCACGACTAATTTCAAAAGAGTCAACTTGTCAATAGATGAAAGCACCTACATGTCTTGCGACTAACTCTGTTGCAAAACTTATCGAAAATCTCTTGCCAAAAATATTTAATTTGATATCACGTACCAAGGGGAGTCCCAAGATAAACCAAAGGAAGGTAACCAATTTGAAATCAAAGAATTTGATCAATCTTGTTTTGAATACCCTAAGGAGTATCGAAGAAAAAAATAGAAGACTTTGCCTCATTAATATTTTTCCCCAAGTTAACCAAATAAGTGTCCAACATTCTCTTGATATTAAAGCTTCATTGATTTGCTTTTCCCATTAGAGTAGTGTCATCAACAAACTAGAGATGAGAGGAGGCATATTATTGCCTCAATTTCAACCCTAAATCACAACTTGCCTAACCTTGTCTTTGATCAATCTACCAAGCTCCTTGACCATGATGATGAACAAATAAAGGGAAAGATGATCCCCTAGCCGAAGACCCCTATGATCCTTAAACAACTAATAAGGTTTTCCAGTAATCAAAACTAAAAATAAGGTGGAAGAGACAAAATATATGACCTAATCAACCCATTCCCCATAATATGCAAAAGGCAAAATTATTTTCTATAAGAAGGACCACTTAACTCTATCATAAGATTTTTCCATGTCCGATTTGATAAACATTGCCTTTTCTTTGGAAGTCACCATATAGTGTTTTAGGACCCATAAAATTTTTTAAGCATTCAATCTGATCTTGTGTTGTAAATTTTAAAATTTGATTTGACTAGGTTTCCCATGTTGGTTTTGCCTTTGTTTTGCAAATCTTACATGTCTCACTGTTATTCGTCCATGTTCGCTAGTCAAATGAGTCAAGTGTCGGTTTCCATTTTGTGTTAGTCGCAACATCGCTAGTATTATTTGATTTAATCATTAGAGGTTGTGAGTGGTTAGATTTGTATGGTCGCAAACCTGTTGCAATTATAGGACTAGGAAGCTAGCGGTCGTGAGGCTGTGAGTGAACTATAAAATTTAATTAAGTCACATCGTCGTAGTGGTTATGTGGAAGAAAATGTTTGGGTTGTGAGTGTGCAAGGACATGACAAGTGGCTGTATTAGGCTAACATGATGGTTATGTTATGATATTATCGCAACCTCATGAGGTTTCTTGCTAGTTGGTGATTATTGATGCGAGCATGCGATAAGATGCCACATGGTGTGAAAAAGATAGTGAAGATAAAGTGTGTCACACAGTCACGACAGTTAGTGAAAAGCTTATCGTGTGACTGTGAGCTTGCGACTTAGACCGTGATGAGAAAAATTTGATAATGATTGCATCCTCATAGCAAGTAAAGGGATAAATGGCAAACAATTGTGATGTTTCAAGTGGAGTCATAAAGGTTGGTAAGGGATGTTGTCACATGATCTCAGTGCTTAGTAAAACAAAGTGCTTTAGGCTCCGAGCTTGCGAAGTGCCAACCCTTGACAGATACGAACTTGAAGGAATAACATTGGTCAATTGTTGTTCTATTTCAAATGGTCAGCATGGGTAGAATAAAAGAAACAACTTGGCAGATAAGAGATAAATGGGGCTTGATGTGATAGGTGTAAGGTTTCAGATAGCTTTATCAAAGATATGGAGTTCATAAAATCTTTGTATTGGTAGGAAAGTGTAAGTGATTTTTGTAGGGTTACTTCCATACATGAATTTCTTGTAGTTTGGTGATAAGAGGCTACCGTCGTTTGTTATCGCAAGAGTTTCTGATAAGATGTGAAGGTTATAAAAGGGTTGTCCTTCAAAAGAATTGGTTATCCATAAGTTAGCGAAGATGGCTATTGCAAAAAAAAAATGGACAACTTCTGGAACATTGCCAAATTTGTTAGGGTGCAATTATAGGAGGAATATTGGGACAAGGTGCAGGAGTATAATGTGACGGTAGCTAGAGGGATATTAAAAGAGTGATGCGTAGCTACAAGGATATTAAAATGATTGAATAGTGCGATAGACTCATGTTGAGAAAAGGCGCCTGTCATAATCCATAAGGGAAGAGTTAAATTATGAGAACAAGTATTAGTAAGTTCAAATACTAAGTTGGATTTCATAGGTAGACCATTGTGATGATATAAGTAAGTTTTTTGGTGCAAGGTAACAACATATTGAAAAGCTTGTTGGCTTAGATCATTGTTCATATGGCTTCTATTATTGATGTATATTTGACTCTGTAACCCATGATAGAGGCACTGGTTTAGGTGGTCTTGAAGATTTTTCAAAAATAATTTCAAATTCAAATCATTTTACTTTTATGTCATTAGAAGTAGGAGTAGTGTAATTTTGGTTCTCAATGAGATATAAAGTGACTATGGGATTGTACATGAAGGTGGTAATATGTTAAGCACCCATGATTTTTAAGTCCAAGAACTATCCACATTTGCTAGTCTGTAGTATGTCAATTAGTATGAGTTTATTATCTGTGCAAACTTAGAAGTAGGTACATCCACTAGGGTTATGTGGAGCTCTAAGGGAAGAAAGCTTGAATGCCTTGTTAATGTTGGGTTTTCTTGTCCTCAATTTGTAGATGATGTTGAGTTTGTTTGTTAGATGAAGATCCCTAAGTCTATGTCCCATATTCTCTTTTAGAATCAACGGTAGCAAGAGAAAACACCAACATAATGAATGGTTTATGTAGCAATCAACAATCCATGAAGAATTTGTCCACCCATAAAAAAACCATCCTACTCATTAGAAATCAAATAGTTGAGGCACATCTTGAGTCTTTCAACAATTGGTTTAGTTATAATCTTGTAAACCACATTACAAAGTGCAAAGGGTCTAAACTGATCTAATCTATTCACATTGTTTTTAAGGAATCAAAGCTATAAAAGTAACATTCAAAGCTCTCAACATCTACTTATTTATGTATGACTCTTGAACCACTTCCAAAAGGTCAAGCTTAATAATTTCTCAAATTCCTTGAAAAAATTCAACCAAAAAACCATCAGGGCCTCGGGCTTTACCTTTTTTCATATGAAAAATAACCTATTCCACTTCTTGCAGCAAGTTAGGACAAGTAAGAGCCATATTCATTTCGTTGGAAACCAGCAAGGGAATGCAATCAATAATAGAGGACGCATCTTCCATAGCAAGATGAGAGTCATCCATAAATAAGAGAGTGAAGTATTGAAAAGCTTCTTAGGAGATTTCACCAAATGAGGAAAGTTGAGATCCTTCTGAAGAAACAAGAGAATTAATGAGATTATCATTCTTAGAGATTTGATAGAATTATGAAAAAAAAATTATTCCTATCCCATTTTTGTAACCAATCAATTCTAGGCTTTTTTTCTCACAAGATCTTCTCACGGAGCTCCCATTCCTCTAGCTCCTTAACCACCACAAACTCTTCCCTACTGAGGTCAAGGTAAATCCCCGATCACTGATTACATAAGTGATACAATCAAGTTGAGCTTGCATTGCCATTTTGTTGAAGTGTAGGTTTCCAAAACACTATCTATTCCATCTCTTAACCTTGTACTTTACATATTGCAACATACACACTGTAATATCCAAAGCAAGGTTTTGACAACAATTTTTTTCACCAAAACTAACAACTGACAGTCGCCAGGTAGAAGCGATGGTTTTGAATTTGAATTTGTTTCAATGATTGACAGCAATTTTTCAAAATGACATAAACAATGTCCTAAACTGCAGTCTCAGTATTAAGCATTTGAATTCAAAAGAACAACCCACTAATATTTCATGTCATCAATGGACTACAGAAATCATTCAATCACCAAATACACACGCAATAGGATTTCAGAAGTAATTTACAAATCCACAATTTCCAAAGACGTCTATTCAGACTCAGACCCAATAACATTAGTAACTGAAAACAAATTATATAATGATTGGAGCCTGGTCTGCATTCAATTCTCCGATATGCTGATTTGGAGTTGATACGAAGTTTGACACTGAATGTAATAACTCAACTATGGATTTCCTGCGACCACTTTGGAGTAGGATAAGATTACGATACCAACAACTTCACCCACTTCTTCCTGCAGTATCGACACCAGGATCAATGGAGTATTTCTTCTTCCCAAATGTGGATACGATTGTAAGAAGACAATTTTATCTCAGACCCGACTGTCCAGAATTCCCACACGACACCTACTGATGACAACAACTATGACGTTCCAGTATTGATGCTTCCTTACTTACAGTTTAACCACAGTTTGAATGTGATAAAACTTTACTCAATCACAGCCAGTAACATTAACCGTAGATCATTCCAGGTGCGATATTCTGCGTTCAAGGTACTCAGCAACTTCTTATCTGATGAAACACCGCCCTGCGACTTCTCAGAATACCTGGAAGTCATCGAATCTCTCCATTTTCTGCAACCAAACAAGATTGATCTCAACACCAAGCCTAAAGCTGAACCTTTCAGAATATATGATTAGTTTTGCTTCTGAATCACATACGGAATGAAGGGGTTTCGTCCTTCAGTAACAGTCACGAAGACTAGAAGTGTTTACCTTAGCAAAAATGTTCAGAATGCCTCTTCAAAACTTCTGCGTAGATGGTGGGACGTTACACAATGATCTCTCCGATACAGGTGGCGTGAATGACAGAGCTATGTAACCGTTCAACCGCGGTATACTCATACGCTTGCTATTAAGGGCAGGTCCTATGTCGCTGCAGCCGTTGCTCAACATTTCTAGCAGTCATTTTTGGAATTGGTGGTTCCATGATTACTGATTTTTGTTGTTTATTTCTTACCAGACATCGAAGTAGATAGATGTTTTGAGAAAAAATAGGAGAGGATAAAAAAGAGAGAAAATATTTTGTGGAGTCATATGTGATTTTTCTCAGCTGCTGCTTATTTCAGCCACTCTTTTTTTTCAAAGCTTATTTTAAAATGTTAAGCAGTGGCTGCTCCACAAAAGTAGGGATAGATTCTAAATTATCGTTTTCTCGTAATTAAAAAATGACATGGGAACACTCTAGCTGGTTAAATTTAAGCACAAATTGTATTCAAGAGTCGCACGGGGACATAAGGTAAGTAAATAAATTTGAACTTTTGGAAAATATACCAACAACACTTAGGATAAATATAAGTAGCACTTCCATTTGATGAGCAATGTTAACATAAGTGGCCCCATTTAAAAGTGAAGTTACAATTTAAATATTTAGTATTAGAGCATTAAAAAGGACTTAGTCACTTCATTTCAATACTTCTTCAATTAAAACAAACCACTCCACAACTATAGTGTAAAGCTACCAATGCGACCACCAACATCCCTTAAAAGAATAAATTAGCCTATCGGGATGAATAATAGGCTAATTGTGCACCCAAGTGGCTAAGCTAAGGAAGGGGACATGACACACACAAAAGTATACATAATTGTAGTGAAAGAAGGCTTCCCTTCATACCACTAGTCCTTCATTAAATCCTGGAGAGAAAGATTGTGCAACCACATAAGCTAAAATTTAAAGGAGGGATTCTTTGAGAGTTTAGGAGGCAACATGGAGATTTTAATCAACCAGTGATCAAACCCTCTCCAATCCAATATCTTCAAACAAGTGTTCCACCTATCACTCAACCAGAAGCAAGAGACAAGAAATCTATCCAGTCTCTCAAAAATTGCTTCTATTCCCCTTCTCTTATTATTCCAAGTGTAAATACTATTATTTGGCTTCATATCAATAACATTTAATAACTCTATATTATCATTAAAAAGGTTGGCAAAAGGGTCAAGTCTACCCACACCCCCTTTTTTCTGACAAAGTTACAAATTACATTGGAGTCTCTAGCTATAACCCAATGAAGAAAAGGTACTAGAGAATGAACAAGTTTGATATGAACCCAAAGCTATGATTTACTAAAAATATCAGTGGGACCATAAATATTAGTGAAAAGACAAGTTTCACTTGATTCCAAACTAGTGACAACCATGGAAAGGGAGGACTGACTTGAAATCCACTATCGAGGGAGAACCCTTCTAGGATCCAAAAAATAGAGTCACTCCACTTGAATTGCCATGAGCACCAATACATTCACATGCACCTCGAGACCAAATGTTTGAAGCTCTTTTTACCATACCTTCAACTATTAACTTAGTTTCCTAAATAAAGACAATATTAGGAAAATGAGAAGCAATCAAATCCCAAACAACCTTTTGGCTAGGGGTTTTATTCAAACCCCTTGTGTATTCCATGATAAAACAATATTTTGTGGGGTTGGGTGAAGTGGGAATTAATGAGTTTTATAGACCTTGACTCAACAAATGTATCCCCAATGATCTTTGACCTTCTCTCGATCTGTCTTTCATCCACTCTTTAAAGGTTTCTCTAAAGACCTCTTCTTAAGGGGTTTTTGCTATAGGCCTGAAGTAGGAGCATCTTTGTTGCTCTTCCTAGAATCTAAGGCTACCTTAGCTAGAGGAGTTGAAACTGTCAAAACTGCACCATTTGGTGAGACCCGAGTCCTACTAAAATCTTTAACATCCAGAACCTGACGAGGCAAATCTATAACCATCTTCTCATCATGTCGATCTATCGTAGATGAGGTCTAATACTCATTCTCTTTGTATTCCACTAATTCTACTCCTAGTGACTAGCACCAGAGGATAATTCAACTAGAATACCCTCCTCTTGGACCAAGTCAGCCAAAAAATCAAACCTATTAAAAGTTCCATCATTCTCTCTATCCATCCAAGTTATCCTTTGTCCTCTACCCTTATTGCGAGTCTTTAATAGAATAAACCCTTCCTTATCAGCATGTACTTCAAACAATGGTGCCTTCCCCTTGTCCTCTATAGGGGAAGAGTGAGGAGGGCTAGAGGTTGCCAAAGGGGATGACTTATTTCTGGGCCATGTTCATTGTAAATGACCATATTCATGACAAATTTTGCATTTGAATGATAAAGTCTCTTAATCTAGTTATTTATTATTATTATTGGTGATTTGATTATATTTTTTATTTTTCAAAATAATAAGATACAAAATGAGCCACTTTCGTTAGCTGATTAAACCTTCCAACTCTCTTATAGATCTATCTTCAACTTCATATATATATATATATATATATATATATATATATATATATTCTTCTTTACATGGAGCCTCTCGAGCTAATACAATATCTATACCCTCTTGACAACACCGATTCCGTCTACACCCAAAAACTATCTTGCATTCAACACTACATTCACAGACTTTACAATTTTGTATACATTAACAAGCCCACAACTATCAAAATTGGGCCAAATAAGCCATAAACTATTGAGGAGAAAAACAAAATATAAATCCACCTGGAAGCTGCTCACCCTTGGCACTTTTTCATCATCTCCTCTCTTGTCTCACTCAAGATAAAGATTTCACCGTGGGTATCCACTTTGTGTTTTTTATTCTTCCTTGTCTCCATCACTCCAACCTCCATAGCTCCTTTGGGATTCAGTTTGGCTACCAATTTCCACTGAGTAGTTTCCACCTTCCTTTTCCTCTCTGTCTCCAGACACTCCATTTCTTCCTCCACATTTTGCATATACACCAATAACTCCTCCCATCCTTTTCGAGCATCCTCAATCTACTTCTCTTTTGTCTTCGAAGAGCTCCACACAAGGAATGACTGAAATTCTTTTGACACCCCTTCCACAACCCTCCATAGGCCATCCCCTATCATAAATTCCAATTCCTGGCTTTGCCCTTCCCACATTAGGGATTGTCCCTCCCGCCCATTTCAACCTCACACATAGTTGCATGGATTTAAGAGCCTCCTCCCTACTTCCCAAATACAAATCCCAGATAAAAAAATTGAGGAAATGTCAAGATTTGTCCTCAGTTGAAGATCTGTTTTCAAATACTCTTCCCCTAGCAATTTGTCACACACCCCCAGAGTCGATCATCATCCAACTTAAAGACACCTCTCATTCACCTCACATAGATTTCACCTCTAAATATAGGAAGTTGGTTTGGAAAATTGAGTGAGAAATTAGCCTCCATTGTCTCTGCTCTGTGTCCTCTCACTATCCACCAATATCTCTTTCAGACTGGCTTCCCCAAAAACAAATGAAATAGGAACTTTTGGCCTAGAAACTTCCATATTATTCTTGTACTTTCACCTCATTCATCATCTAGATCACATCAACATGATTACACCATTATGTCATCACCAACCACAATCTGACATGTAAAATCTATCACGAGATTTAATATTTCCTGTTCCCTAATGCTTTTGGTCTTACATTACGCTCATACTTAGAGTTGGAGGCTAGAGTAAGCTCATTAAATGTATTAACATTACTTGCTTACCACTATGCCTTTCTCCACCCCTAATGGAAGAGTCTCATCACATGGTCTAAGGAATCAACTTGAACACCTTTTAAATCTTTCAAAAATTATTCCTCTTGTTGCTCTGATAGAGATACCCCCAAGTTTGATAGCCTATTTGCAACTTCATTTGCCTCTCGTAATACATGAGAAACCCTGAATTCGTCAAATGCTTCAAGAAACGTCTTGATCTTGCAAATGTGTTTATTTAGATGCCATAATATTGCTTCCCCTTTGATAATTCCATTTACTATAATTTGTGAATCCCCTTCTAGGAGTAATCTCGTATTGTCCATCCTTATTGCCACAAAACATTTAGCTTCATTATTTGCTCCTGCTAGTAATCTCTTGGCTCCCATCATCTGAATATTGCATGTATCATCTCTTGCTACATATCTCGCTCCTGAAGGTCTTGGGTTGCCTTTTGAGGCCCTGTCAAAACTAACCTAATCCATCCTTTCTCAGGAGGTTTCCAAGATTTTGTCTTTGTTGGTGTAATTAAATATTCCTAATTACACTTTACTTAATCTTACTAAGGATAATACATTGCATAGTAGTTTGTGATTGAGAAACCTAGGAGTTTGTACCTCAATTAAGCACATGGTGTAGGAGAAATTCCACTTTTGGTGTGAGATCCACCTTTAGAGCTCTTATCACATTATCATCTTAATCCATTGCACATACTTCATTGCATAATGGAGGATGATCCACATTTGGTGGACATGTGATTACACCTAGCATAGGAGATATCTTATCAGCTCCTTATCATTCTCTCTTATTGCCTTTCCTATATAAGGAAGCCTATTATGTAATCATGTATCAAGGGTGAATTCATTGGATCAATTCAATATCAATCATTGCATTCATATCATCTCTCTTGTGCTTTTCTTTAACCTCTAGATCCTTGGTTCAATCTTTGCTATTTGCAAATTTTTACAGTCTTAATAGTGGAAAAAAGAGGATGAACCCTCAAAGGCCCACTAAACATCTCTTATCATCCATTGATTGAATCTAAGAAGAGGATCCCAAAATAATTCCATAGAATATGGTAATAAGTTATTAAAATCAGGGTATGTGCAAGATCATGGTATGCCAAAAAGTGGCGATGTGAAAAAAGAAACTTTTCACTCATCCAAAAGCGCACTAAAAAGTTTGTTGACTTTTTAGTAGGCATGGGTGTCAGTACACCTGGCCAAGCCAAACGCCAAAGCACAAGCCTAATCGGATATCCGATTTTCACTAGTAAAATATATTTGTAGCCTGCGACTGCATTCAACATTTTCATTGTGAAAACGTTGACCACAACCAAAAGATTTCGCATATCAGAAACAATCTGATATCCGATTTGCTCCAAATTGAAAGGCATGTTAAATTTTTAAGTTTTTAAAGTTTTTAAAGTTTTTTTGTTTTTTAATTGAAATTTGTAGTTTTTTTATTTATAAAAACTAAGGTTTAAATGATATTCTTTATTATTTTTTAAAATTGATTATAATTGTCTATTTTGGTTTTAACTCTCTCTCTCTCTCTCTCTCTCTCTCTCTCTCTCTCTCTCTCTTTCTCCCCTACTATTATACAATAGAGAAGTAAATAATAATAATATAATTGTAATTTATGTAATACAATACTAATATAAATAATTATATTATAATAATGCTATTATCATTTAATATTAATATTAAAAAAATAAAATTTATAATATATAACCTAAAAATCTAAAATCATAAAATTGAAAAAAGCATTGAAATTGAAATGTTGAAATTGGGTGGGAGATATCACATATCTGATATTATCGGATATGCAAAATTATCGAATATCCAATTATATTGGATATCCAATTAGGCTTGGTATTTGCCTCGGGTTTTGACTTTGCAATGCCAAATGTGGATGGTCAACCCAAAAGATGTGTTCACCATATTTCCTCTGATCTCCAGACTTCGACCATGTAGCTGACGACCTTTTTTTCACCCAAAATTGATGAAACAAAAAGGGTTTCTTAAAGACATTATCAGCTTTCCATCAATATAATTGCTATCAAATTTTGAATTTAGTAAGTAATTATTACTTATTTTCTTATTGAGTTATCTCTAAAGTCCTAATTGACAGACTTATTGAAAAACAACTATAACTTTCAAATGGTTTAACCTTTTTGAAATCCGAAACATGCGTCACATTCTATGCTTCACCTACTATAAGAAAAAAAAATAGTTTTCAATTTTGTAAAGTTTAGAATTAGTTAAGGTGGTTAGACATGAGAGTTTTTTTTATTCTGAATAAGTTGTAGCAGAAAATTCATAATTAATTATTTATTCGGGAAAAAATTACACAAAAATATGTGTCACATCCGAGCATGAGTCTACTACTTATATCTAGAATCTTGTGAAAATATATCATCATTTGACCATGATTAAGGTGGTCAGACATACACATATTTTTTATCTTTTTCCTGAAATTTTCGTACTACTGCATTGAAATCTAAAATTTTGAATAATTAGATTAATTTTTTTTTAGACAAGGGCTAGTAGTTTAGAAACTACATTTAATTTCCTATAGATTCTGTTCTTACAAATTTTTCACATAAGGTTGATAAGATGTTCAATTTTTTACGTCAAGTTGACTAACCCTGATTTTCTGATTTTTCATTGCACCACTTAAGGCCATAGCTTGGTATACCATGATCCTGCACATACCCATCAACTTCAACACAAATTCACACATAAGAAATTAGCTTTGCATAGCTAAACCCACTGGTTTTCTAAGAAGCAACAAGATTGAGTGAAGAATGTTGTCCCTCCAAAACTCCAGGGAAAGCCTTGGCAACAAATCCAAACAAGAACTCTCGAGGGTAGCTCTTTAGTAGAGTTGAAGCCTATGTGCTAGGGTTTGATGAAGAACCCCACTTGATTAGAGAAATAATGCCCCCCTTCAAAAGCCTTATTCCTATTTCTCATGTGAGGGAGAATTACTAGAAATAATTATTGGCTACCAACAGTATCTTCATATCGCCTTCTAGATTCCAAACTAGGCGTGCCTAGGATTCCAAAATGGGTAAAGAAAGTCAAAGACCCATAAATTTTCATATGAGGGCATGTTTTCTCGAATATGAAACGTCATCCAAGACTTGTTTAGATTGAATAACTAAAACAGGGTGTTCATGACACCTCTCCAAACAACCATTCACCTTTTTGATTTGAAGAGCCCCTTTCAAAGAGGGAATTCCTTCCCTAATCTGAATCTTGCTTAAGTGTGCCTTGACACTTGCATGCACAAAAGAAGGTGGGTCTACCATCTCCATATCGCTAGAGATCTCTTGGTTTAGAGATACACCTTGATTATCAATTAGAAAAACACAAAAACCCCAAGGGCACCACATGGAAAAATCCCCACTCCCAATTCTCACGATCCCGCAGATCCCACAACCACGAGTATATGAAACCCCCTACCAAGGATTGTATATGGACAAAGCTCGTAAAACACATAGTGGCACCCCACAAACCCATGCCTGAATGCACGAAAATAGAAGGAAGGGCATGCAAGAAGATAAAAAGACAACCCATAGATGTGCCTAAAATCTTTACCACCCATCACTACCAATTGCTCTCCCTTTGAAGCACACATAAAGACAATACCCCCCATTGTCATTGCACCAAAGCTCCAAAAATGGCGAATAGGGTTTCCCCTAGTGTTCCTTGTATAGCTTCTTTCTTGTGCTCATTTTTTCATTCTCCTCCTTTAACTACTGTATTCGATCTAATTCAATGGTCAAAATCAAGTATTTGTTGTGTTAGAAAAGATACTTTATTATAATCTATATAAAAAAGTGAAATTTTACGTAAGTTGAAGTTTAAATATAATAAAATTATATAACTTAATTAACTCTCTCTCTCTCTCTCTACTTATTTGCCTCCCTCTTCCTATATTTATCTTTATTGTTATCTTCCTCTATCCTCCTCTATTTCTAGACATGTCTCCCTCTCTCTATCCATCCACATTTCTCCATCTCTTTGTCCTTTCCCTCTTCCTATACCTCTATATCTATATTTCTTTGCCTCTCTATCTCTAAATTTTAATATTTTTCTTCCTTTTGTCCCTATATCTCTATTTTATTATTGTTTAGTCTCTCTCGAACCCTATATCTCCTCCTCTCCTCCCTCCATATATCACTTCTTATCTCCCCCCTCTCTACCTCTCTATATATCCCCCAATTATCTCCCTTTTTTTCTCTCTTCCCTTGTTTTTATACCCCTCTCTTCCTTGATATCCATCTCTTCATCTTCCTTTGCATCTCTATATCCTTACCCCTGTCTTACTCTTCCCCCTCTATCTCTCCCTCTCTCTTTTGCTCTTTCTCTACCTACACGAGTCATTTGGTAAGAGGTTTTGTTTCAGTAATGTTGGGATCCATGTAAGTAATCGTATAATTAATTTGAAGCTATCACTTTTGTATTGAGATATTTTTTTGCACAAATATCACTACTTGTTCAATGACTTGTCGATTGACCTTATATAGTGCACAAATGTATGTGAATTTTTTTATTTTCTTTCCTAATTAACCTTCGAGCACATACCCATAGCACACAAGGTACCCTTGCTAATTTTTTGAGTAGCTTATCTAAGAAATGGTACGAGAGAAATGAAATGAAAAAAAATAGAAAATGTACTAATTTATCTCAAGCAAATATCGCTTGGCATGTTTTACATAGGTGCATTTGATCAACTTATACCGGTTTGGGTAGTCATCTGAAGAAAATACCACCCGGAATGGAAGAGCGTTGCAGATAAACAAATTTGGCACATTGCCTGTTTTTCCACTTTGTTTGGTGTAAGTAGTGCTCAAACACATTCCTTTCTGTGCCTCCAGATTTCATCGTTGGATTCACTTTTAGGCCATGGGAAAGCAGTTTCTTTCTTTTTTAAGTGTTCGGTATGCCAATGGAGAGCTTCTCTCGGTCCGTAGTAGTTATTAAAAGGAAACGGGATTTTGGCAGATAGGCTGAAAACCATTTTCCTTTGGTTAGATTTGATTGTTTTTTTTAATGTAAATTTTGAACGCTGTAGGTTGGAATACATTAGCTCATAGTAGCTTTATTCCATCCAAGCTAGCATCTTGTATTCTGTTAGTTGAGATACAGGCCCTTAATTGACCTTTTTTAAACAATCCATGTTAACCGGAACTTTCCTTCTGTGTCATCAAAATAATCCGTCAGGATTACTGTTTATCTTCTCACTGTCATTCATGTGTTAACAAGATTATATAATACAACTCTATAGAGATTGCATTTGATTCTTCCGTCGCGGGTAATCGAAGAAGAATCCAATAGCGTTGAATAAGCCTAATGGGTACTTGGGCTATATGGGTTTTACGTATGTTTTGTTCTTATATCAAACATGCTTGAAGTAGATCAATCTTCAAAAAACCCACGCTTTATGTTTAAAAGACTCAAGGACTGGCACCTACTGGCATTTTTAATGCCTCTTGGGGCAAGTTAAGTTGAGGTTAAAATCGATATGTACGAGTTTGTACTAAAGTCTGCAAAGTAAAGTTTTTAACAATCCCGATGCAGATTACCTAATACACGACTCTTGCATCATGCATCATGCATCATGCATCATGCACTTGGGTTCAGCCGATAGAAGGATTTGCGACAGTTCACAAATGTCTATGTTGCCAGTCCTGGTTCAGATTTGGATTTGGGTTTGCGGGTTTGGTCAATTTTTTTAAGGGTGGGTAAATATACACATATATGCAGTAGCAAATAAGTTCATAATACACCACTCTGCTAATGGTAAAACAACTTAGCAAAATGCACCACTATATATATTAATATTTTAGTTCGAATAACATAACAAAATGCCAAAATACACCACCATATCAATGTTTCAGTTCAAAAATGATAATGTCAACTTTAACAATCAGCCATCACTGATCAAATATAATCAAAAGCCATCAAACATATCATCGTCCTCCCACTGTGGCAAATCAAAAGAACAAATAGTTCCACTGGCTGTAAATGCAGGATCTCTGATAGAGATTTAAACTATTATTGAAGGCTGTGTAGATTCAGATTTACTTACTGATATAACAGTTTGACTGTCTTTGTTTTGCTGGAGAGAGAGCGATCGCTGGGACTGTATATGCCTTGTGATTGATATCAGTCCTCCACAATTGCTCTCTGTTATATATGCAGAGAGTTATGTCCCCGTAGAGACATGACTCTACGTGGCCAAAGGCCACGTAGTGTCATGTCCCTACGTGGGCATAACTGATAACTGATCGGTGCATAACAAATACAATTAGTTTGCTTTCAATCAGCGGTAGTAACAAATATATTCAAGAGTCCCGATAACACAATATTCTCTTATTCTTATCAATAATATAATGCATAAAACAATGTCCATGTAAATCATGAATTTAAATGCTCAGTATCACTTCGACTGATGCTATACATCAACACTCCCTCTTAGCAAGGGAGAAGTGACAAAAACTTTAAGAGATATCAGTATTAAGGATATCTATACACAACACATTAGCTGACTTTAACACTTTGAAATAGTGACTTGTCAAATAACTACAATCACCATGTTATGAACACTATCATAACATATATTATGATCTCTAATTGTCCAAAACAATATCTAGAGTAATCATAATACATTCGTTATCAATGACTTCTGGCGTATCTGGAACAAAACTGCCATAATAACAGGCCTATCATTTGCAAGATCGTCACCTTACAAAGATTACCCTCTGAATATATATGTCCATGAAAGATTGTCACCTTTCATTACATATTTGATGCAACTAAACAACCATAGAAGCATAAACACGTATAAATTGAAATTTAAATTCAATATTCAATATTACAATTTAATCATACCAAGTTTTCCTGTGAAGTATTCCAATTTCACTTTGGCAAGAGGCTTGGTAAAAACATCCGTTGTTTGCTCATTTGTACTTATGTACTCCAGTTTGATAACACCTCGATCTACCATATCTCTAATGTAATGATAAGGTATTTCAATATGCTTAGATCGATTGTGAAAAACTGGATTAGCTGAAAGCTTGATACAACTCTGATTATCGCAGTGAATGATAGTTGGCTTTAGAGGCTTCTTAAACAAATCAACTAGTATTTTTCGTAATCATACAGCTTCTCTGGCTCCCATGGAGGAGGCTATATATTCTGCTTCAATAGAGCTTAATGCAACTGAGGATTGTTTTCTGCTGAACCAAGAAATCATCCCAGATCCAAGACTGAAGCAACATTCAGTAGTACTTTTACGTTCAGTAGAGCTGCCTGCCCAATCAGAATCTGAATATCCATGAATATTGATTTCGACTTGATCATATCTGTGTCCCATACCAACTATACCTCTTAGATATCTTAAGATATGTTTGGCTGCCATTAGATGTATCTTCTTTGGTGTACACATGAACTGACTTAAGGTATTAGTAGCATAACATATATCAGGACGAGTATTCACCAAGTACATTAAAGATCCAATGATTTGCCTATAGTAAGAAGGATCGGTAGATTCAGATTCAATCATATCATCCTTAAGCTTATGTAGGTTGACTTCCATAGGAGTAGTAATTGGTTTACAATCCATCATTCCAAATTTCGTCAAAATATCAATAGTATATTTTCCCTGATTTAGGAAAATGTAGTTCCCCTTTTGCCAGACTTCTAGTCCTAGGAAGTAGTGGAGAAGACCTAGATGTTTCATATCAAACTCTTTTGTTAGTTCTTGTTTGCATTTGTTTATAAGATGTTCTTCACTTGTTATCAACAAATCATCAACATATAACACAAGAATAATCATGTCATCACCATCTATTTTGAAGTATAAGTTAGGATCAACTTCATTTTTAGAATACCCTAACTTTGTTAGATAGCTGTCTATTCTTTCATACCATGCCCTGGGAGCCTGTTTAAGACCATATAGTGCTTTCTTTAGCTTACACACATGAGAATTTCTGTCATGAGTAATGAACCCTTTTGGTTGCTCAATATAAACTTTTTCAATTTCACCATTTAAGAATGCTGTTTTAACATCCATTTGATGAACTTTCCATCCTTTGGATATTGCAATTGCCAAGATAGTCCTAACAGATGTGTACCTAGCAACTGGAGCAAAATTTTATTCATAATCGATACCTTCCTTCTGTGAGAACCTGCGTGCTACAAATCTGGCTTTGTATTTTTCAATGCTGCAGTCAGGTGCATGCTTGATTTTGTAAAGCCACTTAGAAGAAACAACTAATTTGTTCTTGGGTCTGGGTACAACATCCCATACATCATTTTTTAGTATTGAATTATATTCTTCAATCATTGCTTCTTTCCAAGGTTTGCTTGATAAGGCTTCTTCAACATTTGAAGGTTCTATTTTGATAAGTTCAGTTAATAGTGCCACATAACATGACTGGTTTCTTGTTTTCTTGCTTTCTCTGATTACTTCATCAGGTTCAACATGATTCTCTTCTATCATTTTCCTAGCCCAAAGTGGCCTCTTTTTGTTGTTAGCATTTTCAATATTCTCTGAATTTGAGATAGTAAGTGAAGGAGGTTCAGTATCATTCTCCCTCTCATTTTCTACCGGGTGATCTTCATCTAATTCAGTGGAAGGTTCTGTATATGGTTCATCAATGTTCTTAGAAAGATTGAAGGCAATATCTTCTTCAAATTTAACATCTCTACTGATCTCAATTGTTCTTTGACCCGGAACATAGATCCTGTAGCCTTTGGTTGTTTCACTGTATCCAATGAGTATTCCCTTCTTTCCAGATGGTTCTAGTTTTGTTCTTTTCTCTTTAGGAATATGAATATAAACAGGACACCCAAATATTCTTAGATGACTTAAATCTGGTTTGATACCCGAAAATACTTCTTCAGGAGTGGTGTTTTCTAATATTGAGTGAGGACATCTATTTTGAATATAAACTGCAGTGTTAGATGCTTCAGCCCAAAAAGAAGTATGAAAATTTTGGTCATGCACCATTGCTCTGGCTGATTCAATAATTGATCTATTTTTACGTTCTGCAACTCCATTCTGTTGAGGATTATATGGTACAGAAAACTTCCTCTTAATCCCAACAGTAATGCAAAAATCTTTGAAAATTTCAGAGATGTATTCACCTCCATTGTCTGATCTTAGAGTTTTTATTTTTTGTCTAGTCTGATTTTCAACTAGAGCTTTGAATTCTTTGAATTTTGATAATACTTCAATTGATTCCTTTTGTTTGAGGAAGTAGATCCAAGTTCTTCTAGAATAGTCATCAATAAAAATTACATAATAGAGACACCCATTTAGGGAAGGTACAGACATAGGACCACATAGGTCTGTGTGAATAAGTTCAAGTACAAATTTTGATTTGTGAATGCTTTTAGGAAAGGATTTCTTGGTGTTTTTGCCTAGGGCACATCCTTTGCAAATGCCTAAGAGATCAGATTTGAGACTAGGTAATCCTTTTACAATTTTCCCTATTGATGACAATGCACGAAAATGAAGGTGACCTAGTCTCCTATGCCAAATTTCGGTAGAATTTGATGTTTCATGACTTAGGGCTAAATTTTGTTGTTGCAAAGTTTATATAAACTTCCATCTCTAAATCCAATAGATATAGCTTTCTTGATGTTGGAGTTCTGTGGCCAAGATAGAACTCTATCCTCTTGAAAGGTGATTCTGTATCCTTGATCAGCAAGACCGGAGATAGAGACCAAATTTCTTTTTATACCAGGTACGAATAAAACATTTTTAAGTTGGAGAGTGATACTTGAATTTAGATGAATTGAGCAAGACCCAATACCTTTAATCGGATGAGTAGAGTTATCTCCAATGGTTACTTCTTCCGAGGAGTAATCTGAGAAGCTTTCAAATTTGTCTCTAAAACCTGTAATATGACGAGATGCTCCACTGTCTATAATCTAGGTATTTTTGTTTGAGTTTAATTCACTTGGGAGAGCTAGATAAAATGCAAAGTTTCCTTCCTCTTTCTCTTCCTTGATTTCTGCTAGGGCTGCTTGAATTCTTTTTCGTTCAGGGCAGAAGTTGTGAGTGTGACCAATTTTGTCACATTTGAAACATTTTACTTTTGACCAATCTTGTTTCTTATATGGTTTGTTGAATTCCTTCTTATTGCGTTTGAATTTTCCTTTCTTTTCTTTATTATTTGAATTAACATGAAGAGCTTGAATATCTCCCTCTTGATTTATGCTTAATCCTCTGGAAACTAATCTTGATTCTTCTTGAGTGCATTCATTTTTGAGTAATTCAAATTTAGGAAGATCAGGACGTGAGCTTAGACCACGAATAAAGGTTTCCCTAGATAGTGGAAGTCCTTTTAATGCTATGATGCTAAGTTCTTTGTTATCAACTTGATTTCCAATTGTCGCAAGTTGATCTTTTAACTCAGAGATTCTTAGAAAATATGACGTAATTGATTCCCCATTATTCATTTTTATGTATAGAAGATCTTGCTTTAAAGCTAGCAGTCTACTAGTATTATTGATTTCAAAAGTGTTCCTAATAGTAGAGAACATTTCAAATGCAGTTTTAAGACTGGATATAGATGGAAGAATATGATCTTTCACAGAGTCTATAATAATTTTCATGGCCTTGTTGTTGTGTCTTTTCCATGTTGTTTTATTAGGATCATTTTCAGGAATAGGTTTGTTTGATTCTATGTACTCTTCTAACTCCATTTCTCTTAGTACTATCATGACTCGAATTTTCCATGATGAAAAGTTTGATGCTCCCTCAAGTCTATCCTCTAATCTTACATGATTAACCATTTTGAATAAAATTCTAATATTGATAAATCTGAGATTTTAATTTTTAATTCTGAATAATAGAATTTTCTATCAGGATGGCTCTGATACCATGTAAATGCAGGATCTCTGATAGAGATATAAACTATTATTGCAGGTTGTGTAGATTCAGATTTACTTACTGATATAACAGTTTGTCTGTCTTTGTTTTGCTGGAGAGAGAGCGATTGCTGGGACTGTATATGCCTTGTGATTGATATCTGTCCTCCACGATTGCTCTATGTTATATATGCAGAGAGTTATGCCCCCATAGAGACATGACTCTACGTGGCCAAAGGCCACGTAGGGTCATGTCCCTACGTGGGCATAACTGATAACTGATCGGTGCATAACAAATACAATTAGTTTGCTTTCAATCAGTGGTAGTAACAAATATATTCAAGAGTCCCGATAACACAATAGTCTCTTTTTCTTATCAATAATATAATGCATAAAACAATGTTCATGTAAATCATGAATTCAAATGCTCAGTATCACTTCGATTGATGCTATACATCAACATTGGCATTGGTACTAGCAATCTCAACCTCAGGATTTGCCTCATGGTCATCATCATCAACTCTAAGTGCAACAAGGCAGGTAATTGAATCATCCAACTCTGCATGCTCTGGCTCAACATCCCATTGTTTTGCCTCCCCTTTTTTGTAGGTATGTTCTTTGTGTGTTAGGAGCCTCAAGTTTGAATGCACATAGACCAAGTCTTCCACCTTCTTGGATTGTAATCTATTTTTTTTTTATTGAGTGGATGGAGGAGTATGTGCTCCAATTCCTTTCGGATGATGATGAACTAGCAACCTATCAAGATTTCCAATTTTGAAATTAAAGAGTTAACAGTTATGAATAAAATTTTTAAATATAAATTCAATATTCATCAACAAGAATTTAGATATTAGAATCTTTAGAGTTAAGAACTTGTGATAAAATTTTGATGGCAATGGGTTGTAGGTGCTGATATGTTTCTCCATGGAAGTATCACCATTTATGAGCATCAAGATCTTCATTGTTTGCAAGAGCGTCAAGACCACAGCCCTGAATACAATGAATCATCCACCTACAACCCATTGCAATTCTTTGTTCCTCACAACCCCCCAACTATATAAGGTTGTGGAGGAACCATAAAATTATGGAAATGAGTTTTGCATGTTGCAAAGCAAGGGCACACCATTTTGATGTTTGGGTGAGGTACATCTTATGAAAGTGTATCTCTTGAATAAAATTCAATGCAAATTGGGGTTGATCCAACAATGCAACGGTAGTTGCAATGCAGTGTTAATACTGCAATCATGGTTTGAATCTCACAGGTGAGGTGTTAACGCCTTGTCCTATTCTTTGGGGTGGAGATCCTTGTTGTGGCCCCACTAGTACAAGCTACAGTCATTAAAAAAAAGAAGTTCAATGCAAATCTTTGCATCAAATCACTCCATTGGAAGAATGGTCTAGACAAAAAATTGAAGGTAAGACATGTCCATGTCTTTGATTCTATTGTTTATGCTTTGTTTTTGGATAACAAAGGGCCAAATTTAGATGCAAAGAGTATGAAAGACTTGTTTGCTAGTCTCAGTGAGTAGTCAAACTCTTACAAACTTATTTATTTTATTGCTAACAAAATCATAATTATTAGAGATGTTTGTATAGCATTCATCTATGTCCATTCTAGTTTGGAATGGTGGATTACATATATATATATATATATAGTTTGTATGTATGTATATGCAACCTAAAAGAAGGAATATTGCACATCATATAATCAACAAAATCATCATAAATTTAAATGTCGTTTAAGATATGAATGATACTTTCATAACCCTCCATAATTACATCTATCATGTCATCTTATTATAACATCGGCCTGCATCATTGCCTCATATCATAATTAACTTGTTCATAATCGCTTTGCATTACCATATATTTCCATACTAGCCGATCATCATAACTAATTGTATCGAATTACCATATGCCTCCATACTTAGCTGATCCACATATTATTTCATTATCGTGTGTTTCCACACTTAGCTGATTCTCATAATCGGGCTGCATTAACAATACATAACCAACATATGATTAATAGGATTCACTGCAATAATCATCCTGATTATTGCGATAAATAATGGTGACTCTTCATTTAATATCATTTTGAGAGGTGACTATTCCATCGTGCCTGTTCACCTGAGCGATCATGTACATATGGAGATCGTATCATTGCAAGAGAGGGAATATAGATTTGAGAATATAAAATATAATTGTCCCCTTGTGGATCGCTCTATTTAGAGCAATCAATTGCTAGAAGCAATCGAAGGTGCAAGCATTCATATATATATATATCAGAGACGACATCAACCTCGAATAATCAATTAAAGATATATCTGAGATGGCTTCATTGTTAGTGATTAGAGATAAAGACTGATCAGACACAGCCTGTGCAATATCCATTTATTATTGTACCAGATAGTCTCTGCATTAGAGACATTATTGCCATTATACTAGACAGCCTGTATATCAGCACGGATCAATTGCATATATCAGAGACAATGTTTCAGGTCAACAAGCATATATATCAATGCAATATCAGATACAACTCATTGTGATTATTGTTATAATTGATTGGAAGCGTATGCATTTGGAATTAATATCTATCTTCCATTGTATCTAGCATATGCATTTGGAATTAATATTCTTTTCCATTGTACTAAGCATTTGCAATTGGAATCAAAATAAAGCATTTTATCATCATCAAATTGAGTTATAATTATAGAATTGTGGAAATTCCCGTAGTGTCTCAAATTATATAAAAAGGGACATTACAAATTGGTATCAGAGCCACCTTTCCTGCCCAAAAATGGCCAGATTTGCTCAAAGTTCGACCAAATATTAGAACAAAAAGCCACAACCCATAAGGATGATCAGCTAATCCACCAATTAAATATATCTCATCAAAACAGCACTGAAAATAGAAAGTATCCCAGGTGCGCAGCACTCAAATTCACTCCGAAAAGGATCAACAACAAAGAAGACTTTACTCAATAGCAAGATAGGATAAAAAAAGACTAGGAAAATGGAAATCTACGAAGCAGCATTTCGTTAAAAGACTACATGGAGGTGAGACTGCAACATCTTCCCAAGGAAGATTATGATCCTAGGATGAGGAAAGAGCTAAAAAAATTAGAACTACCACATTTTGATGGGGGAAAGAAGACATCTGCACGCACCTGGATTCAGAAGTTGGACACCTATTTTCAATTAAACACTATGAACAAGAAAGAACCCATAAGATATGCCACCGTACGCCTAGACGGGGAGGGACATGAATGGTGGTATCATGGGTTGATCACCGCCGACCATGCACAAATCAGTTCTTATGTGGAATTCACCGAGAAGTTCATAGAAAGGTTCGATCCTAAAGACTCGGAGCTCTACATTAAGGAGTTAGCCTTGTTGCAGCAAAATGACAGTTTGGAAGTCTATATCAGTGATTTCCAAAAACTTTTAGCTTTAGTCATCGATACTTCTTTACAAAGGTTGATTGCATTCTTCATAATTGGACCAAAACAATCTCTTAAAGGATGGATCAAGGCCCTACATCTCAAAACTTTACAAGAAGCTATTAAAATGGCACGAAACATGAACATCCAAGGTTCCCACATACAAACTATGCCAAAACATAATTCTTGCAATAACAACGAAATCAAGATATGTTTTATTTGTAAGGAAAGATGGAAGCCTAAACACAGCTGCAGAGGGAAGGGGAAGGTTCACTATGTGGAAGTAAGACCAGGTACACTAAGTGCGGATGAAGAAAACAAAACAAGGAGCAAGAAGGAGCCATCCAAGGAACCAATTGGAGATATAGAATAATTGCCACCATGTCACCACCAAAACTCAACTCCTTCAAAGTTAGAGGACTCTTACAAGGGCAGAAAATCACTTTACTTATTGATAGTGGGGCAACACATAACTTCATAGATAGTGCATTGGTAGCGAAACATAACCTACCTACAAAGAGTCATGAAGGGTTTAAGGTCATGGTAGCTGATGGATCTATCTTGCACAACGTTGGTACCTCAATTACAAATTACCATTAACAATCATACTATAACTGATGACTTCTATATTGTGGAATTAAGAGATCTCAATGCCATCATGGGAATTCAATGGATGACTTCTATTGGAAAATACTCACAAGATTTTAAGACTATGGAATTTAAATCCAAGGAGAAAGGAAAGGTCACATTTCACGGGCTATCCAATGAGAATCCTAATGTAGTGTTAGCCAAAAGAGTGGAAGGCATATTTAGAAAAGGAGACATTGCTTAGGCTGCCCAATGTGTGATAACACCAGAGGTCAAGGTAAAAACCCCACGATATTATCAAGATGAAGAAATCAAGTCTGTTCTTGACAAGCACAACCTATTATTTGGAGATATACCACCCGGAAGCCCCCAAATAGAGGTTTTGAACATACTATTGAACTGGTGGAAGGGGCCAAACCAATCATCACAACACCATACCTACATCCAAAGAAATTTAGAGATGAAATAGAGAGAACCATTAAGGAATTGTTGGATATGAGACACATAAGACCTAGCTCTAGCCCTTTTGCATCATCCGTTGTGATGGTTAAGAAGAAAGACGGGGCCTTAAGGATGTGCATAGACTATTGAGAACTCAATAAGATGCCCATAAATGTAATGTTCCGTTTCAGATTTGACACTTCACTATCACGACTTCCATTGTATGACACCTTCACCCCACAACACTTCCACCGCACGATGCCACACGTCTAGTACGACACCTCCACCTATACGGAACTACCATTGCATGGTCAGCTTCTACCCGCGACTCCACTCCACACGTATGACTCACCGTATGGCAGTTGGCGTTTGGCGCTTGGCAATTGGCAGTTGGCGCTTGGCAGTTGACACTTGGCACCTTGCAGCACACTCGAATGTGACAGACTTTGCAATGGACGGTTTGATCTCCCTCAGAGTAGTAGCACAAAATAGTGTAGCCAATAATAGTGGACGAATTGATTACACAGGATTTAATGAGTCGTCGTCACCAGAGTAATTGTATTCAAATATCTTTGCTTTCATCAATCTAACAATCTGACAATGAAGTACAAAGTGAAATATCATAAATGATATCTCCAACAGTAGACTAGGGTGGCTACTAACCATCGAAAGTGCAATTACAGAATAGGGAGGATCTTGCACCTCCAAAACTGCAATAGTACAAAATTCTAACTGGAATTCGCAAATACAAAGAAAATATCAAATTCACCATGCCTACAACTATGCCAAACTCGGCCTTATAAATGGACTCCGAGAAACTTCCCGAAGGGTTACAAACTGGCTGACACGTCAAAACATTAAACTACCTAATAAAATAAAAGGGGCCCAAAAGATATTATTAAATTCAGGGCCATACAAACAATTAATATTAAATTATTTAATTATATCAGGGACATTACAGTCATCCCGACCTAAGAATTGCTTGCCCTCAAGCAATTGCAGACTTGGGTGCTCCAAGATTTGTTTGCCTTCCCAGGTGGCATCTTCAAGCAGTAGATATTTCCAACAAACTAGATACTCCTTGATGGTATGGGACCTCATTTTTCTCTCTCTGACGTCGATGACCTTTGCGGGCCCTAGAATAAGTTTTCCTTCTTCATCCATGGGCGAAAGTTCCTCAAAAATTGTGACATGTTCGACTACCCTTTTAAGGCATGAATCATGAAAGACATTCTAAATCTGACTTCCCTCGGGAAGCTCTAGCTCATAGGCAACTTCACCCACCTTTGGAACCACTCTATAGGGTCCATAGAAGCGCGACCTCAACTTCTCGACACCACTTTTCTTCAAGGATGATTGTCTGTACGGTTGTAGCCGGAGGTAAACCAAATCTCCTACCTCAAAGCTCTGCTCTACCCTGTGTCGGTGCACATCTTTTTTTGATTCTGAGCCCTCTACAGGTTGTTCTTGAGAGACCATAGGATATCCAAACTTTTCTATAGCCAGTCCTTGCCTCTCGGTGCACAACTATTGCCTAATGCCAGATCCACAAAAATGAAGGCTCACAACTATATAGTGCCTTGAAAGGCGACATACCTATCGACATGTGATAGGTAGTGTTGTAACAGTGTTCTCCTAAGTGCAACCAACAGACCCACATCTTTTGCTGTGCTAAAACGTAGTTCTTGATGTAACCCTCCAACCATTTGTTCGCAATCTCCATCTGACCATCCATCTGTAGGTGGTAGCTTGTACTCTTTGACAACTCCATTCCTGCCAACTAAAATAACTCCATCCAAAAGGTGTTGAGGAAATGGCTATCCTTATCACTGACTATGTTCTGCAGAAGACCATGCAAGCGGAACACCTCCCTGAAAAACAACTCGGCCACTTGAGTTGCCTGGCATCCAGTGGGAATGACAAAGAAATGGGCGTATTTGGTCAGACGGTCCACCACGACATAAATGCAATCTCTCCCTTGCACTCTCAGAAGCCTAGTGATGAAATCCATCGAAATGCTCTCCCATTTTTGTTCAAGTATTAGTAAGGGCTCTAGTAATCCTATAGGCAAGGTATGCTCAGATTTATTCTGTTAGCAAGAGGAACACTCCCGTACATACTATAGGACATCATCCTTCAGTCCCTTCTAGGTGAAACTCTCCCGAACTTGCCTATATGTCTTGAGGTGCCTTGGGTGACCTGCGAGAGACGAGACATAAATTTCCCTCAGAATCTTCTCCTTCATCTTCAATTCGGGTACCAAATAGAGTCTATCCTTGTAGTAGATGATGTCGTCTACCACCTTGTATTTGTCATCCTGTATTTGTCCATTCATTACCTTGCACGCAAAAGAATTCTTGGAGTACTCCACTAGCAGATGTGCCTTCCAATCTGCCGAGATCTGTGACAGTGAACACATGGCAGGTTTTCTTGATAGGGCATCGGCTACCACATTATTCTTGTCCAACACCTCCTGAAGCTGGACATCATGGTAGTATGCTGGTTGTCTGCTCAAGGGTTCGATCAAGACCAAGTAGTGAGCCGCCCATATGATCTCATCATGTCTGAAAATTGCTTCCATTCATTTGGCTGAAATCTCCCTCAGCTCACCATTTGACATTTCCCTTAGAACCACCTTCTTGCCATCCACCTCGAATGAGAACTCCATCCTTTTGAAGCTCTGTGTGTACTGGTCGAGGGTCTCCATCCACTGAATGCCCATTATGACATCCATGTCATCCAAATCTACCACAAAGAAATCATCCTTCACTGTGTAGTTTCCCATGGTGATGCTTAGTTGCGGAACTAGATGAGTGCATGACAAGAGATTTCCTCCTGCCACCTTGACTTCAAATCCTTAATGTTCTATACGCAAACCTCTTTGGGTGATGATTGATGAGTTTACGAAGTTGAGCGAGGCCCCACTATCAAGCATGACTAAGACTCATTGCCCGTGAAGTGTATCGCATACTCGAAACACATTGCACCTTGGGGTACCATCCAGTGTTGCAATGACGCCTCCCCTTCGTACCAGTGTGGAAATTCTATCCGCATGACTTATTGTAGACTCATCCTTTGGTAGCTCAATTTCCTCACATTCCTTGCCATCGGACATCACCTCAATTGTAATATGCTGCCTAGTTCTGTAATTCTAGAGTCTGTTTCTTCCTGTCATTTTGTCAAACAGTTGGCCTGCAACTGTCCTTCTTATGTTTTTTCCAGATTGATGTTGTTTAATAGTCCTCAAGATTGTTGTATTTCGTATGAGATATCAGTAGAAGGCAACATGAAACCATATGCAGCTAATAACAATGACCGTTCATTTATTTCTTGTTTCAGATTATTAGGAAATTACAACTACCATATCTAACATATCTTATTAAACTCAACACATTATAACAACTATAGAGTTCAATGATGGTCCATACCCATTGCAGCTACAACAGTGTTAATAGTTCTGAAAATTGCTACAGTAACTCACAGCTACAATGTTTCCGGACTGCTACAGTACCGCGCTACAGTAATTCAGACTGCTACAGGAACTTGTTGCTACAGTAACCCGCTGCTACAGTACCGCGCTACAGTGATTCGGATTGCTACAGTACCGCGCTGCTACAGTAACTTGCTACAGTACCGCGCTGCTATAGTGTCGCTGCTACAGGAACTTGCTACAGTATCGCGCTGCTACAGGAACTCTCGCTGCTACAGGATCTTGCAACTACAATATAAAATCTCAAGACCATATCTTTCAATGGCGTCAAGATTGAAAGCGTAGAGGGTTTGCGTCCTCCAAGCCCAAAGAGAAATAATCTCCACAGTTTCCCCAATTTCATTCAATCTTCCAGCATGCCAAATGAGAGCTATCCTCTCTCTTTTTAATCCTTCCTTACTAGTTCTACGCTTCCGTCTCGCCAATGTGGGATAAAACATGAGCTTTAATGTTACCTTTTTCCCTTTACGAATGCCCATGTATGTCCTTTAAAGGGGGGAACTTGATTTTTATAAAGTGACTTTATGAAACATTATAATATTTAATTTAAATAGTCACTTTATCGTTATAACTTCAAACATTAAAATAATATACCAAATAAACTCGGAATCCCACATATGATAGCTCATCGAAAAGAGCTCAACAAAACGCATCACATCCTGTCACTGAAAATCCAAGGCACTGCATCCCCTATTGGCTTACTAAAAATAGTAAATCCTCCCCAAAACCCAACAAACGAACTCCATTTGGCCTGTAATTAAATTTGACTAGGCCAAATAACCTTAGGATCCCTTTTGAAGTCCTGGTTAGCCCTCGGGACCATGAAAGAATGGGCTAACGACAACATATATCCAGACTGGCTAAGTGGGGGACATTACATCAATGTAATGAATCTTCCCTACTAAGCATCGGTGCCCTGGCTCCCGTGGCTCCCTGCAGGTGTAACAGAGCTTCCTCCTTTTGAGCTCCTGTTTTGTGGTCTCATCCAATGATGACTTCTTCGGAAAGGTTTTGTTATCCTTCTCCTTCGGGGAAAGGGGTGGTTTGGCATGCAAATAATTTCTAGAAGAAGAGGATGTAGCCATGTCACGCATCTTCTTAATTGCTTCAGTGAGTGTGTTGGGGTTGAACCCTTTCACCCAACCCTTCAGAGGTTCCATTAGCCCATCCATGAACAACATAATCAGTCTCCTCTCCGAGATGTCTGTTACCAACACGGACAACCTTTGGAATTCTGTAATGTAACTGTCCACAGGTCCAGATTGCTTTAGTTGAGCCAACTCCTTAAAGTTGAGTTCTGGGTCCTTTCCGTCGATTTGGTCTATCAATCTCTTTTTGAATTCTATATATGAAGTTACTTGATCGTGACCATTCCATGATGCCACCATTCGTGAGCGACTCCTAGGTGAAGTGCTACATATTTGATGGCCTCACCTTCAGGCATTGGGTTAAGCTGGAAGTAGGTATCTGCTTTCTGTACCCACGCTCGTGTCGATGTTGCCCCGGTCCCATCCAAGGATGACAAATTTATCTTGCTAACCTTTTGTTTGATATCATTGCTATAGTAGCCTCAACTTCTATCGCTTGAGTATTTCATTCGAAGATCTACATAGCCCTCAAGGATATATCTCCCTCAAGATTCACATCCTTCCAGTCTTGTCTCAACTGCTCTTGCAACTCTTGGAAAGTGGGCTCTTGCTCTCTGTGTGGTGCTTCTATTTTTTGGGGAAATGTCGGCATCAACGGTCGGGAATGTGAGCGTTGTGGGTTTGACCTTCCAATGACCGAATTATCGCTGTCCATTGTGATCTCCATTTGTTTTGCCTAGGGCCAATTGTCGCAATATATCTTCCATGAGCTTTTGTCGTTGTTCCCCTTTGACCATTGTTTCGTTGAGCTGAGCATGGCTTTTGGTTAGTTCCTTCAACAATGCCATGACTTCAACGACAAGGTCTTGTGGGTCCCCCATTCTGTCCGCAAAATGGTATCTCCTTCTAGTGTATACTATGGGCTCCTTCCACATCCACTACCTGACAGGATGGCAAAATCACCAGTTCTAATACCACTGTAATGTTCCATTTCAGATTTGGCAATTCACAAGAATGATTTTCACTATACGACACCTTTAAACCACAACACTTCCACCGCACGATGCCCCACGTCCAGTACGACAGGTCCACTCATACGAAACTACCATTGCATGGTCAACTTTTACCTGCGACTCCACTCCACACGTACGGCTCACACCGTACGACACTTGGTGCTTGGCACTTGGTAGTTGGCGCTTGATAGTTGACAACTGGCAGTTGGCGCTTGGCAGTTGGCGGTTGTCGCTTGGCAGTTGGCAGTTGTTAATTGACACTTAGCAGTTGGCAGTTGACAGTTGGCGGTTGGCAGTTGGCACCTTGTGGCACACTCGGATGTGACAAAATTTGCAATGCGGCGGTTGATCTCCGCTAGTGTAGTAGCGCAAAATAGTATAGCCAATAATATTATGTCCAGTAATGGATTACACAAGAATTAATGATTTGTCGCCACCAGAGTAATTGTATTCAAATATCTTTGATTTCATCAATTTGAAAATTTGACAATGAAGTAGAAATTGAAATATCAAAAATGATATCTCCAACAACAGACTAGGGTGGCTGCTAACCACCGAAACTGCGATTACAGAATAGGGAGGATCCTGCACCTTTGAAATTGCAATAGGACAAAACTCCAACTGGAATTTGCAAATACAAAGAAAACATCCAATTCACCATGCCTATAACTATGCCATACTCGGCCTTATAAATGGGCTCTGAGAAACTTCCCGAAGGGTTACAAACGGGCCGACACGACAAAACATTAAACTACCTAATTAAATAAAAGGGTCTAAAAGATATTATTATTATATTCGGGGCCATACAAACAATTAATATTAAATTATTTAATTATATTAGGGACATTACAATAAAGAATCGGTATCCTATACCAAGGATATACAAATTATTAGTTGAATTAAGTGGGGCTGTCTACTTTTAAGAAAATGACCTATGATCCAACTATCATCAAATAGGTGTAAAGGAACAAGATGTTAACAAAACAACCTTTGTTGCCACTATGGTCACTTTGAATTCTTGGTTATGCCTTTTGGGCTTACAAACACACCAACCACATTCCAATAATTTCTATTGGTCTTCTTTGGCGACATACTCATATATAGCAAAACATGGGAGGATCATTTAAGACACTTGGATGAAGTTTTAGGCATAATGGAAACACATTCCCTATTTGCAAAAAGATCCAAATGTGAATTTGGAATGACCGAAATTTTGTACCTTGGTTATGTCATAAGCAAAAAAGGGCTACAAGTGCTTCAGGAGAAAACTCAAGCCATACTTGATTGGCCCTCTCCTAAAAATATATCAGATGTAAGAGGATTTAATGGGCTATGATGCTATTACCGAAGGTTTGTGAAAGGATTCTCACACATAGGAGCTCCTTTGACAAATTTGACCAAGAAGGGAGCTTTCAAATGGAGTGAAGAAGCACAAAAATCCTTTGACAATAAGGCAATGTCCAGTTTTCGCTCTACTAGACTTCGACCAGCCATTTATGCTAGAGTGTGATGATTCGGGGAACAATATAGGGACAGTCATGCAAAATGGGCACCCTATAGCCTTTCAAAGGAAAAAGTTAAAAGACAATGAAAAACTTTATTCAACACATGACAAGGAAATGTTGGCTATTATTCATGCACTCACCAAGTTTCGACAATATCTTGTAGGAAACAAATTTATAGTTAGGACCGATCACAATAGCCTCATATTTTTTGAATCAAACAGATCTAAATGAAAGGCAGCAAAAGTGGATTACCAAAATTCAAGCATACAATTTTGACATAGAATACATCAAGGGAAAAAGGAATGTTGTAGTAAATGCATTATCAAGAAAACCTACCTTTTGTTCATTAACCACCATCTCTAATGATTGGAAGGAACATCTATTAGTAGAGTACTCCAAAAATCCTTACACCTATACCCTACTGTAAGGGGAAAACCATGATAACCAACACAAGGTTATGGATGAAGTTATTTACTACAAAGATCGAGTTTACTTGGTACCAGAATCCAAACTCAAGGAACGGATACTCAAAGCTTCACATGAGAGTCCCCTAGCAGGACGCTCTGGTTACTACAAAACCTACAAGCAAATCAAAGAAAGGTTGTCATGGAAAGGATTAAAAGATGATGTTTTGCAATTTATAAGGAATTGCCCTACTTGCCAACAAAACAAAGATGAACATTCCTTCCCTGCTGGATTATTACAACAATTACCCATACCAGAGCAAAAATAGGAAGGGATATCTATGGACTTCATTATAGGACTTCCAAAGGCCCAAGGAAAAGATTGCATTTTTGTTGTAGTAGACCGACTAACAAAGTATGCCCATTTCTTTGCTATCACTATTGAATTCAACGCTTTTCAAGTAGCTGAATTATTCTTTAAAGAAGTATTCTGTCTACACGGCCTACCTTGAACTATAGTTAGCAATCCTGATTGTAACTTTATGAGCAATTTTTGGATGTAGCTATTCAGATTAATTGGGACAGAATTGAATCCTAACACTAGCTATCACCCATAGACAGATGGGTAGACATAGATTGTGAACTAATGGATAGAAGGTTACCTTTGTAACTATGTCAAAGAACAACAAAAATCTTGGGTCAAATGGCTACATTTGGGGAATATTGCTACAACACATCACATCACATGTCCATTGGAATGACACCATTCAAAGCACTCTATGGGTATAATCCCCATTCTTCTATAGATATTGTACTAGAAGAAAGCAAGGTTTCAGTGGCCAAGGGTTCGATTCAAGAAAGCCAAGATATCTTAAAAACCCTAAAAGATAGCCTTCATCAAGCACAAAATCAGCAAAAAATTAATGCAAATAAGAAAAGGACTGAAAGGAGTTTTGAAGTGGGAGAAATGGTATACTAAGGGTTACAGCTCTATTGACAATCTACCCTAAAGAAGAATGGTGCAAAAAAGTTACAACCTAGATTTTATGGCCCTTATGAAATAACTAAGAAGATTGGAGAAGTTGCATATGCCTTAAATCTACCTGAGGGAAACAAAATACATAACATATTTCATGTCTCTTGCCTCAAAAAGGCATTAGGACATCATGATAAAATCTCTCCTACACTTCCACCCCTTAACGATGGTGGGAAATTGATCCCCAAACTTGAAAAGATCATTGATATCTGAGAAAGAAAATTGAGAAACCGAGACATAAAGGAATATCGCATAAAATGGCAAGATTTGCCGGATGAAGATGCTACTTGGGAGAATGACCACATTCTCCAACACCAAAATCTTAGGTTGCTTATGGGCAAACAACTTAAGGGGGGGTGACTGTCATAACCCTCCATAATTACTTCTATCATGCCATCTTATTTTAACATTGGCCTGCATCATGGCCTCATATCATAATTAACTTGTTCATAATCACTTTGCATTGCCATATATTTCCATACTAGCCGATCATCATAACTAATTGCATCGCATTACCATACGCCTCAATACTTAGCTGATCCACATATTATTGCATTATCGTGTGTTTCCACACTTAGTCAATTCTCATAATTGGGCTGCATTAACAATACATAACCAACATATGATTAATAGCATTCACCGCAATAATCATCCTAATTATTGCAATAAATAATGGTGACACTTTATTTAATATTATTTTGAGAGGTGACTATTCCATCGTGCCTTTCCACTTGAGCAATCATGTATATATGGAGATCGTATCATTGCAAGAGAGGGAATATAGATTTGAGAATATCAAATATAATTGTCCCCTTGTGGATCGCTCTGTTTAGAGCAACTGATTGCTAGAAGCAATCAAAGGTGCAAGCATTCATATCAGGAGTTAATAAAAGGCTCAGTTCGTTCTCTGCAATTGTGGCGTAAATCATTTTTATCAAATCAGTTCGTTGCAATTATTGATTCATGAAATTAATTGCCATTTTAAATTCTTGTGTAAAGGAATTATTTACTTTTACACTAGTCTGAACATCAAGGAGCGTTTGAGAAGTGTTGTCCTAACATTTATTGTCTGATTTGTCTTCTTACAGAGAAGTTAAATTCAATTAGACTGGTTGGTGTGTTATGTGTGATTATCTTGCATTGATAGAATTGAATGGTTGGCAGATTTTTACTCAAGGGGTAAGTTTAAAAAATTGTCTTGCAAAGTTATACATGAAGGTTTGAGAGGAAGTGATTCTGTGCCCAATAGGGATAAGGGACTGGTCTTATTCATAAACATATAAATTTCAAACAAAAGCAATTATTACTTTCAGTAGGATCAAATAAACAACATAGAAGTAAAATCACAGATAGAAGTAAATCAAGTATAGCAGCAGGGAAGACATTAGATATTAGAAGAAGTAGAATCAGAAGTAGCAGAAGCAATTCAGATATCAAGATAGCAGTAGAAATAAAATAGAAAGAAGAAGAAATCAGTTAGCAGTAGGGAAGTAAGAAAGCAAGACAAGTAGAATTAAAAGAGAATCAAGTGATCAGCGAACTAATCATTCTATTTTACGTATATGCCATTTTGGAGTAGAGATTAGAAGTAGAAGGAAGATCACCGTCAATCTGCTATAAAAAGCTTCAACCAAAGGAGATAGTTGAAGAATAGGTGCACCTGCCTAGGTTCTGCAGAGCCTGAAGAGCAGGGAGTCTAACCATAATTTGGTTGATCCCATTAGTTGGCCAAATCACTCGGAAGATTTGAGCATTGAATAAGGCATACTCATAGAATTTTCCAATCTGTTGACTTGGGAACCAGCACATATCACATGCATATTGACAATGAATGCTAAAAGCAATTTGAATTAGGGTTTGAGTTTCGCTAATTTGTTTGACTTTGACTCTCATGTGAATTTTCAATTTAACACAAATGTTATATGTTAAGGTTCTATAATGTATATATGCATGCTTTTTCCTTGTTTGGATATGAATATTTAAAATTTTCCTATATATTTTAATTTTCCCACTTTTTTATATCGCCGTCTCTTGATCATCCCCAAAAATGGCTCAAAAAATCAAGGGCTCACAAACTCGTCACTTGCTTCCCATTCCTCCCATCCCGGAAACTTGGGGTAACTTAGGAAAAATCTTTAGTATTTCATTGCTCGAAAATTTGCTATATCTGGAAATTAATAGCAATGTTTTCCATTAACTTCTTTATGACAGCACCATTTTTAAGAAGTTAATATGTTTGGCTCATGTTAAATTTTTTATATTTCAGCAATGGCACTTCAACCAATTTGTCAGTTAATGTCTTTTTTGCTTTTTTATAGGATCACCTGCAAAATGTTCAACAATGCTTTCATCTTTCAACTAATGTTTTTGTTAATGAATTTCATCATGTTAGACTTGAATTTGTATAATACAACTGTCCCTTATGGGTTCATTTGGCATTTGTTTTTGCAGCTCTACGGCGTGATTAGAGCATATTAGGAATTGGAATTTTCACAGAGGATCCTTTTTGATTTGGATATATATAATTTAATCTATTTTCTAAAGTAGATTAATGGAGCGAAGAGAACTTGCTTCATGTCAGAAATGCAAATATAGAGAAAGAGTGCATCATGCAAGATGTCAAAGTTGCAAAAAAATTTGTTCAGCCTTCAATTCTGGAAAATATTGTCATTCTAGCTGTAATTATGAAACAAAAAATGGAAACAAGCCGGAAAAGCACAGACCTGACATGGGCCATAGGGACTGTAGGGACAAAGAAAGAATCAATTCTCTGACAGTAGATGGGGGTAGCAGTCAATGTAGAAAAAGAGTACATGATAAGGGAAATAAAATTTGCAAGGTAAAATGGTCAGCAATTAAGTCTAGACATTATGATCACTGTAGCAATAATAATGAGAGAAAAGATGAAAATAAATCAGAAAAGCACAAACCTGACATGGATTGCAGGGACTGTAAGGAAAAAGAAATCACCAGTTATCTGACAGTAGATGGGAATCCGACTGACAATGAATGTAGTGAAAAAGAGCAGAGTGATGATGGTGGCAGGGTAGGTTGCAAGGGTCATGAAGGTGACAAGAGAAGTAAATGCTGGAGGGAAGCTAAGACTATTTCTTTTTCCAGAGGGAGAAGCATGTCTAGAGAAAAGAGTTCAGATTCACACAAAAACATGAAATTTAGATGGAAAACATGCAGGCATGGTAGAAGGAGGAGCATGCAGAGAAGTATTAGGAGCAGAAGCAATAGCATAGGAATGCCAAGAAGTAGCAGTGAAGAATCAGGCTGCCAATTATTTGATGGGTTACAGATGAAGTGTAATTCTACAGTAAAGGGTGATTCTACTGCTCCCATTGATGAAGCAGAAAAGGAAAGGGAAATGTTGCATTCAGCTTGCAAATCATTTTCTTTTCTTGAAAGCAGTTATGTGACCAAGCATGATTATTGCCAATGTTGTCATGGAAACATTCCTTGCTGCTACAATATTGCACCTTCTTGTCATAGTAGGAAGAGAAAACATAAACATTATTCAAGTGAATCTGATGAAGCTACTACAAAAGTTGGGAGGACAAGTGATTTTGGTCAACATGAACGTGCAAATGGTTGTCAGGGACAAGTACCATCATCCTGCCACAGTGTTTGTTGGGGAATGTCATGTAAAGATTCTTTGTTCTGTTTGGATGGAACAATTAACCCCAAATGCAAGAACTTCATAAATGAGAGAGGATGCATATGGAGTGCATTAGGTTCTCAACATGCAGGATACTATGTTCAAAGTCAAGATTTTTGTGGTATTGGAGACGTGAAAACAATTTCAAAACCTAAGGAAGGGTCTTCAGATATCTATAGGAAAACAAGTAAATTATATACAAGTTGTGCAGGTGCTAAAGCCAACTTTGATACTGTTAAAACTGAAAACCATGAAGATCAAGATCTGTGGCTGGAACTTAGCTTAAAAACTTTGCAAAGATCAGAACTCAAGGTAGAAGGTGCTTCTAAAAATGATCTGAAACTTTCACTTCCAGATTGTTCAAGTGAATTAAATATGGAGGTCCAGGTGCCTTCTCAGTCAACCAACTCTGGTCTTCTTTCTTCAAGGGATTCAATAGAACATATTTGTGACAATGAGTTGTCTCTCGAGTCGTCTAATATTCTCTTTTCAGTTTGGACTCCTATTGTGAACCCTTTCTCTCTACCTCAAAGAATGGAGGAAAGCATTCCTTGTTTGAGTTTCATGGAGACACCAGTTGTTGAGTGTAATTTGAATCCTGCAGATGGCACTGTAAACATGGTTGCTGGCTCTATCCCATCAATAATTGAAGGGAAGTCGGCCTTCAATTTGGACCAAAACTGTCAGTATTCACTTACAACTACTAGAGAACCAGAATGCACAGTACTGCAAGAGAGTAATTTAAGTTCATCAGGTATCTCAGGTAAGAAACTACTGGATACATACCCAAAAATAAATATATTTCACTTTAGGAGAGGTCCTGCCTTATTTTGGAACAAATGCTGACTAATACTATGATACCATACTCATGCACTATGCAGAGGACAAGCACCATCCCATTTCTGAGCATCCTGTTCCAGCAAATGAAACAAATGGGTTGCCTCCAAGTCTCTCCATTTCATCTCAAAGAGAAGAAAGAAGAGGTTTATGTTTGTCAGGTATACCTGTGTAAGAGAAACAGTTAGCTTTAAATTTTTTTTACCATAAATGATGCCATATTCATGTGCACTATGCAGAGGACAAGGACCATCCTGTTTCTGATCATCCTGTTCCAGCAGATGAAAGAAATGGGTTACCTCCAAGTCTCTCCATTTCATCTCATAAGGAAGAAAGAAGAGGTTTATGTTTGTCAGGTATACCTGTTGTAAGAGAAACAGTTACATTTGAAATTTGTACCATAAATGATAAATTTTATCTTAGCTCTTCCAAATGCACTGCAATTACTGTATATTTTAGAAGTGAGTCCATTCCTTTCTGTTGTTTGTTTGGCTCATATCAGGAAAGTGTCTGATTTTTTATTAATTATTGGTTTGTTTTCTCCTGCAGATTCCCAGTTAAAAGCTACTAGTACCAGTGATGCTACTGATTGTGCTGTTGGTAATGAATGTGATGCTTCTGAGTTGTTTCAGTCCAAGAGAACGAAAGAATTTTCTAACTCGGCTATCATAATTGATGACTCTGAAGATGATTTCTCCGAGCATAGTTATTTTCATGAATTTCCTAAAGGAAATAATTTTATTAAAAGCACTGGTAACATTGCAGTACTTAAAGAGGTATCACATTATGGCAGGGAAGATCCTTTACACAAAAGTAAGAATAATCATGTTCAAAACACCTCATTGGCTGGAAGTATCTTGGGCTCAGATATGAAGGAATTTGGTTTAGAGTGTGGGAGTGCCTCTTTGACAAATGCACAAAGGAAAGACAAAGTAGATAATTGTGCGAGTATGAGAGGAATATCTTTATCTCGTTCACATAGAAACACAAGTGAGTGTACAAGTTCTGCTGAGGAATCAGCAGAGGAAAAATGCAGGATAATTGAGGTTTCCTCCAGTGAAGATGAGTTTGTAGACAATAATGTAGACAATGTCACATTGGCATGCAAAAATAGAATCCTGCAAGAGAGAGGATGTTTTACATTAGTAGGCTCTGCTACTACAAGAGATACTCACAGTATGATACCATCTGACCAGGAGAAATTTGGCCATGACAATAATGAGAACTTTAAATTTGTTGATAGCAGTGATGAAGTTTTGCTTAGTGATGTAAGACTACACAAAAAGTTAGAATTTTCTCCCAAGGATAAAAATGGAAATTTCAAAGCTGTTTGTAATAGCAGGGGAATCCCAAGCACTCTAGATCCCAATCATTTGAATCTGGAGTATGTTGAAGCATTAATCCAGATAGCTTATTCAAAACCTCGGATGTGGGGCACTGGTATACTTTGTGATCTGTGTGGACAAGGGCCATCCTTAATTTATGGGGAGTGGTATGCTTGGTGCTGTGGTTATCGCTTATGCCACTGCAAATGTACCGAGGATCATCAAAGGTATGCTTTGTCTCCCATGTATGTAAAACAAACATGGCATTACTTGAGAAAATGCCATTTACTTGATGGCTGCCTCCAGTCCAGCTAACTTGTAGCCCTCCTTTTCTGTGATATGATCCTAGATTATCATATGAGAAAGTCAAATAGAAATGAAAAGTATTTTTTTATTTCCACCAAGCAAGAGACCAAGTTGATGTTGAGGCCCTCCTTTTTGGAAGCCTACAAGAGTTTTTGGTTTACATTTATTACTTGTATTCTTCATATTAGGCATCCATACCCTAACCCCTATCCAGATTCGAAGTCATGCTTCCTCCATGGAGTACACAGACCTCCACCATTAGGCTCACTAAGGTTGCAAATTTGGCAAGCATGAATGATTTGGTTTGATTAATTAGGCTACAAACTTTAAAAATCTGTAATTGTATATCACAGAAAGTTGAAGCTCTCAATTATGCGAAAGAACAAAAAACCTTCAAAAAGATGGGGTGAACATCCTTGGAGTGGCAAAGTTCATAGACTGTGTGGTCTTTGGTCCTCAGAGGTAACCCTCTTACTAATTTAAAGTCATGCTTGTGAAATTTAATCTTGACGTCTTTAATGGTGTGGATATTGCTTAACTTTAATTTTGATGTTTATTTGTTTCTTTAGGTTCCTATCGCATGTAAAGTTCAACATGTTTCTATTCATCTATAGGATCTAGATTAGTCAACAATATGATATGTGGAACCTTGTTCTAGAAAAATGATGTAAGGTACCCTTATTGCAATCGTGGATTTCAAATAACATTTGTTCAAGGAATGATACTTGATTGAAACTTGGTAGGGTAACTAATTGCTACTTTTCACTAGGGGCACCGATAGAGTAAATTTCTAGCAATCTCATACATTTACATGCTTTTTAGTGTACTACCGTGAGATTTTTAAAAACTCTATAACAAATTTTATATGTGAAACGGTGGAACAGCTGAGCAGTTCTTTTATATTCAATAGTTTATTTGTTTCTTTAGGTTCCTATTGCATGTAAAGTTCAACATGTTTCTATTCATCTATATGATCTAGATCAGTCAACAATATGATATGTGGAACCTTGTTCTAGAAAAATGATGTAAGGCACCCTTATTGTAGTCGTGGATTTTTCAAGGAATGATACTTGATTGAAACTTGGTAGGGTAACTAATTGCTACGTTTCACTAGGGGCACCGATAGAGTAAAATTCTAGCAATGTCATACATTTACATGCTTTTAAAGTGTATTCGTGAGATTTTTAAAAACTCTATAACAAAATTTATATGTGAAATGGTGGAACAGCTGAGCAGTTCTTTTATATTCAATAGTAAATACCTCTTCATGTTTACATTTTGGTTAATAATGACCATTCATTACATGAACATATTATTCATCATAAGAGACTGTGTTTCTTAATGGAGTTGGTCTCTTGAGGACAGACAATGACATTTTTTGGGAATTAATATATTAGGAGGAATGCTGAAATATTAAGGTATATGGTATATTGCAGAGGCATGAGAATGTTGAGGTAAAAGTGGATCTTCATAGCAATTTAAAACGCTACTTTGCAACTTATAAGAATCCATTTGAAAACCAGAGATCATCTTCTATGTGATAAATCTGAGGCAGTGCGGAGTTTTAGTTAGTAGTACAGTTTAGGACTTAAAGTGACTTGGAACAATAGATGAGATTATTAATTCATCAAAATTACATTTTTCCCAATGTTTTTGATATCTGGGGATTTGATAAAACCAATCTCCCATTTCATCATTTGAGAGTGTTTTTAATGTCTTTAATTAATGAAAATCTCAGGCATTTACTAATGGAACATAAAATCTATATTGATCTACGTTCTAACAATATAATTAATTGGAAAGTTGATCCGTAACTCTGGCAAAATAAATTACATCCGAGCCTTGGCTCTAAAAGGGGGAATGGCTCACCATCTCTGCAAAAACAAAATTTGAATTTAATTTTAATATGCAAAGGTAGATCCTGTTTAAAAAGCTATGGCTCCAATGAGCAGAGAGTATGGTGGAATCCACCCCCCTCTTAGGACTCCAGTCTTGACAGACCTCAAATTTACGCTCCTAGCTTTAGACAAATTTTGATTCCTTGCTAATTTTTATTGTAGATAGAGGTGTTTTTGAGTAGCAAATTGAGCTTTATGGTAAAATTCAATCTCCTACATATAAAGAGACACAAAATCAGACTTCAAATGGCATTAGTTAGAGACCAAAGCAATTTGAAAACCACGAAAAGTGATGGAGATTAAGGATGAAGGAAGAAAATCAATGGAAGTTTTGAACATGAATAATCAGATCTTGAGACTAGAAAGTGAATGAAAATTGGATTTTGGACAAGTTTCAATCAATAAATGATGAAAATCAGATCAAGAATCAAAGGAAGTCATGAGAAATGAAGTCCAAGAAATGAAAAGTAAGGAGGCAATAGCTTGATGATCTTGGGAGTTAATTCGCCAAAGTGGAATCAGTCCCAAGAGGAGGCCGGATTCTGATCACCTCAAGACTTTAGTCCTGAGGGACCTCAAAATTCTGCACCTCCTTTATCCAAAACTCTTGATAGATAGTCAAATTCCGCTCAAGTTTAGGGGCATTTCAAGGCAAAATTTCAATTTCCAATTGATGAAAATGGTGGAATTTGAGGATGAAATGTGAAGATCAATCAAAATTTGGAGAAAAGTGATCTGATTTTGAAACAAAATGGGGAAGAAAATCAGATTTTGATGAGTTTCAATCAGTTAAGTGATGCAAATCAGAGTGAAGAATATGGAAGTGAGTCCAAGAATCCAGTGGAAAACATGAAATTCAAGTACAATGGACTGAATTGACAAATAGAAACCAAGTGAAGGAGTAGGTAGTCCTGACACTAGGTCGGAATCCAACCTGTCAGGACTTTAGTCCTGAAAGCCTGCTAATTTCCACCAGCCCATAAGCCTCTGTTTTGACTTTGAAATCAATTTGCCAGTGGATATCCTTAATCAAGTTGGCCTTTAGAGGGGTTAGATGAGAGGTAAACCAATTGAAATTCAATCAAATATGAAAAGAAATCAGGGCAGATCAGTGAAAAGACGCAAATCAGAGGTTCAAGTTAGGAATTGGACTATGTTCATTAGTAGAGGTGGAACTATGAAATCAACATTTGTTGGACATGTTCTAATAAGGGTTGACAACTTAGAAAATCATGACTCGCATATGAAATTAAGAATTGTTGATTTCAATTCTTGGTTGCTGTTAATATTGTTTACAAGTAAAGTTTCTTTCATCCAAGTATCATGCTGAGATCATGTAGTTGGAAAGGGCAGTTTTATCGTAACAACATTTCAATCTTGTCCATATTTATCATTTTGTAAACTTAATTCATTGATCTCTTTTGTTTTGCTAGGTGAGGTGGTGGAAGAAGATGCTCGTGGACAAAGAAAAATTGTGGCAAGATCAAAGGGAGATGGATATGAGAAGGTTCAAGCAAAAGAAGGCTTTCACTTCAAGATTTCAAGCCGATACAAAATAAAGGATTTAGGAATCCAAGTATTTACAGGACCAAGCTCAAGACTTCAAGAAAAAAGTTAGTTCAAGGTCAAGGATCTAATTGAAGATGCAAATCCAAGAGAACAAGAGCAAAGAGAAAGGAGAATGAATGAATTTACAAATCTACAAGTGGAGGAAAATCATCACCAACTTGAATTTCCTTCAGAAATCAAAGTTCACTTTGAAGGATCTAGCTACATAAAGTACTTCATTTTTAGAATGCCAAGGCCAAGAAATTAGGATTTTAAGTACAAGTTTGAGAGTAGTCAATGAGAAGATTTCCAGGGACGAAAAGTTTGTGAAGATTAATCAATTTACATGTCATCATCATCAAGCTAAGGCTGGAAAATGTTGAGTATCAAGAGATATTTTCTTATCATTAAGAGATATTGATCAAGTCTATAAGATAAAGCATGTTAAGGTGGCACCCACTCATTTTCTACCAATCAAAAAGCTCTAATTGCACATGTTGAAACTCATTCATTGAAATCATGCCATGTGTACATGTGGAGTCCACATAATGCTTCTACCTAACCAATTTTCTTATTGGTCTATAAAAGCAATGTAATTTTCTCATTGGTCCGAAAGGTGGTGCTTCAATGTAATTGGTTAGGCATTTAATGCTTGTAGCAGTTAGGTAGGTTAGGGCTTTGTTGGCATAATGTTGGCCCTTGATCTTGAATTGATCAGAGCCACTCGTTGTAGTTGAACAACTATAAAAGACCAATGCCTTGTCATTTGTAAAGGAGAGACTTGTTGAAATTGTTGCCATAATGCTATCAAAATAATTGCTAATTCATTGTTGGTCTTCATGGTGGATTACTTGTGTTGCTTTGGAGTATTGCATGGTTTTTACATTTCCTCACTTAGAGTAGATTTCATTTCATGTTGATTAGAAGTAGTGTTACTTGAATGGAAGTGATTGTGGATGCATCTTTGTTGAAGTCGCTTAGACCAAACCACTAGCTGCTTCCTGATTATAAGTTTGCCTTGCATGGTTGAATGACATATTTATGAGCTTTACCTCAATTATTTCTTGCACATTGACATGCATTGATGGATGGTGTTAATGGAATGGTAATAGTTTGAACATCTTACATTTACCTTAGGAGATTGCACTAGCTTGGTTGATGTCGATGGCTAAACTAAGTCTAGTAGAGTCACAAAGGCATTCATAGTTTCTGTGGAATGTCCCCTTTCTAGCACAAGTTGTATGGGTTTGTTGTTATCCTATTTCTCCATGGTCCCGTAGGCTACCCAAGACATTTAAGGAACTTTGAAGCCATTTGGCCTTGACAATTTCAGTTGTTGATCATTTTGAGGAGTTTAGAGGTAGTTTTGGACATACTATTTATAGTAATTAATTTGGGCATGGTCAGAGCCTTGAATGATGTTGGCATATCGATGGTAAATGTCTAATGTTGATAAAAGCATTATATTATCATTGATGTGATCTATTATGCATTGATAAAGTTAGTGTATAAAGTTAAATTTAAATATTTAACTTTATTAATACTAGACTATTGCTATATGGAAAATATTTAAATAAAAGGTCCCCTTTATTTAATAACACATTGGTGACATTAAATATTTGGAGACTTGAGTTAAAGGGAGAATTATTTTAAATAGCATGAGGAAATATTAAAAGGAAAAAGCAATCACGATAAAATAGGTGGGGAAAACAATCACGAGAGAATAGGGGTAATAAAGCAAAACCCCCCCAAAATAGGAAAGGGCAAAAAATTTATTTTGTTTATCCCACATTGACGAGGTGAGTGAATGAACTCCTATGAGAGTGTTATAAAAGAGATTGAAGAGCTTGTTAGAATAACAATGTCCTAATCAACTGAGGGGGGGGGGGGGGTGGGTGAATCAGTTGATGCCAATAATGAATACTTTAAATTTTAACTTCAACTTATTGCTAAAAACAAAATACTGAACTGAAAAGTAAATGCAACAATAATACACATACACATGAACACCAAGATTTGTTCTCGAGGAAAACCCCGTTAAGGGAAAAACCCCAGTGGAGATGGTACCCACAAATATTTGCACTATGAGTATAACAACCTTGTTAAGAGTTCTGACCCTGTTAGGAGCCGAGTATTACAATAGGCAGGTTGTGGTTAAAGGACATACCCTGTTAGAATTCTTTTACAATGTGATCCCTGTTAAGGAATTGACCTTGTTAAGAGTCCAGCCGTGCTAGAGGCAATAACCCTGATAAGGGTGCACCATAGATCAACCTGATCAAGAGATTTAAGAGTTAAAACCACCTTCAGGTTCTCCAAACCTCACAACTTCAAGAGTAAGACAATTCTAATTTGAAACTGCTTCCAGCATACAACCATTGCCAAGCAAGCTCCATCTTGTGCCCAAATGCACAACTACTGTTCTCCAAATAGTAACCAATGCAGCCTCAAGCTCGCATTCTCCTCTGCAATCTATATCTTATATATTTTCCAAGGATCTCAATCCTTATATACAAGTTACAACAACTAAATCTGGGTCGGCCTACATAGGATAAATCCTATTTACAAAATACAAATAGACCCATGGGAAGATGCACACGACACCTCCTACAATGTTACAACATAACAATTACATCAATCTATCATCCAGATCCGTAAATCAAGGTCGCTCATCAAATTACTTGAGACGTGTTCCAAGTCGTCCTCCGAATAGATCTTCGCCAATACACACGCCATAGTTGACATCATCTGTACAATTAGAACTCTATATGATCGCAATAAGCTCTCCAGCCAGTGTCCAACATGAACCTATGTTCGCTCATCATGACTTAAACAACTATGAATGCTATCCACAAAGTTGTGCAATCAACTCTGTGAAAATCATAGTTTCTGTCTCCTGAAAAACAGTCATCAGTAAATCAACCATAACTTTGTCAGATCAATTCATAAGCATGTGCGATCACAGCTAGTGACCCAAGACATCATGTAGATACCCCATCTAAGTTCGCACGTGCTAATTCGCTGTATTGTGTCCGTACAATTCTCTGCAACCCATTTGCAAGCTTTTCTGAATAACCAGTCAGTAACATATGTTGTCGTCAATGACAAACATTGAGTGCCAGCATCCAAACAGTCTTCCAACAATCTCCTCCTTTGGCATTGATGGCAACATATGAGAAAAACCATCAACACAATGGTCCAAGGTGGATACTCTGCTTGCTTCCTGTGTTTTGCCTTCCCATTCAGCTTGATATCAACTGTTATTTCCTTTTCAGCTACAAGAGTGTTACTGACTCCCCCTTTCATGTATTCCCCCTATCAAGCTAGAGGGCTGTTACATCTCTCTCCTAGACAAACTGAGTTACATCTCTCCCATAGACAAACTGAAGGGGTTTTCTCAGTAAATCTCTCCCCCTTTGACATCAATGGCAAAGGGTGCCATAGTGTCTCCTCAAAGTAGTGCAATAGGTGCCAAACCACCTAGATCTCTTCTGTGTGCTCAAACAGTTACTCCCCCATAGGAGTAAATTACTACATTCAGTCCTGAAAATAATGCTCTGAATACATTAGGAGTGATGCATCTCTGCATTTCCTTTAGTTGTCATTTGGAGGGTCTCTGACCCCAAGTTTACCTCTGAGATACTCAAAGGTCTCTTTATTTAGTGGTTGAGTGAAGATATCTGTAATCTACTCCTTAGTATTCACATACTCTAACTTCACTTCTTTCTCTGCTACCTTATCTCTCAAGAAATGATACTTTATTGCTATATGTTTTGTCTTAGAATGCATAAGGATTCTTTGACATATTTACTGTGCTAGTATTGTCACAATGGATAGTAACTGAATCCTCAAGACATACTCCAATGTCCTTCAACATTTGCTTCATCCATATGATCTGTGTACAATTGATTGCTGCTGCAACATACTTTGATTCTGTTGTAGAGTGAGCAATACAGTCTTGCTTCTTGCTGAGCCAAGAAACCAACCTTTTACCAAGGAAGAATGCTCCTCCACTTGTACTCTTTCTATCATCTACATTCCCTGCCCAATCAGCATTAGTGAAAGCATGAAATGTAAAGTCTTTTGATCTATCATACCATAGACCAAACTCAATTGTACCCTTGAGATATCTTAATATCCTTTTTACTGCCATAAAGTGAGATTTTTTAGGATCTGCTTGAAATCTTGCAACAATTACAGCTGCATTAGCAATATCAGATCTAGTATGTGTTAGATACTGAAGACCTCCAATCATTGATCTATACTTTGTCTATGGTACATTCTTTGCTTCATCCTCTAAAGATAACTTAGTCCCAGTTATCATAGGAGTTCCAACAGGTTTACTGTCATCCATGTCAAACTTTTTCAATAGTTCTTTAAGATATTTGGTCTGAGATATGAATATCCCTTTCTTACTTTGATTGATTTGTAATCCAAGGAAGAATTTCATCTCCCCAATCATAGACATTTCAAATTCACTTTTCATCTCATCTGCAAACTTATTACTCATTTCATCATTTCCTCCAAAGATAATATCATCAACAAAAACTTCAACAATCAAGATACCTTCTTCATTGATCCTTTAGTACAAATTATTGTCAACATTACCTTTCTTGAATCCCAAATGATTTAGATACTTATCCAATCTTGCATACCAAGCTCTTTGTGCTTGTTTCAAACCATACAAAGCCTTCTTCAATCCACAAACTAGATCTTTACTTCTTGATAAAGGAAATCCATCAGGTTGCTCAATGTATACTTCTTCTTTCAAGTCTCCATTAAGAAAAACTGATTTCACATCCATCTGATATACTTTGAAATTCTTATAAGAAGCATAAGCTAAGAATAATCTTACTGCCTTAATCCTAGCATCAGGTGCAAAGGTTTCTTCAATATCAATTCCTTCTTGTTGCGAATACCCTTTACATACTAATCTGGCCTTGTTTCTAGCAACTCCTCCTTCATTCATCTTATTTCTGAATACTGACTTAGTACCAATCACATTTTTGTCTTTAGGCCTTGGAACCAACTCCCAAGTGTTGTTCTTCTGAATTTGCTCTAGTTCTTCCTTCATGGCTTTGATCCATGTTCATCTCTGCATGCCTCATCTGTGGACTGTGGTTCTACTTGCGAGATCAAGCAAATGGCATTTGAATTTTGCGACCTCTCCTCTCTGTTGTGTGATCTTGTTCCAGTTCCCTTACTGCTGTCACCAATGATCTGATCCTTAGGATGATTTCTCTGAACATATTTGGGTGTGGTTTGCTCCCTCAACTCCACACTTATGCCATTGTCAATAATCAAAACATCCAGAGATGCTTCATTTTCTTCATTTTCATCATCATTCTTTGTTGTCTGCATATTGTCTTGATTTGTATTCACATTCTCAAATGTAATCTTATAGGTGTTAAAGCCACAATACCTTTCTCTAACCTGAAACTTTTCATCAACTCTCACATTAGCACTTTCAATCAGCTTCCTAGTTCTCAAATTGTAACATCTATAAGCTTTGCTTCTAGTAGAGTAGCCAAGGAATATACCTTCATCACTTCTAGCATCAAATTTTCCTATACATTCATATCTCTTAAATGTAGCATTTACTTCCAAATATTCTGAAATAACTAACAGTAGGTGTCTTACCATACCATAGCTCAAATGGTGTTTTGCATGTACCTTCTTTGATTTGTACTCTATTCATTATGTATACTACTGTATTGATTGCTTCTCTCCAATGCATATGTGGAACTTTTCCTTCTATCAACTTGGTTCTTGCCGCATCAAGAACTATTCTGTTTCTTCTTTCAGCAACTCCATTTTGCTATGGTGTCCTAGGTGTAAAAGTCTGCCTCATAATACAATGCTTCTCACAAAAGGTATTGAATTCATGTGAAGTGAACTCTCCACCTCTATCTGATCTCAAACACTTTATCTTCAAGCTTGTCTCATTCTCAACTTTTGCCTTATAAAACTTAAAAGTCTCAAATGCTTCTGATTTTTCCCTAAGAAATCCAACCTACATCATTCTAGAGTAATCATCAGTGAATATGATAAAGTACCTGTCTCCAAGGTATGACCTGGTCTGAGTAGGTCTACAAAGATCTGTATAAATCAGCTCCAACTTTTTGTTTGCTGAATATCCTTTGCTTGCAAAACTGCTTCTTGTCTGCTTTCCCAAAACACATTCTCTACATGTAGTGTTAGCAGGTTTCACAATCTTAGGTAGATCTCTGATAGCATTATTGTTAGATGCCTTTACCATGTTATCAAAATTGATATGACAAAATCTTCTATGCCATAACCAACTGTCATCAATCTTTGCAACAAAACAACTGACCTTAGTAGTGTTCAACTGAAATATATTACCCCTGGTCTTAGTACCATATGTGATCAACTCTCCATTAGCTCCTCTAATAGAGCAATGACCATCCTTGAATTCCAAATAATAATCCTTATCCACAAGCTATCCAACACTCAACAAGTTATGCTTTAAACCATCCACAAATAATACATCTTCAGTATTAGTCTTTCCATGCAAAGTAATTGATCCTTTTCCAACAATCATCCTAGGAGTATTATCACCAAACCTTACAACTCCACCATCAAACTTCTTTAGCTGAATAAATCCATCCTTGTCACCAGTCATATGGTGTGAACATCCACTATCAATTATCCAATCAGTTTTCCTATCAACATGAGAAACTCAAGCTTTTTCTTCATGGACAAGATCCTCTTCTTTGATAGCAACAAAATCTAAAACATCATTGAGTTCATCATCTAAATCTTCAAATCCATCACTAGCATAGTAGCATTCCTTATCATTCTTGTACTTTCCATATTTAGGCTTATGCTTAGGTACTCTAGTTGGACATCTAGATGCAAAATGACCAACCTTATTGCAGTTAAAACATTTCAAAAGTAATTTCCCTTCAAACTTACCTTTACCTTTCCTTTCTCTCCTAGCGACTAGGGCCATGATTTTCTTATCCACTTGGTTTTCTAGCCTTTGAATCTCTTCCCATTCTTCAACATATTCTCCAAGATCTTCGCTGTTCTTGTTCACTCTGCTAGATCCCGCACCAACAGATCCAGTTCTCTGAACAGTAGCCTTAAATGCTGTCTCCACCTTAGGTAGTGCATCCTTTAGCTCTGCGGTCTCAAATGTAGTCAACTTAGCCACTAACATTTCTCTGGTGAAATCCTTGTATTGTGGTATTGTCTCCTCCAAAGCAAGAACTTTGGGTTTGTAGGCAGGAATCATAGATCTCAAAATCTTTGCTATGACTTCATCTTCTGTATAAGTACCTCCATTGTTTCTGATTCCAATCACACATTTAGATACCCTCTGAACATACATCCTTATTGTTTCATCATCATTCATCTGCATTGTCTCCATCTTTGTTCTCCAATTCTGCAACTTTGCTTGCTTAGTGTATTCATCTCCTTCATATAGTGCAATTAGTCTTTTCTAGATCTCACTTGCCTTTGTTAGATCTCTGATCTCTATAAATTCACCATTAAATAATGCATTAACCAAAGCTTCCTTTGCAACAACATTACACACAAACCTTTTTCTTTCTTCTTTAGTAGTAGTAAGTGTCTCAAGGTCTTCCTCCTTTATGATAGGCACATCTTTCTAGGTAATGAGGCAATATTCCAATCCCATGCACATCAGATGATTCTTCATCTTCTCCTTCCATGTGACAAAATTATCTGCATCAAACTTAGGACTCTCCTTCCTTAATAAGGCCATCTTGACCTTTACCTCAAGCTGTTAAGTTTCTTGATTGAGGACCAAAAGCTCTGATACCAATTGTTAGAATAACAATGTCCTAATCAACTGAGAGGGGAGGGGGGGTGGGGGGGGGGGGGGGGGGGGGCGGTGAATCAGTTGATGCCAATAATGAATATTTTAAATTTTAACTTCAACTTATTGTTGAATACAAAATACTGAACTGAAAAGAAAATGCAACAATAATACACATACACATACACATGAACGCCAAGATTTGTTCTCCAAGAAAACCTTGTTAAGGGAAATAACTTGGTGGGGATGGTACCCACAAATATTTGCACTATGAGTATAATAACCCTGTTAAGAGTTTTGACCCTGTTAGGAGCCGAGTATTACAATAGGTAGGTCCTGGTTAAAGGACATACCCTGTTAGAAGTCTTTTACAATGTGATCTTTGTTAAGGAATCGACCTTGCTAAGAGTCCAGCCCTGCTAGAGGCAATAGCCCTGTTAAGGGTGCACTATAGATCAACTTGATCAAGAGATTTGAGAGTTAAAGCCACCCTCAGATTCTCCAAACCTCACAACTTTAAGAGTAAGACAATTTTGATCTGAAACTGCTTCCAGCATACAACCACTGCAAAGAAAGCTCCATCTTGTACCCAAATGCACAACTACCGTTCTCCAAACGGTACCAATGCAGCCTTAAGATCGCATTCTCTTCTGCAATCTATATCTTATATATTTTCCAAGGATCTCAATCCTGATATACAAGTTACAACAATTAAATCTGGGTCGGCCTATATAGGATAAATCTTATTTACAAAATACAAATAGACCCATGCGAAGATGTACACGACACCTCTTACAATGTTACAACATAACAATTACATCAATTAATCATCCAGATCCATAAATCAAGCTCGCTCATCAAATTACTTGAGACGTGTTCCAAGTCGTCCTCCAAATAGGTCTTTGCCAATACACACGCCATAGCTGACGTCATCTATAAGATCAAAACTCTTTATGATTGCAATAAGCTCTCCAGCCAGTGTCCAACACGAACCTATGTTCACTCATCATGACTTAAACAACCATGAATGCTATCCACAAAGTTCTGCAATCAACTATGTGAAAATCACAGTTTCTGTTTCCTGAAAAATAGTCATTAGTAAATCAACCATAACTTTGTGAGATCAATTCATAAGCATGTGCGATCATAGCTAGTGACCCAAGACATCATGTAGATTCCCCACCTAAGTTTGCACGTGCTAATTCACTGTATTGTGTTTGTACAATTCTCTGCAACCCTTCTGCAAGCTTTTTTGAATAACCAGTTAGTAACATATGTTGTCATCAATGACAAACACGGAGTACCAGCATCCAGATAGTCTTCCAACAATCTCCCAAACATATTGGAATGCAACAACTCCAATCCAACTTTCAACAGAGCTCTCTTTCAACAGGCTGGAAAATATATGAAATCGATAAAATATTGAAGATTTTTTCTTCAAAGGATTTGTGAGGATGAAAACCCTCATGAATGACATTCTCTTCGATGTTGAGAGACATAGTTAAGAGGATCGCTAAGGGATTATTGTGAGGTAATTTGTATTTGAGAAAATATTACTCTTTTTGCCATCAAACAATTGCTAGGAGAGTTCCAACTTCATTGTTGGATCTATTAAAGGGGTTTGTATTGCACAAATATTTAGGTGAAGGTCGTTTGCATCGTTTGAGAAGATTACTACATGCTGTATAAATCAGGAACAACCCAAAAGTAAGCTGCGTTAGTTGAGGAAGAGGTTTTTGGGGCCGTACAAGTCTCAAGATTTAACAGTTAGTGCCATTTCTGCCTATACACATCAACATTCATTTGTAACAGTTTGAAACACCTGAGACTAGGCCCTACAAGCTAAGGAAGTGCTGCAGGGTTGTTGTACAGGTTTGTAGCAGTTGTAAGTGTGTTGTACATGTCAATGAGAAGGCTGTATCAAGTCTGAAACTGAGTTCTGGGCAGTGTTTTGGTAGGCCTTTCCATTGTTATGATTGTTTGGATAGGATGGGCAATGAAAATGTAATGTTGGATTGAGTATTCAAGAAATGCAATGTAATGGTATTGCAATCAACATTAGAATCATAGTTGCAAGAATCAGACTCACCTCAGACTCAGCAAGTTGGATTTGGGCTCAGACTTGGACTTGGCAAGCTGGATTCGGGCTCGGACTTGGACTTGACGCCCAAACTCGACAAGGACTCAGAAAATTGAAAAACCCAAGAAATTCAAAGATTTTTAAGGATTTAAAACTTTTTTCATGCATCATTCAGTCAATTAACATCAAAGACACAATAATTGAGATAAATAGAAGCTACTTTGCACACATACAAAAGTTTACATTGATCACATAACTATAAATGCGAATTTCTGAAGGAAATAAGTTAACTGTTAAACTAGTTACTAAATAACACATTAGAAATCTAAAATATAAATAGTGTCACCATCAAAAGTCTACAATATTCATAGAATATGAAATCCGTGGAATCAAAAGTTCAAAACATATATCGAAATAAAAGCTAGAGCTTAGAAGACTAAGGCCCCATGTCTTCCTGCGTGTACACCTAAGAAAGGTCATGGAAGATTTTGCAACCATCTTCTATCCTTGTGTTTGAGGCTCAACCTCAGTGGCATCCTCATCATCCTCATCCTCATAATCCTCATCATCCTCAGATCCCTCACTCTCAGCCTCAGGGTCCTCCACTGGGTCTCCTCGCGCTCTAGCCTCCTCCTGTTTGCTATTGCCTCTGCCTCTCGATCCACCTGATCAACCCATTACAAAAATGAAGAAATGCAACTCAAACAATCAACAATCAACAATCAATATATGAGAGCCAATCGATTTGCAAATCTATTTTCTAAAATCCCTATATTCTTCTCCCAAGCCTTTTTTCTCTCTTCTAAGTGTTTACAAATGATGGAATGACCTTTTTAGGTTTTAGAGAAGGCATATAACACAAAAAACAATGATTAAAAATAATTTTAAAAAATATTTTTAAGCTTTTTAATGACTGTTGGACGCGGCAGTCTAGAGGACATGACTCGCCGAGTCTATCGAGTCCTCGGACTCGGCGAGTCTTGCAGGATTCGGCTAGGACTCGGCTGAGTCTGCTTGCCAAGTCAAAAAGACTCTACAAGCCCGACTCGGCTCGGGACTCGCAAAGTCCTGTATCTTTGATTAGAAAATAATGTAAATCTGAACAATGTTCTTAAATCTGATTGTTATTACTGTCATAGACTTAGTGAATGAAATATAGTGTTCTTCATTTTGGCTGATTTGGTATCAAATTGCAAATTTCAAACTTTCAAACAAAGGGAGAGTGAAACAACCATTTACATTTGCAAACTAAGAATAAATCAGATAACTTAAATCAGGTTGCAAGCAAACTGTTTGACAATATTACAGCGAGTGGAAAGGTAAAATAGTAGGTCTAGAACAAGGGGTGTTCTTACATTCTTGCATTCTAGGAGTACATTAGATCTTCCTAAACCCTTTCCCTTTGTAGTTTGTTTGGTTAGAAGTTGAAGTAGTTGATGTCCATTGAATGAACAACGTAAGTCCCTTTGTGATACCAACATATCACATCAATACAACTGAGTGAAAGTACACAATAAGAAGGAACCTTGGGGTTGTCTCATTTGATCACACAATCCATATACATTGTTTAGCATATGAGCTTCCTTGTTCAAGAGGGTGTTGGAGATTTGGTATTTCATTTGGAATACTAAGTATTCGATTCTGCATGTTGTAGTGGCATAAAGCTCACAACATTGATTGTCAATTTTATTATTTTAATATTGAACAATAAATATCTATCATAATGTTAGAGTTTGATAAACGAATAGTGTAAGTTTCTTTTTAATATTTTTTTAATTGTAGTCTTGTTTATTATATGTATGTTATGTGGTAAAATGAATTAAATTCCTGCTTTAGTCTAAAAATATGTATATATGTATGCTTATAATAATTTTTTTGGTATAGATGAACCTAAAACGAACCCAACCCCATTTTTTACCATATTAGCGTACCAAAATTCCCATACAAAATCAATTTGGTAACTTGGATTTATTATTATAAGGGGAAGTTGCATTGGTGGTTGTAACTCAACTTTTAAACTTAACTAATGTGGTATATAGTCTAACATATTATATCTAATGGCCCCTTAATGATGACATTGGAGACAACTCCAATTTTGTCCTGAAATTCGACAAAGGGAATAGGACCAAGAGTTTAGGTCATTAGATTAATAGTTTTCTCTTGAGATTTGTAGTAATGGAGAGAAATATCATCAACATCAACCACTTACCAAACATATTGAAAATGAACCTCATGATGCACTAACTTCAAGACTCGTTGATAGTCACAATAATTTGGATTTGATGTAAATTAAGTTATAGGTCACTAAAAAATCAACATTAAAATATTGCTTTGCAAGTGGTACTAACAAAAAAACCCAAAATTTCATTTGGAGGAACAACTGGCATGTAAATGGAGCATTGAGCGGGAAAGGAGAAATTCAAATTTCAATTTCGAGCAAGGGAGGGAATGGAGGAAATGGCGCTGGTTCATCGGGGTCTGGAAGTCAACAGGAGGAGACTGATGCGAACGGTGAGCAAGGAAAGATTCCTGATGTCGGGATGGGGCCTGGGGACCTGGGTGGGGGTCCTAGGCCTGAAGTTTCTGCACAAAATAGGACGGATCATGTCATGTCTGTCAAAAACTAGTCAGGGCTTTTTTGGCGTTAAGCCAGCGGGTAAGTCTTTGCCCCTACCTGTGAAAAATATTTCTAACCTCGAGCAAGGTTCCTTTGCTATTACCATTCCAGATCAGATAATTGATTTTAATATTTCAAGAATGGTTAACTCTCTTGTGGGGTGATTTCTTGGAGCCCGTCCTAACATCGAGGTGGTTAGGGCTTTTGTCAAAAGGAAATGGGTCTTGAAAGGTCAAGTTGAGGTGGCGGCTCTGCCTAAAGGCTGTTTATCCTTTTCCTTTTCTTGTGATGAAGAATTAAGGAATTCCTTGTGTAATGGTTCATGGGTGATGGGAAAACACTCCATGATTCTCCATAAATGGTGTCGAAACCTCAATATGCAGGACGATTCGAATGTGCAGGCTCCGGTCTGGGTGAATCTACCGGGTCTGCCGCTTGAGTTTTGGGTGGAAGATGTTTTTAAGGGGATAGCTAATGTATTTGGTGAGCTTTTATCTATGGATCCTGTGACGGTCTCTAGGAGATGCCTAACGTATGCCAGGATATGTGTGGGGGTTCATCAGGGAGTGGACATGCCAGAGTCTATTACAGTCCAGTCCAAATTGGGTTCTTGGGTCCAAAAGATTGAGTATTAGTCTACACTGTTTGCATGTTTCCACTGCAAAAAAACTGGACATTGGGCTAAGCAATGCCCAAAAAAAATACCCCAACCAAAGAAACAAGAAAAGGTGTGGGTGAGAAAATCAGGGTTTGAAACGAACTCCATTGGGAAGAGTGCCAATGGTAAGATAGAAGGAAAGATGGAGGAGAAGGGCATTCTTGGAGAAGGAAGTGGAACTTCTCCCTCAGAAACAGGGCAGAGTAAGGATATTAGCACGAAAATAATCGCTGGAGTCCCTCAAAGGAGAATTGAGGATTCCTTTGCCGAAGAAGTGCAGAGCAGGTCAAAGGGTAATACGGAGGATAAGGAGGTTTTTGATGCAAATCTGATTGAGAGAGAAATGTCAGGAGGTCATACCAACAAATTATCATTGCAAAGGAATGATGAAATCTTCCAGGATGCCCAAAACTGTGCCATTCTTGGTTATTCTGATGATTCTTCTCAAAAACCTGTTTCTACTCCTACTAGATCAGATAAGAACTTATCCCTTGTAGCTAAGACAACAATATGGGATGATGAGGTGGACATTGATGCTGCTTTATTGGGGTGTGATGACCTGACTGAAGATGGATGGACAGATGTGGAAAACAAAAAGACAACGAAAAAGAATATCCAAAGGTGATTAAGGATGCTACGATATCAGCTAGAAGCACTAGAAGTAGCAAAAATGGAGATGTGGGAGCCATTCATGTCTCCCCAGGAAGGCCCTCAAATCAGAGAAGAAGAGCGTTAGAGGCTAGCAAGAACATAGTGGATGGAAGTCAAAGAACCATCCTAGAGTTGGGACCTTTCCACAAGCAATGAAGATAATTTCTTGGAATGTAAGAGGGTTAAACAACCCTCATAAGCAAGATATGGTCAGAAACACGATCAGAGATAATAAACCAGACATTGTTTTACTTCAAGAGACCAAGATGTCTAAGGATAAAATTGAGAAGCTCTGTTTTTTTAGCAATGGTAAGTCGTTAGGTGGTGATGCTGATGGGGCGTTTGGAGGTATTGTTATTATATGGAACTGTAACATAATTAGGGGGGAGGTTATTTCTCAAGGTAATAATATGGCCAATGTTAGATTTTGGCATATCAAGGATGGTACCTCTTGGGTCTTGACCAACATCTATGCTCCCAATACTAAATGGGGGAGAAAATCTTTTTGGACTGAAATTTTTAGAAAAAGGAATGACTTTACTGTTGAAGGGTGGATTATAATGGGAGATTTTAACACCCCTTTAAAGGAAAATGAGAAACTAGGAGGGAGCCAACCAAATCTGGACAACAGAACTGATCTTATGGATTTCATTGATGGTCAAGCTTTATACGACATCGATTTGCAGGGGATTAATTACACCTGGACCAATAGGAGATCTGGCAAAGATCTCATCCTAGTTAGGCTTGATAGGGCACTGGCAAGTAATGACTGGTTTCAAAGTTACTCTTGCACTTTATCGACTTATGTTAGAGCTGGCTCAGATCACTATTCGATCACCCTTATTGCTGAGCCTATTGGTTTGAAAAGGAACTTCCCTTTTCGTTTTGAGAAAATGTGGACTATCCATCCTAATCTTGAAAAACTCATTGAGGAGTGGTGGAATATTAGGATTGATGGAACGGCTATGTTCAAAATTGCCAAGAAACTAAAAATTGTTAAGGACAATATTAAAAAATGGAACAAAGAGACCTTTGGGAATATCTTTACTAATAAAAGGAAAATTGCTGAGGAGTTGAAGGAAATACAGGACAACATTCAGAAGGATGGGTATATCATCTTTTCTAAAGATGAGGAAGAAACTAAACTTGTGGAATATCATGATATCATCTCTAAAGAAAGCTTTTGGAGACAAAGGTCTAGGAAAATCTTTTTGAAGGAAGGGGACAGAAATTCGAAGTATTTCTTCATGACTACTATCAAGCACAGAATGGGCAATAAAATTTCTAGACTGAAGATTAATGGCGTCATTAGTGAAAAAGAGGATGAGTTCAAAGGAGAAGCCAGCAAGTTTTTCTTTGATCTCTTGAAGAAAGCTGATAATCTGGACAGGGATCGCCAAAGGGAGTTGATTGATTGTATCCCCAGCATTTTGAATGAAGAGAAGAACAGAGCTATTACTGCTATTCCTCCAAAGGATGAGATTCATAAGGCTGTCTTTTCCTTCGAAGGAGACAGCCCCCGGCCCTAACGGTTATCCTCTCTTCTTTTCATAAATATTGGCACATTGTTGAGGAGGATGTTGTTAATGCTGTCAAAGAGTTTTTTTGCTCAAGAAGGCTTCTTAAAGAACTTAATGGTACCTTTATAGCTTTGATCTCAAAAAATGTGGGTGCTGATAGTTTGGACCAGTTCAGACCCATCAACTTATGTAACTTTGTTTACAAGATTATTTCAAAAGTCCTTACCTCTAGAGTTCTTTTATTCCTTCCTTCCCTGATTTTTGGACAACAAAATGGTTTTGTCCTAGGAAGGAAAATTCTGGACTCGATCATTTCTGTTCATGAAAACATCCATTCCTTGACGGTGTCTAAAAAGGAAGGTTTTTTGCTGAAGCTGGATCTGTCAAAAGCTTATGATAGGGTTGATTGGGATTTTTTGAAGGCTGGTTTAGAGGCTTTTGGTTTCAATAAGAGAAGCAGAGATCTCATTCATTGTCTTGTCTCTTCGGCCACCTTCTCGGTGCTCGTGAATGGCTCTCCTACTCCCTTCTTCAAGTCTTCGAGAGGTCTTAGACAAGGTGATCTGCTGTCTCCTATCCTGTTTATTATAATGGTTGAGTGTTTGGGTAGATATATTGGTTGTTTGGTCTCAAAAGGTGAGTTTGTTGGTCTTCAACCTTCCTCAAAAGAGCAAATTTGCTCCCACTAGCAGTTTGTGGACGATTCTATAATTATGGGGGAAGTCTCTGTCAAAAATGGTAAAAACATCAAAAAGGCCTTAGACAATTATGGTGCTGCTACTGGACAGATTATCAATTGGAACAAGAGTTCTATTTTCTTTATTAATGTTCCCGAACGAAGGCAAGAAAAGATTAAAAGGGTGATGGGTTGTGAGGTGGGTTGTCTTCCAGGATCCTACTTAGGGATGCCTCTATGCCTCAAACCTCCTGATTCTTTTTGGAGCTCGATGATAGATAAATTCCACAAGAGTTTGGCTGGTTGGAAGGGTGCTCTTCTCAGTCAGGCTGGTAAAATCCTTGTGCTTAAGGCTACTCTCCAAAGCATCCCTCTCTATGCTTTAAGTATTTTTAAAATCCCCAGGAAGTTTGCGGAAGCTATCGAGAAAATTCAAAAGAATTTCTTTTGGTTTGGAATGGAGCATAAGAAGAGAATGGCTCTCATTGCTTGGGAAAATTTCTGCAAACCTGTTAAGAAGGGGGGTTTAGGTCTGCAAAGATTAAGAAGTATGAATGGTTTTCTTCTAGCTAAGCTTCTTTGGAGATTGTTCAAGACTCTGGGAGAATGGAGTACTATCTGGCATAACAAATATAACAAGGACAGTAGTAATTTCCAAAATTTTCTGTTTCAGGAAACTATGCAAGGTGGTTCTGTCATTTGGAACAATGCTTTGAAAAAGGAGTTGATTAAGAAGGGTGTGAAATGGAAGGTTGGAAATGGTAAGACTATCCTTTTTTGGGATGATGAATGACTTTTGGATCATCCTCTTAATTTTGACTCTAATTGGAAGGATAAGATGCTGCAATGTAAACTGGTCTTTGGAACTCATGTGGCTGATTATTGGGAAGGGGACAACTGGACTGATTTGTCTAGCTCTTAGGAGTTTGAACAAAATTTTGAATGCTGTCTTCCTCATTGATGAAGAGGATACTTTAATCTGGAGCTATAATTCTAATGGTTCTTTCTCAGTCTCCTCTTTGTATAATCAGAATTATGAAAACTGCCTTGAACCTTGTTGGGCGAAAGCTTGGTTTAAAGGCTTAACTCCTAAAATTTATGTTTTTTTCTGGTTCTTATTGCAGGATAAGATTTTGACTATTGATAATTTGTGGAGAAGGGGCTTATGCTTAACTAATAGGTGCTGTCTTTGGAAGAATGATGAGGAGACCATCAATCATATGACAGTTCATTGTGCCTATGTTCAAATAATCTGGGAGAAGTTTTTGAACTTGATGAATATGGAGTGGGTCTTTCCAGAGGGCATTCAGGAGCTTTTCACTTCTTGGAGACCTCCTAGTAATAATAGCTTTATGATATCTATGTGGACCTTTCTGTTACCCTATATCTGTTGGGGGGTTTGGAAAGAAAGGAATGATAGGATTTTTAGAAACAAGGAGTCTAGTTGTGTCCCGATTTTCTACAAAATTAAGAGAGCCTTGATGGAAAACATATGGCTGACTAATAATTATCAGGAACCAAAAGATGCTTGGGAGGTGAAAGTCTTCAAAAATTGGAAGTTAGAGGGTATGAAGGATCAAAAAATCAAGAGGAATTTGACGAATGAGGCCCGATGGGATTGTCCCCCAAATGGCTGGATGAAAATCAATTTCGATGGTGCCTCCAAGGGTAAGCCAGGGATTGCTGGTTGTGGTATTGTTATCAGAGATGAAAACGGGATTTACAAAGGTGCTAAGGCAATTTCTATTGGTTTCAATTCTAACCATGTCGTTTAGGCCACTGCTGCTCTTTATGGTCTCATGTTGGCCAAGAGGAAAAACTATAGGAAAGTGTGGGTTGAAGGGGACTCCCTTAATATTATTAATTGCCTTAATAATATTACGATCCCTTCATGGACAATTTCTAATATCATCAATAAATCTAAAAATCTAATTATGTCTTTTGACATGTGTGTCATTACCCACAATTATAGGGAGGCCAGCTCAGCGGCTGACTGGGCTGCAAATGTGGTGTGTCGGAGTCAGATGGATATTGAATGGGATGACAGGACTGTCCTTCCCTCTGAAGGGTCATCATTAATCGATAGGGATCGATTTCAAAGAAGGCAAAAAATACTCAATGAAGATGACATTAATGTGTAATAAGTGCAGGGATCCGTGCGATGGAGATGAATGGCCTAGTGGTGATTATGATGTGATCATTGCCTTTATTTCGCATGTTTTATGGGTTTTTTTAGGCATTAGAGAGCACGATTGTAACTTCAAGCTTAAGAAATAGGGCTTTGTGAGAAACTTCAAGATTTGGATATTTTGCAGTAGCAGAGCCATGGGAGGTCGCAAGAAGAGGCGTGAGCCGGGAAACTGCAAGGAGTGGAACCAAAATCCGGAGGTTTGGAACGTTGTGAAGAATGGGGGAGTGGCGGATTATCTGGAGAGACTGCATGGAAGCAAGCCTATTGTTACTAGACAATTCCTCAAGACCTGGAACAAGGGCAAAATTATGGTGGGAACGCAGTGTATGGAGATAACAGAGGAGATCATTACTGAGGCAACGGGTCTCAAAATTGAAGGGATCAATTTTTACAAAGACACGAAGGTTTCAGACAAAGCCCTCGAGGTTTTTGTGGCGTCGGAGCAGGAAAGGAAGCGAATGGTAAAGATTGACAACTCTTATTTCAGTCCTAAGCGCATTTCTAGACCGTGGAGGTTGGTTCTTTTTGTTCTTATTAGCTACATTACGCTGGATGGGAGGTACACTAAAATCTATAATCATCATCTAATTCTGTTGAATCATTTCAGACATGGGATTAAAGTTAATTTCCCCTTCTATCTTTTGAGTTCTTTGGATGCTACTATACATAGTTTGCAGAAGGACCCTGAGGGTGACCATGCCTGTCATGAAGGCTTGATGGTTTTAATCTACGATGTGTTAAAATCCAAAAAGGTTGAGATGTCCCGGTTCAATTGGAAGGCCCTTGAAGATTATGACACTGATGGCAAGGACTCGGAGGAGCCCTTTGTGGAGGATACTGAAAATGAAGAGGATGAATCTGTTCAACCCAGCAAACCCTCCAAGCGTTGTGGCTCCTCGTCCAAAATGAAAAAATGGAAGGCCAAGATTGAGGATTCGGTTACAGAAATGGAGATTGAGGAAGAGGAAAGTAGGGATGACAGTGTGAAGGGGAAGGGTAAAAAGGATATGGAGACTATTGGGAGCCACACCAGAGCCAAGAACAAGAATAAGAAGGTGGGTAAGAAGGTTGTCATCTCTTCTGATGATGATTCTTCCTCATAGGAGAAGGCTGAGGAAAAATAGGATAAGCTGTCGGAGAATGAACCTAATAAAGGGCATTATGATGACTTAGACCAAAATGTACTAGTGGACGAGAATATCATGCAAGACATTGCCCAGGATGTGGCCAATATTGAGAAGGACAGAGCGGACAAAGACAGGGGTAGGGCAGGGAGCTCTAAGGAGGTTACTGCCTGTGTAAATAAGGACTTTGATAATCTGGGTTGTGCTGCTTTCTTTAATAACCTTAGCACTATGAAAAATGACATCAATACTATGAAAATCCAAATTCAGCAATTTCAAAGGCAAGTTGGGGCTCTTGGCAAAATGAATTTGGGAGAGAAGACTATGGGATAGAGTATTGATGAGCTGAAGGAGGTTATTGGCAGTGCTGAGGGGATAACGATTCTGACGAAGAAAGTCACTATAATGGAGAACAAAATGAAAGAGGTGGAAATGTTGAAAGGTGGAAACCTGCTTAAGACAATGGATAAAATGGAGAGCAGTATTGTGCGTCTGGAGAAGACTATTGGCAATATTGCTAAACAGAGTTACTCCATCCTTAAGGCCTTGTCTGAGCATGTCAGAATCCTTGTGGACAAGATGGAGTAGGGTAAAGGGGAGCAGGTGCCCATGGAGGTCAAGGAGGGTCAAGGACCCAGTAAAAGGACCAGATCGAGCTTCAAAAAGATGGAGATTCACAAGAACAAAGATCTTGAGGAACTTAAGGTGTCCTCAGCAAATATGCAGATGTTGGCTGATCAGGCAACTGAACTTATGAAGACTATCTAGTTGGTTTTTTGCTGTCCTGCTGTCTTTTTGCTGTCCTCTTGTAATGTCCCTAGTATTTCTGAAATATTTCCTTAAGAATAAACCTGCAAGAAAGACGTTAGCAACAATAATATGGACAAATAAATATGAATAAATAACTAATCAATTACCTATCTACCCCAACTATTAACCCCTCCAAAAGGAAGTCTACCAGGTCGGGCTCAAAACCTTAATAAGGACCCTTGTGTCCTTTGATTAGATCTTGCCGTCGTCCTTTGGAGCGCATCCTTAGGGACTTCTTGAGCAAAGTCTGCCAGGTCGGGCTCATGACCTTATAAGGATCTTTTATAGTCCTTGGCCCAATCTTGCCGTCATCCACTGGAGCGCATCACTCAGGGCTTATAGGCTGACCATTGGTCCATTCCTCTTCTTGGAAGAGGTTTTCTCTATCATCAGTGTACATTGGCTTAGTGGAGGTCTTAATCCCCCTTGAGAGTTCTTTTCCATTACTTTGTCAATAATTACTTTTGATAAGAAAATTACTTTATTAATAATATCATTAATGAATCATCATTCATAAATCTGAAGTGAACTCATAATATTATTTATGAATTCAAATTATGCTATTTTATATCTTGTAAGTTTTTGAATGATTAACCGGGATATATATATATATATATATCCAAATTATATTATATATTAAATCTGAATCAATAAAAGAATCTGAATTATATTTATATATTAAATCTGAATCAATAAAGAATCTGAAATAACATAAATAACACACACATATATATATAAATAAAATACTTACAAAATAATTATATTGCTGTCGAATTTCTCCTTTATTTTCATGATCGAATTCTCTCTTTATTCTTCCCTTATCGATGCCTTTCTGATCCATATGATCCATACCAAAATATATCTTCTGAATATATTCATGTATGTATATATATGTACATATTTCCATATTCTGATATATAAATCAGATATACACTGTAAATATAATTCAGATACATATGTTATATATATTACTGATATTAATATATGTTAGACTGCATATTTAGCTTCCTGATCCCAACGACATTCAGATATAATATTCTCAGACGTATTCATACACATTATATACAGCATGCTATGCTGTCCATACGCTGCTTGCCAGCTGTGTGTTATATTTTATTTACTTCCTGATGAACACCCATTCTCTTCTTTTCTTCCCCCCTTCCCCTCTACTATAATATTGATGTTTCATATGTATCTTGCGAGAGGGGTGACTAAGAGATGCGTCTTTTCAAATAGCCATTTGTATTTGTTTTTGGCTTTAACTCGTATTTACGTGTTGTGTCCTATTAACATACTTTGCTGACTGTATAACCTAAGGTGCCGACTGGATGATTTGGTCTTCAAATCTCTTGTTGTTTGGTGTTCAATGCATTATTGAGTATAGATATGGTAGTCGCCCAACCGCTTGCACTTCCTTGTATCACGTTGCTCTCCTCATTGGAATTTGATAGCCACGTAATGTAATTAGCTTCATGAGTTTAGTTGATCTGCCGCTTTGACCATTGATTCCATTATTACGATATCAATTGGTGATCTGACAGGGATATCATCTTTGTACATGGTTTCGAGACTTGGCCACGTTGTGTTTGACTACCTCATATGATATATAGGTAACCTCATATGTGAACAATCCTCCTACGATGTTAAGGTGATTCGATTAGCATTCTATGTCTTCATATGGTCTCTGTTTCTAATGACTTAAACAATCGCACGAAGTAAGATGATCTCCTTGGGATATTATAAATTTATCTTAATATTAATAATTAACATTATCTTGATTAAGATTAATATTATATTAATGATTAAGATTAGTATTATAATACTATAATATTCTATCTTTTATTATTCTATACTATTATAATAATATTATTTATTTATTTTATAATTTTGTTATTATATAATATATTATATGAATAGTATATATTAATAATATTCTGTTATTATTAATTATTTATATTATAATCATTATTATATTATAAATTATTATTATAAAGTTTAAGTTCATATATATTCAATATTAATACATATTAAATCTATTTATATACTCATTAAAATATTATTATAACTATGTTATCTCATTTATCTATTTATCTTTATTGCCATGATTAGAGGGTTAATGAGGGACATGACACCTCTTCTCTCTGTTTTTTGGAGGACTTGTTAGTTTTTGGTGTCTCTTTGTTGTGCTGTTGTACTGTTTCTACTGGGCTTTTAATGCTTTATTTGTAATCTTGCTGTAAAAGGTTTCGGGTCCTTTCAAAACCTGATTTTACGTAATCAAAACAATTGCTTTGTACTCTATTTTAGTGGAAGATAAAACTACAATATTTTGGAGCTTATTCTACAATGAAACAATTTGAAAGTCAAAGGAGAAAATGTGGTTATTTGTTGATCTTAGAGAATCAATTGAATTAGTTGGATCATAGCCCATATATATTGTCATCTTGAAATCATCTGTTCTTTGATAGAAAATGCTAGGACAAGAGTAAATTTGACATAGTTTAATGCTTGTTTTGTTGCCTAGCAACTAGCAAGATTTGGTTGGACCAAAAATTAGGACTTTCTATGTGATAGGCTTATTGTGCTTGTTGATGTTCTACAAGAACTTAAGAAATTGACAAATCAACTTATCAATGCTAGGTACCTAAAACCTTGTAGGCTGCACCATGAGACCTATTAATTTCCATTCAAGAAGGTGCTCATCACATCTATTTGATACGCCTTCAATCAAATTGAGCTTCTTTGGAGAGAAGCAATTAAGTGACAATGTTTGCATTACAAGCAAAACTTTTCTCATTGTCATCCTCTCTTATTATGAATAGCCTTTTATCATAAGACGAGCCTTGTACTTTTCCAAAGTATTATTGACTTTATATTTGATCATGTGACTATTTGCATCCAATGAGATTTTTACTTGGGAGCAATTTGTTTGACTTGTAGTTATGCTTTTTCATTAGAGTATCATATTAAATTTACATTATTCCAATGCTCAAAGTTGTAAGCTCTTAAATCCCTAAAGGTATGCTTCTTTTCAGCTTTAAGGGTGTCAAAATTAGGGAGGAAGGACTTCACACTTTGTTCGGGCAGGGTAATTTTGAACCTTTATTAAGGTGGGTAAGTCCTTCAACTTTTGGCTCTACCATGCCAATCGGGCCTTTCCTAAGTTTCTGTTTCAGATATAAGCATAGTTAACGAATACATGCCTTTACACAAACCATGTCCAATGCATAGGATACTCCTATTAGTCTGTCATTCCATATCTGTATGCTATTTTGACAATACAAGTTCATGCACCTTTATAAATTAGAGGAGCCACCACATTAACTGTCTAAGGGTGTGTTCCTTATAGTTCTTAATGCAGTAATGTACATCTAGATGTAATGCGATTGGACTGACACAATATGGAATGCAGTTAAATTTGATTTGTTTTGTGTGTTGGTGTTATGGGAGGTTGAGCATGAAGAAAATGGGTGCTTATATTTAGCTCAGCGACAAAGTTCTATTTTAAACATAAAAGGATGCGATAGTTGGAATCCACTTAAGAATACCTTTGTGAAGATGTCATTGAAGACTACACCTTCAAACCCTATACACAAGCTAGGCTTTATGAATACAAACAAAAAGATGAATGAAATTAAAAAGCATTAAAAGAATCTAACCTATTAATCCATGAATAAACCCACACATTTCTTATATTACTTTGAAAAGATACCTTACAAAATCTTTGCAAGGATGTGACAGTCCCTTGGTTGGCTAATTAATCAAAAGTTACACCCATAAATCTACAGAATACTGATGGAGACATTGTAATAATGTTAAATTTGCGCTTTTGATTCATTCTTTAGAGATTACAATATCTCACTGCTCATTTAGGATAAAACGTAGAAAAATATCTTCACTCTTTGATGGAAATTGAAACCCTAATGGCTTGCAACCTTTTTTCCTTTTGTTTTTGCTTTGCAATCAATTTTCTCATCCTTTTAACCTTGAAAATATGGATATATATACCCTTTGGTACATTTGTCCAACATTGGAAAGGGACAAAGTTGCCCACCATTGTCGAGGTTGCCCATGTATTTGTTGTCAACACCCTCAGTTCTGTATAGAAAAGTCCCTCCTTAACGGTGTTTAGCAGTACCTAAGGCATGTGGGGCTTTTCCTTTTCTGATCACAATCATCTTGCTCATTAATGGTATCCTTTGGTTTTGGTGTGTAGGGCAAGGAAGAATCAGAAAGTCCATTTGAGTTGCCATACATAGTTTAAATGGTCAGTACCATATAAACGTTGAAAATTATATCTTTCTATACCATCCTTTCAAAGTAGGCTAGATTTTATTTTCTGTTACTAAATGTAAACCTAACAAAATAAACATTTTTAATGTTATATAATATCATAGAAGCAAATATCATTTTTGAGAATTTCTCAGCAAACCAAATTATAAAGATATTTTCAGTATATTGAGATAAAATTGGGAAACAACCTATAAATTTTTTGCTAGGGTTAGGTTAAGGGTTAAAGTTAGGAAAAATATAAAAAAATTGCAATTAGATTCTTTTATGAATTATACCCACCCATATTCTTTTGAAGAAATCTTTGACTTAGAACTATAAGTACCTCACAGTCAAGATGGCGGATGATTTTGGGATGACTCACATAGTTCTGTATGAATGAGATCTCAATGTTTAAATAATAATGTTTCTTGTTTCTCCCTTCAATTGCAATGTAATGATTTGAACTTCTTGAATCATCCTACCCATCATAGGTTTCCTTACTTTGATAAATGGAGGAGTTAATGAACGAAGTTTGAGAAGATTGGATGATGCACATTTGAATTTGTATGCTTGTATTTATTATTGTATGGAGAAGTTACATTGGTGGTTGTAACTTTTATTATACGTTTTCTCTTAGACATTATTAATGTTGTGTTTTTACATCCTTATAATATGCTGAATGCCTAAAGGTAAGAAGCATAGTCTAAACATTGTCTACCATTAAATTACATTGTATCTAGAGCACACTCCTAATATTCCTGGAGGTGGAGAAATGTGTTACAGTTCATGGTACTTGATGGATCAGATCTATGATGGAATATGATCTCAAGTAGGTGAAGAAGAAAATGTAGGGATTCAATAGGGACTGATAAGGTGCCACTGAGCATCTTTTTTTTTGAAGGATTTGGAGTTCCTTTGAAAATTCAATAGTAAAATTTGTGAAGGTTTTGTTTTGATAACTAATCTAGATACATATAATATCCAATGTTTTCAACACAAAGAAGTTACATAGGGAAATGAAGTGAAAGATTAAGTTTCTTTATTTATTTTATTCTAAGTTGAAATTATGTGATAATGGAGTTTTTTAGAGGTGTTGAAAATCTTGGTTATACTAAGGCTTGAGTGTTTGTGAGGCTACTTTGAGAAAATGTATAAAAGTGACTATACAAGACAAAAAACAAATTTAGTATGAGTGTCAACTAGCTATGCAATCGCAAAAGCAATTATGCCAATGACAATTCCTGGAGTGTTTATTATGGAAGAGATGTTGGCCATTAAATTTGTTGTTACTATAAATATTATTGTAGACACCCCAAAATTAACCATTTATTTCCTGATAAGTAGGAGATATTTTCCACAAGTCAAATTGTGATATTGCTATCAGGATTCAATTGTGTAGTTTTTGAGTCAAACTCATTGACCCATGTTTCATGAGTAGTGGTTCACAAAAGCCCATCTCTCATGATAATGAATGGAACACTTAGCACTCATTGCGTCTAGGTGATGCTCACACGGGTGAAGCATTGGACCTTCCCGGAAGGTCACCCATTGCAGTAAAGGTTTTACAAATGGGGTAGCAAGCTAAGTGGGCTTAACCTTGGAGGAAACTCCACGCTTAAGCACACTTGAGTTGGAGCCATACTAGGATGGGTGACGTCCCAAGAAGTCTTGATGCTTCACGCCTGTGAGCATTACCTAGATGCAACGAGTGCTAAGTGTTCCATCCATTCTCGTGACACCAATATTACATTATTTCCTACTCATAATTAATTAATGTAATTTTATTTTAATTATTCTTGTAATTGGTCATTTTTCGCTTTCTGCCATTAGTTAGATAATTTATCATTTAATTAACATCCATTCCCACAATTGATTAAGTGATTTGGTATTTAATTAATTACTCTCCCACTTTTGCTAAGGTTAATTAATTAAATTAAATTATTTAAATAACCATAGTTTCTTTTTAATATCTCCCACATTGATTAGTTGAATAATTAACTAAATAACCTTCATTAGGCCCCATTAGTATTTCTTCTATTTTAAAATTCCTAAAATCTCAAACTTGGCATCATGTGAGAAGTGTCCAACTCCCTTTAATTCTCCCACATGTGTGAGCATGGAACCTCAACTCATTCACTTGCTCACACACGTGTGAGCATTCAACCATGTAGGCTTGAAATCCACTCATGCTTCCGCCTTGTTGTAGTACCTTGCTCACATGTGTGTACATGATCTCCTCACACATGTATAGCCACCTTATTTCTTACATTTGTCCTAACTTCTAATATAGACACCCTACCTCTTACACGTGTTGCCACCCTATTTCTTACACTGATCCTAACATAGCCACCCAACCTCTTATATATGTGTGAGCACATATAGCTCTTACACCTATGGACACTTGTAAACTAGAATCCTTATATAGCTCTTACACCTATGGGCACTTGTCAACTAGAGTCCTTCCCCTTGTAGCACTTGTCATAATACTAAGATTTCAATCCATGCATCCCCTCTCATCAAATCCTGGTCATCTATCAACTTGACATCCTAGTCCTCTATTTTGGTCACCAAAAATCTATGAATAGGATGCCATTTCCTTCATCCCACACAAGATCATTATGCTAAACTAATGCTCGAATTTTGAGAACTAATTCCATCCTTATGCTGTTATTGTGCTAGTATACGGAGCAATCCACATCTCCAGACTACAGCTAAATATCATCTTATTGTGCAAATCAAGTGGAGCTTGAAGGTCTACTGCATTTTTGTCCAATCAGAGGAGCAAGGTAACATGATGTAAGGTTCCTTATATTGCATTTGATTCCTTGTTTTATGCTTTGTTTATTTTCCTTGTCCTGAATTCTAATCTGACATCAGCTGTAATAATTAAACCATTAATTAAAATAGTTTAGTGATTGTTGATTGTAGCTGGCAACCAATAAAAAATGCTGGAAGCATTTGTAAACTTATCAAAGGGACATTGCAATCAGCGAGAAATCCTGAAAGCAGTGATTGGCAGTCCTTAATGCAGATTAGTAGGCTTTAGGCCATTGTGTTCCAGTCCGATGGAATATGTTCTTTTCTTATATTTTCCTGAATAAAAAGCTTTTCCTCTTTTCTGTGTAGTTAATATGCCTAACTTTATACATAATTTGTTCGCCAATTATCTTCTTAACATGATTGCTTTTTAAGATATGAGCTTTGATCCATCAGGCATGTTTGTAACTTTATAGATTTATATGAAAATTTAGATAATATTTATTTCCTTATGAGATGCCTTCATATCATAAGAATTACTTTTTGTCCAGTGCAAGCAATTGGTTTGATTTGTTTACTTGTCTTTGATTCACTTTCTAGAGCATGTTAATTTTACAGGGTAATCCTAATTAGTGCTGGAATTGGCTTAAAGCAGGATATAATTAAGTGAACCTGGAGGCCAGGGCATCTGAATCTATTAATTTCTTTTCAAAAACTCTACATTTCTTGTTTTTTGAATCAGATGTAATGTTCCTGTTTCTCTGATGTTGACAGGTTATTGAAAAGGATGATGCAAGAGATAAACTTGAAGGATTATTGGCTGCTGGAAAAAGAGGGAAAGAAATGGTGAGCTGTCATGTTGATAATTTTTCATATGAAAGCTGAATTCGAGTCAGCAATTCCATTTGAGTTGCCTTACATAGTTTAAACAGTCAATACCATATGAACATTGAAAATTATTTCTCTGTCTATCATCCTTTCAAAGTAGGCTGTATTTTATTTTCTGTTACTAAATGTAAGCCAAACAAAATAAACATTTTTAATGCTATATAATATCATATAAGCAAATAGCATTTTTGAAAATTTCTCAGCAAACCAAAAGATAAAGATACTTTCAGCATATTGAGATAAAATTGGGAAACGATCTATAAAATATTGTGCTAGGTTTAAGGGTTAAAGTTAGGAAGAATATAAAAAATTGCTACGAAAATTACACTCTATTTATAGATTATTTTGAAAAATAAATAATTATTTTGTTGAACCTGCATTGAATTTGTTTTAAGTCACATTTCAGACCTTGTCATAGTCATCTATGTTGTTAGTGTCTCCACAAAGCCAATAAAATGAGCTTTCTAATGCATATATTTGGGCTTGAACAATAGATAAAGGATGAAAAATTCACCAAGACATTGAAATTGGTTGCTAGTTAGAGGTTGTGTGCTGATGAGAAGAGTAACATAAGTTTTTACAGTGAAAAATGCAAGGCAAAAATATGGCATGTGCCTGTTTGAGTGATAACATAAGGTTGAAATCATAAATTCATAGGTCTTCATATTGATGTGTGCCATTGTGATGGATGGCAAATTTATCAAAAATAATAGTTGCAAGTGCCATACATAGGTGCAGATTGAAATGAAAGTAAGGCAAATTTTCATGAAACAAAAGGTGGCTAAGTGGTTATTAGCACACTTTATCGTGAAGAGTTTCAAGTTTTAATATAGTTAAATTATAAGACAGTTGATGAGTTTGTGTCCCTTGAAAGGTGAATAATGAAACACAATCTTTAATACAAAGATTGAAATGTTATTGTAAATGCATGTTCTATTGTAAAAGAAAACCAATTTTTCGAAAGTCAAAAGTTGTAACACTATTAATAGGTGTGCATCATTGAAAGTAGCAAAATTTGTGAAGCAATAGATAGACACACACACGTCATAAAACGACAATTTTTCAAAAGTCAAAAATGCATTGTCGTTGACTAGTGTGACATTTAACAAGCTGGTTGGAGTTTTAATTTCAAAAGTGTGTACGCACAAATAATGTCACCCACTCATGAAAGATGTGATGTGATTTGAAAAACAAAATGGCAGATTGTTTCCATCTTAGGGTTTGGCTCTTAGAAGAAGCTCTGAAAATCCAAACAAGAGAAATAATCCCAACATGAGAAAATAAGCCTTGAAATGACCTTTTATAACATCCCCCAAAAACTTCTAGATGATTTTTCAAATTCTTGCTCTTTTTAATATTTTAAATTTTTTAATCCCGGGAATTAAAGCGACTTCATTAATTTCCTTTAATATTTCACTTAAGTCAGTTCATAAAATTAATTAATTAATTTAATAATATTACTTGTAAAATATTTTTTCAGATATTAAATAATTCACATTTTCCCGTCTTTAGCCTACAAGAATTAAATAAGCTTTTTAGCTGCTCTGTAAGACTTGACGAAAGACATTACAGTCCTTATGGGTTTCAAAAGCCGTCTTATGTACATCCTTCTCTTTAATGCTGATACCATGATAATTGGAATGAAGATCAAGTTTGATAAAATAAAGAATACCATTTAGCTCATCTTACAAATCATAATGACTGAGATTGAAAACTTACCTTTTATGTGCTTGTTGATCTTTCTTACAGACCATCACCATTGGAGAGGAATGAGCACTTTGACTATCCCTAATAATCTTGCCTCCCAACATTTCTTGTATCATCTTCTCATATCAACTTTTGGTACATATGAATATCTATAGGTTCTAGGGTTGGGTGGTTGTCTCCTTGGTTGAGTGGCATGATCATGTTCTCTATTCAAAGTCAATACTTTTCACATGTCTCCAAAAACTATCGAGTACCTATATATAATTGTTAGCGTAAAAATATTTGTTTGTTCCACTTTTGATGAAAACGATGACAAATTCACACCCATCCTTTTTAAGCATATTTTGCATTCGATGAGAGTTGGACCATTTGTGGACACTTTATATGCAACTCTCTTAGTTTAAATATCTTACCCTCTAAATGAAATCACATGAACTCCTAGAAGTTCATCTCAATTGTTTCCAAGGTAGTAAACCATTAGACTCTCAAAATGATGTTTGCTCCACCCATGGGAATAACCAACATTGGGTAATCTAGCTGATATTCTTTCATAGCAAGTTTAATACTATGGCATATTCTTAAAAGCTTGCTATTCCCCATCAACAATCATGAGTTGAAACTTTAATGTTGGATAAATAAAATGGTTTAGATGAGAAGCCAACTTACTATTAATGAAGTTGTGACTTGTGAGCGCTTCCTGACTTTATTAACACTACAACCCTTTCTTTTTTTAAGAAACTACTACATTGACTGTTTATGGATCGCTAATTCTAGAAAGTGCATGTCAAGAGATGGTTAGGTATCTCCCAATTCCTTATTTAGATCATCAATAGTTTTAGTAATTCTTTTTTCTCTTCTTCTTCACTAGCATCTTCAATGTGAAACAATTTCTTTTCAACACATTTATGTCCTCCACTATATTCTGTATAGTGAAAACATAATCCTATAGTCATTTTTTCTTCAATTTGTTGAGGAGTCAATCTAGTAGGTTGAGGGAATGATTGTGTTAAAGAGTTCTTCTCTTCTATTATTACACATCCTTGCTTTTGTTGGCCAATTTTTTTCCTCTAATTGTTTTGCCATAATCATTGATTGGGAGACAAAAGTTGCTCAGATTTTGGGTTCTTTTGTCTTGGAGTAGGCTCAGGTTTTGATATGATGCAGGTCTCGTGCGGTGCGGGTTTGCCCTAGGTTCAACCTTGGTGCGGCCTGGGCACCCAAATTCTTGGGCCACATTAGGGGAACCTAGGTAGTGGGCACTAAAAAACGGGCCCCACTTGCCAAAAACCTACATTTTCACCCAAAAAATGCTTTCCACCCTAATTTCACCCATATACCTTATCTTTGCTCATTCTATTAATCTTTCATGCATTTTTCTCCAATTTTTTTCTCAAGCTTGTTTCGAACGTTGCTGCATTTTCCTTCAAAGGTGAAGACTATAGAGGAGTGAGACACGCACCAACTGCTTAGGAATTGTTTGAGAAGGAAAATTTTGCAGTCAAAGGTGAGTGAATCTTTGTTGTTTTCAAGTTTTCAATGATTTTTCAATTTTTTAAAACTTTTTTGTAGGAAGTTTCAAATATTGTTTAAGTTTTGTATGCATATTAAGGGGTTATAAAGCTGATTTTTTTTTCAATTTTTTTCAATAATGTCTTGAGTTTTCTTTTTCATTTTAGGTTCTTTATTTAGACACAATGACTGGAAGTGGAAGTTCTAGTTTAGTTGCCTGAAAGAACCCTTATGAAATTGATGCAACTTCATCACTTTGGTGTTATACAACAATGATTTGCAAATGCTCGATGGTGGGAGTTATCTTTGTGGTGTAACCATTGCAACATAGAGTATTTGAGCTCATATGTTTGAGTTTAAGCTCACTTCTACGCCATCCCTAGAAAATGAATGAAAACTTGTTAGGGGTTTAGATAAGAAAGTGTTGCTAAAGGGTCTAATCCTGCAATATATTAAAGTATAGAGGAAGATGACATGAGAATCAACAAATCAAGATTAATAATCCACCACCTTCTAAACCAAAAATTGTTCCACAAAAAAGAGGCCTATTGTAATGTCCCCGATTTAGCAAGTGCCTGTGCTTGCTATTGTTAGTTCATTAATGCGATTCCCGTGAGTTGATGAAATGTTTAGGGGATCTTTGTGTGCACTTACTATTTTTAGTAAGTCAGTTTGTGGTTCCTATTTTAGGCAAGGCAGTTGGGTTTCGGTTTGATCTTCATTCTTCTTCAGTTGGGTTCATAATGTGCCTCCGTCTTCATATCTTATAGAATTAAGCTTGGCTTAATTTATTATCTTGTTACTTTATGTTCTAATTAAATAGTGTGTGCTTGACGCTTCAAGGCACTTAAGTGAGAAGTGTGTGTTTGAAGCTGGAGTTGGTGTATTGAAGAAGATTGAAGTTTTTCTTTAAAGCCTTGGACTTGCGAAAATGTGCATCATCTTATTATTATTAAACTTGGGAAATTTTGGGAACTTTCGAAATGCAATGAGAAGTGAGGGTTTGATGGATTTGGGAGAACGTTCATTCTCTTGGTCTGCGCATTGTGAGATGGTTACAATTGCCATCGAATGATGACATAGAATTCCAGCCATATTGAATACACAGCCGCAAGTTCTTGACAAAGCCGTGTTTGATAATTTTGGGCGCGAAAGTCAATATGGGAGACTCCAGCTTGGTCGCGGATGCTAGTTTAGCATTTGCGGGATTCACATAGATTGCGGAACAGGGACTATGAGCCAGCAAATCACCCTATCGCAGGGTTTGATAAATATTGCTAGGTGTAAGACCTTCAGCAGCACATTCCAGCAGTCGTGGGTTTAGTATACAGTTATCGGGTGCAAGAATTAATAATGTCCTCACTCCAGCAATCGCAACTCTTAGGGAAGTTGGCGTGAATACTTTCAGCTGGAGAATAAACATCAAATAATACAAAAGAAATAACAAGTGCCTCCATTGTTATTTAATTTTATATCAAGTTTGTGAGTTGTAAGAAATTGAGATATTTGACAGGAAGTTTCAATTTCAATATTTATGAATAATATGAATTAATAATGAGAATTCTGGTTGAGTTGAAAATTTATTTGTTGAAGCATTAGTTTAGAAATTGTCGAATTTCCCTAATAATTATCTTTGCAAGGAAAAGAGTTACACAGGCTCTTTACACCTATTAGATAGGGCCTTCAAAAATGAGATTAGAGAGGTTGCAAATCAAAGCATTGCTCATTGCATTTATGCCAATGGGATTCCTTTCAACCTTGTAGATCATCTTATTGGCAGGAGATGGTAAGTACCCTTTGCAATACACCTCCTAATTATGTTAGTCCTAGGTTTGAAAAGGTGCAAAACACTTATTGGTGAAGAAGAAAGCTTCAATGGAGACATAATTGAGAGTGATCAAAGATACATGGTTGGAAATAGGTGTGTCCATCATTTCTAATGGATCAAAAGATTGTAAAAATAGGCCATTGATCAATGCTATAGCAGTGTCCCCTAAAGGGGTGACGTTCTTGAAGGCAGTGGATTATGTTGGGCAAGTGAAAGATGCAAGTTTCATTACCAATATCCTTAGAATCCATTGATATATCGAGGCTTATAATTGTGTCCAAGTCATAACAAAAAATGCTAAAAATTACAGGGTAGCTAGGTCTATAGTGGAGGACACCTATTATCACAATTTTTGGACACCATGCACAATCCCTTCACTCAATTTAATCATACAAAAGATTGGCACACAAATTGAAAGGGTAAAAAAAGACATAGAGGCCAAGGAGTTTCAAATGTTTGTGACTAATAATCACATGTGACAGGCCAGATTCAAGACCTTCTTCGGGTTGGAGTTGTTGAAGGTAATTTAAATTTTTTTTAAAATTTTTTTTATAGTTGATATATGAAGTGTATTTTTTGTCATGTTAGGTTGCAGAAACAAGATTTGCTTCTCACACAACTACCTTAAGACGTTTTGTGAAGATGTGAGCGGCCTTAAGTGCTATGGTCATCAAGACCTCGTGGAGTTTATGGAGGCAGTCAAACATAGGAAAGTGAAGAAAGTAAAAGCATTGGTCCTTAATGATGAGTGGTGGGATCGTGCAAAATATGTTTTGAATTACATTGAGTCCATCATGAGCATGATTAGGTATGTCGATACTGATCACCCATGTTGGGGTGAAATTTATGATGGCATGGACATCATGGTGTAGAACATAAGAACAATAATAGAGGCCAAGGAACTTGACACAACATATGCATTTTTCAAAGTTGTGTAGTGAATAATTTTTGATAGTTGGAACAAAATGATCACCGCATTTAGAAAGATATATGATGACGATGAAACTCGAAATATTGTCTTGATTGAGTTAAGCAAATTTGCATCTTCCAAGTATTATGATACTGCCGCTCTTCATGCTCAATATAGGATGAATGTTGATGAGTGGTGGTATGTGCATGGTCAAGGCTCCATTATCTTGCAGCCTCTTGCAATTAAAATTCTCTCCCAAGTATGTATCTTTTTTTTATCGTTTTTCATTTGATCATGATGCTATCATATTAATTTAATTTAATTTTATCATTTATGTTTTGATTATTAGATAAGTTTTGATTCTTGAACAATGAATTATAAAGTTAAATGCTAAATGTTGTATGCAAACTCAACAGGTTGCAAGTTCTTCTTCAATTGAGTGGAATTGGAATACATACTCCATCCACTCGATCAAGCGCTATAGTTTGGGTGCAAAAAAAGAAGGTTTGGTCTACATACACCTCAACCTTCACCTATTGTCACATAAGTAACCAGAATAGTTGAACCAAATGTTGACCTTGATGCCTCTAATAAAGATGAATATGGCATTGGGTAGTAAATATGGTTTGTATTTTGAATTTTCATTTTGTAACGGCATTTTGAGACTTGAATATAATCATTTCTTGCAAATGATGAATATGATATATGAGGTATTTTATTTATAATTTTATTGGCAATTATGGATTTATGATTATCACTCTTCTAACTAATTTTTATATTTATAACTTTTACGTTTGAACATGTATATATAAATTTATAATACATCAATATGTATATGTGTATATGTATGTAGTTGTACAGACGAACTGAACCCGAACCCGAGCCCAAGGAATTTTTTTTGCCATGCTTGCCTACCCAAACAACGTACCTATCCCTGAGCTGACAACTTAGAAAAGTTGGATGAAACATGTTTACCAAAAACAAGAATACATGTTACCTTTGTTTTGATCATGGACCAAGATTATTTAAGTCTGATATCTTGCAAGTATTTCCATGAATTTTTATGTAGGAGATATACAACCATTTTACTGCTTCACATTTGTATCTGTATAGCACACATTTGTTGTGCATCATGCATCAAGCTATCTCCATGATGGTCATGTTTCTCATTTCAACCACTCCATTTAGCTGAAGGGTGAATGGGGTAGTCATTTGTTTGTGAATGTTGTTCTAGGATTTTTGAGATTTCTTGGAAGTGATCTTGCCCCCATTATCTTAGTGTCTTGGTCCACTTAGCCTTTTGATTTTCAACAAGGACTTTGAGCTTGACAAGAATTCCAAGGTAATAAGAACTTTTCAGAAAGTATACCTATATTTTATTAGAGAATTCATTGAATTACATCAAAAGTACCTCACATTGATGATGGTGGATGATTTATGGAATGAGCCATGTTGTTTTGCATGAATGAGATGCAAATCCTTCTTTGTGTGCCATGCCCATTTAGTGGAAAATTATGTTGTTTTTGTTTACCATCCATACACCTAACATGTATATTTTGCGTCTCTTGGATAAATGATAACCGACAAATCATATTGGTTCTGTTTGGTTTGGTTAAATACTTATGGTCGGATTGCTGTGCATTTTATGCCACACGAATGCTATTGTTGTCCTTCATAGTCAGTGCATTCATATTAATTGTGATAAGATCAACTAGCCTATTGTAGTGTCCCTAATTGGCGAATTAAATTAATTAAATTATTTATTTTAAAGTTATTTAAATAAATTAAATATTAAAAGAGATGACTCTATTTTAATTGATTTAATTAATAATTGACCTAAATAAAATAGTAAAACATTATTAAAGGTCACTTCATAATAATTCAACCAGCTTATTGTAAAAGTCATGCCATGAGGATTCCAAAAGGTTGACCAAACCATTATAAATGGAGCAGTTTGCCTAGCATTGAATATGTTCAGATATGATTTTGATTTGTAGAATGTCTGATGCATTTACATTAGCAAAATCTCTAGAGACGAAAACCTTCAAGAGTTGACAAAAGAGTTGGACGAAAACCTGGCTCTTCCTAAGAGTGGATTCATGACGAAATTCATAGTTGGACCAAATATGTGAAGTCTCATTCAAGACAAATTTGTGAGGATCAGTAATTGATTCGAAAATCAATACTTTATTAGGTGATATTGCTATTGCCTATGAAATTAGTAGTGGCGCAATCACAGTTTGTAAAGTGTTGAAAATTTTAATATAAGAGCCGATCCAATGAGTTGTTTTGAATATTTTATCTTTTGATCGACTTGGAGATATTTAAATATACTTTGAGCATTTTGATATTTATGGGCGTGTATGGTGGAAACAAGCAATAAATTATTAAAGAACATAAAATATTTTTATGTGTGGCTGATATAGTTTAATCAAAGATTTTGTGAATGTTTGGCTACTGCTAATGGCCCGAAATGATTTATTAAAGGAGCTGCAAGTAAATATTTGAATCATGAACATTTGTATTATTATTATCAGGCTTGCAAAGATCGCAAGGTGCCATGCAAATATTTTGGATACCCGTGAATGAAGTCTTTCATTGGGATTATATATTTCATTAGCAATACTTTGGAATGTATATTTGGGGTGAAATATTCAATAAGTAGTGTTTCTATTGGTTGGAGAAGATACAGTGAGTAAATATATATTCCTGTGAAGTAGGAAGGCATACTTGCAGCCATTTATAGAAAAACCGTGGCCCAAGCTGAGGAAGGGATTGACATCCTGTGCATTTGTTGCTAAGTAAAGTGTATCTGTGTGTGAACAGTGACATCATGCTGGGTGAAAAGGGCAGCAGAGCATAGATGACACAGACCTTGGTCACTCACGACAAGGTAACAAGGCCCGACATTCTGAAAACACAAACAAAGGCTGTATAAGTTGTGGTTTCATTAAGGGGTTGCTGTGGGATAGGTTGAGATAACAAAGTATTGGCAGGGAGTAAGACATAGGTTGCTTAAAGTCGATCACCATTTCATGGGTTTGTGAACATGTTTGTGTGGAATAGTTGGGTTGTGGCATGAGAAGTGGGTTGAAGGTATAAATCAAGAAAACATAATTGTTGCGGAGCACTTTTGTTCTAGTATCGGAGACTTGCAATATACAAGTTGGCAATTTCAATTCTATTTTTGGAGTTAGCGATTCCTAAAAGGTCTAAATATTGACTTTTATCTTGTCTTGGTCTCAATTTGCAAGTAAAGGTCAAATTGCTTTGTATAAATTACACTCTGTTATCAGTCTCATATACTACCTAGCATTTTATGTGCAAATCTCTGTTGTTGAAATTTTGATGTTTGTAATGTCCCTTAGGCAGTTTCAGACTATAGAAGAGGTTGGCCTATAATTAGGGGTTCTTATAGGTTAGTAGAGTGGTTAGGGTATTCATCTAGGGGTTGTGGAGCTTAGCAAGGAGCTTTATAAGCCATTTTGGACAGTTTGAGACAATCTCCTATTTTTTAGGAGGGGTTCCTATTTTTAGGGATTGACTGGGAGTTGATTGGAACGCATTAGGAGACATCAGGGATCATTTTGGAAGCTTTGGTTGTAGTTCCTATTTTCTGGGGAGGATCCCTAATTTTTAGGAGGGGACTGTCAGTTCGCCTGCTATATTTAGCCATCACCAGGATGGCATGTGCATCATCAGTTTTTAGTTTGGATGGCCAAATGATGGGGTTTGAATAAAACATAAGTATTAAAGTATTGACTTTAATATTTAATAAAATAAAACAAAGTGATTAATGATGTCACTTCATAATAAATTATTAAAGTAATATAAGATATCCTAGGGAGAATGTCGTTTTTAAAAGGGGGCCATTCAGGGGTATTAACACTTGAATAAAGATAATTAAATAAAGTGGAAACCCTATAAGGGCCAATTAGGGTTTGAATTCAATAAAGTAACATGAGGAGGCATCATTTCATTATTATGAGATCAATTTCAGAATTCTTTCATAGAGAAAAGGATGAAAAGTTGAAAACCCTTGGAGAATTGTGAATTGGACGAAAACCCAATTCACCATTCAGGGGAATCTATACTGAGTTTCCATTTGTGCTACAATGGATGATTTACATGCAGATTTTACAGGTTTTCTTACAACAATAAGGTTTCTAGGGTTTGGTGAATTGAAATCAGAATTATTTAATAAATAAGGATGTCACCTGGAGATCGATTGAGCATTGTTTGATGTAATTTCTGCAAGATTTCCTCTATGACTTGGCTGCAACAGATACATAACAATTTATGAGCAGATTTTGTGCTACACTGAGTTTCCATTTGTGCTACAATGGATGATTTACATGCAGATTTTACAGGTTTTCTTACAACAATAAGGTTTCTAGGGTTTGGTGAATTCAAATCAGAATTATTTAATAAATAAGGATGTCACTTGGAGATCGATTGAGCATTGTTTGATGTAATTTCTGCAAGATTTCCTCTATGACTTGGCTGCAACAGATACATAACAATTTATGAGCAGATTTTGGTTGCAACTTCCTAAGTTAGTCATACCATTCACCTTGCAGGCCGTATCATCTAGATTTGGCATTGGGATTTTGTGCAAAATTTATTATCAGTATTCATTAGCAGCACATTCAAATTCATCAAAAAATAGGAATGACTTGTGGATCAGTTTTCTTATGCCCATTGAGAATTGCCAGTTTGAGGTTGATAGCCTTGCCTCCAGGCCAAGCTTAGGGTTTAGCATTTTTATTGTTCCTTCCATTATTTGTTTTCAATAATTATTGTTGATCAGATTCAAATTATTTGGTGCTACCTTAGCAAGTTGGATGCCCCTATTGTTGTGACTCAGTTTCATCAATAAAGTTCATTAAGTGGTTTAGTGTTGATTTCCTGGTATGCACCCCTTGCTATTTGGGATTGCAAATATAGGGTTTAAATTGCTGTGATAAATATATCAGAACTCAGAATTTTAATATCAGTCCTTGATATATTTGCATTTTGGAATCAACACATTGTATCTTGCATATGTTTCATGGTTAAAAACCCAAACAATCACTTGGCATTGAATACTCAAACAAAACCCTTGGAAATAAACTCAAAAGCCAAAATATATATCAGAAAAATCAGATCAGATCTTGGAGGGGATCCTTCAATGTTGCATTATGATTTTTGAGCAAATTGTAACTATTGAATGAGGTGTGCTTGCAAACTGAAAACACATCACTCTACAAACAAGTCTGCAAATAAAAAGACCAACATAAATAGTGAACAACAATATACTATGTACTATCAGAACAGGGCTTAAACATAATAGCTGGTGAAATTGAAGAGGGAATTGGGCAGGGGTTCTTACACCTATTGAAACAATGTTGTCGGAGGCCAACTATTTTGTTGCATGATATTTGTCATAATTCACTTCTTTCCTCAAAAATTTATAGCAAAGTTAGGATGTTTTATAAGCTGATTGGTACACTAGAATTTTATTCAGATTCGAACAAAACTAACATTGCTAACTGTGAATTTTTATTGCATTATTGAGAACAATGCAATTATCTCACATCCTTTCTACTACATGTTCTCCAAATCTATAGAACTAGACTCAGCGATGAACTTTACATGCTAGTCTTTGTGATAAGTGAAATGCTGAGAAGCACTAGAATCAAAGAACCAATGATTGGTTGCATCATTGTTATTTTAAAAAGAAGCCGCAAAAATCTACTCTTCCTCCTTGGAATCTTGCTAGAGTGTGCAATTGCTTGTGAGATATATCATATCATTGTTTCGCTTTTTTGTTTCCAATATGCCCCTTATGACAATGCTACTATTTGTTGTTTAGAATATTAGGTTGTGCATTAGGAGTTGAAGTTTTCTTCACTTTACCCTTAAATCTCTCTTTATAAGTCCAGAACATAACTTGGTCACCTTCTTTTTTCTCCTTTTTATCAGAAAGTATGAATTGACTTTTTTAAAGGTAAGAACTTGAGGCTCCTTCAATAGATAAAAATACTCCACAAAAGCTCCAAATAATGCTGGAAATTTATTGATGACTGGAGCAACCATACTTATTGTCATTTATTAGTTTGTTGACAGTGGAAGTTGATGTCTTAGTAGTTGCTCTAAAAGTTGACTAGTATCTTCAGTTTTTTAGAAGTTTGATTCTTATTTTTGAGACTTTTCCATAAATCACAGAAAAGTGGAATTCCGGAATTTGAGGATCAAGTCATTAGAGTTAGAGTTTCAATAACAAGGCTTCCATATGATGGTTATCAGAACTAACAATATTTGAAGTTGTTTTATTTTTAAGCTAAGTTACCAGTTCGAGTTCGGTTCTAAGTTCACGATGAACTGATTCGCAAGTTCGACAAAATTTTGAAAAGGGGTTCGGGTTCGGGTTCGAAGAAACGTGTAAAATTTTTAAAATTATATATATATATATATATATATATATATATACATATTTATGAAGCCTAGAAGCATGAGTTAAAATTAGAATGTCACATAGTATCATAAAAATATTTAAACAACAAAAACACCATAAACTTGTAATCATAGCATCATAAATCGTGATCATACCATCACATACTTCAAGTTCAACATCAAAGATTCAAAACATTAAAAGTTAAAACTAAATCATAACATCAAGTTCAAGTATCATTGTTTCAAGTTCAACTAATGAATTAAAAATGTATTAATATTCATCTTCATCTTCTTCTTCAACATTAGTTGACGAGCTAAGGCCAATGGGATTAGCAACAGCGACAATAGTATTGGTGTCAAAATCTTCAAAGTCATCAAGTGCAAGCCGAGAAGTGGAAGCATCCAAGTCCGCAAGCTTTGCATTTACATCCCACCTCTGACAGTCCCAACCGGTGCTAAGAGGGGAGGGGTGAATCAACACCTCTGAAACTTTTCTATTAAACTCTGGTGAAGTATACTTATAACTGTAAGCCAAATAGATTCAAGCATATAATGACAGTAAGCAAACAATCACACAGTGACACCAGATTTATCACGTGGAAACCCAATTAGGGTGAAAACCACAGTGTGAGGAGACCTCACAAATTCTGTACTCTTCTGGAGTACGACTAGTTAGGAGCCTTCCTGGTTAAAGGATTAAAACACATTGTTAGATGCGACCCAGTTAAGGGATTTGTTACAATAAGGCTGGTTAGTGCTTGCCTGGTTAGAGGACTTTGAACACCTTCAAAGATATCACCCAGTTAAGGGATTTGATACAAGGGACCCGTTAGAGTCCACCCAAATATTGAGATTTAACTATTGTAATTGCTAGAAAACAATAGAAAGATTGACCTTTTACAAATGACTTTGCATAGCTTGATAAGATCTCTATTTGTGGTTAATTGAGAAGCATCACCAGTTGCCGCAGGTGTGTTCTCCTCTACTGTTGTGCTTCTTTGCACACTCTTCTTTCTTTCTTCTTCAAATTTCTTTTTACCCTGGCTTCTACAGCATACAGGTTCACTCCTTTTCTCAGCTGAATGAAGGCAATTCATATTCTCAACAGGCATAAGAATATATAGAGTTATTACCCTAATTGCACCTCTCATGCATGACCTAATTTCAGATTTCTTTCGAATACATCACTTAGTAGATTACTAGTTTACTGAGGAAACATTTGATGCATGCTTATGCTTTATTTGCTTTATGAAAAGAAAAAGCAATAGATGCGTGTTAAGCACCTTTCCCTTACAAGAGATAACTCTTCGTTTTAAAGCCACAAATTCCGGCTTTAAAACCTCCAGATGTGCCTCAAACCGATCACCAAGTTAACTCAAAGTCTTCCGCATTTAGTGCAGTAAATCCCGGTCAAAAAGTTGGTTGAAACTAATAGTTGACTATAACTTCCTCGGTTCATACCAGAGTCTTTATTAGATCTGTTGAGATCCTCATGTAGTGAACAGGTAAGAATCTTAGACCTGTCACTGTCCTTTCCTTTGCATACCGGTCTCACATTCCTTGGTTGTATTGTTGACACTGGTTTGTACGTTTTCTTCCTCTGTTCTTGTCTACACCAGTTATACCCTGGTCCTTGGTTGAATCCTTCCTTCATTGACTGTATGCATTGCCCGGTTGCCGTTGCCTGATTGCTGATGCTAAGTGACATGACCGGTTACACTAGAGTATAGTCATTCCTTTCTTGCATGTAGTTTTTGGATGCCAAACCAGCCTCTATCCTCTTTTGCCAATCAATGACAATACTTGTACTGGTAGCAGACTTATCGGTTACCATCTCTTAATGCCAACAACCTCTTCATCTCTCCTTCTTTGTATTCTTTAGTCTTGTGTGAGAGAAGACGCAAGTTGTAATGCACAAACACCAAGTTCTCTGCTCTTTTTGATTGCAATCTATTGCGCTTCACTGAGTGGATGAAAGAATATGTGCTCCAATTTCTTTTTGATGCAGATGAACTAGCAACCTATGAAGACAAGACAAGGTAAACAATTTACAAAATAAAACTATAAAATTACTTGCTAGTCATGAAGATAAAGTAAGCTAATTTAAAAAACAAACAAATTGTGATATAATTTTTATTGCAAGGGGCTACAATGTTTGGAATCTTTGGCCATGGAGGTACCACCAACTATGAGCATCCTTCTTAAACTGATGACGAAGAGCATCATTACTTAGACCTCTTGCATTCACAAACTCTATGAACTCATCTGTAATCAAATCTCTCATATCATCATCAAGAAAGAGTTTCAAATGCTGCCTTGTATCCATCAGACACTGTAAGTCTCTATAGGGTGGTAGCCTTCCTGGTAGATCAGGAAATTGGTTGCTATAATATTTGGGTGTCAATGCATAGGCAAGAAAATGTAGAGGAGTGGTCATTTTGTTCCATCGTTCTACTATAATTGCTTGCAATTGTTTGAAGAGGGTCTCTTCGGGATCTTGCTCTTTTTCATTTACAATTTGCTTGATCTTCTCAAACGTTGAGTCTATGCCATCATAGATCTCTCCAAGGCAAGGCCTATCCATGTTAGTGTATCTAAGCGTGCTCATAATGGGCTCGGTGAACTTAATGAGATATTTCACACGTTCCCACCATAAGTCATCCAATATCCTTTGCTTTCTTTTGGCTGCCCTCTCACTGTTGCTTTGCTTCCATATAGCCCAATTATTGCTGATTACCATATTGCAAAGTGCCTCTTTCACTTGCACAAGTCGTCTCAGGACGATTAAATTTGATGCAAAACGAGTTTCAACAACCTGTAACATAAATTAGAGCAAAAAAATACAACTTTTAGATACATACTTTATAAAAGAATACACATTACACAATAAAAAAAATGAAAATCAGAAATTGTAAGATATTGATTTAAAAAAAAAAATTAAATTACTAATTTTAGTTCAAGTTCACTTACCTTCAGTAACTCCAAACGTGAGAACATTCTGAATATTCCTTGAGTCATGTGATGGTCTGTGATGAACATCTGGATGTCCTCAGCCTCTGCATACACCTCCTTGATCCACTCAATTGTGTTCCCAATCTTTTGTAGCATAAGATTGCGTGAGTGGACTGCACAAGGTGTCCAAAAGATATGCTGATATCACTCTTCAACCAACAAACCAACAGCTCTACAATTCTTTGCATTGTCCGTTATGACTTGGACAATGTTACTAGCACCCACTTGTTCAATGACAGAGATGAGAATATTAGCAATAAATGGCCCATTTTTTACTTACCCCTCACAATCCACTGCTTTCAAAAACATTGCCCCTTTAGGGGACATCGCTTGGACATTGATGAAGGGACAATTTCTAGCATCTTTCCACCCATCTGAAACAATTGATACCCCTGTCTCAATCCATGAATCCTTTATGGGCTTCAATTGATCATCGATCGATTTGACCTCTTGATCCAACAAGGTGGTTTGTACTCTCTCAAAACTCGGGCCCTTATACCCTCTTGGAGCTTCATTGGCACTTTTCAACATCTGTCTCCAATATGGAGAGCAAACAACATTAAAAGACAACCCATTTGCATACAAGCATCTTGCCACATCAATGTCGGCAATTTCCCGACTTTGATTTTGAAATGCAGTTTCTAGTGGTCCCTTTCTTTTGTGTGTAAGGCCAAAGGGTTCTTTTTCAGGCTCACGGCTAGCTGAGTTAGTAAAAAAGGGGTGGTCTTCTATCACAACATCTGTGGGGGGTTGCGTTACCTTTGCTTTTTTTTTTTTACTTTTAGTTTTATTGCCAATGCCATCGGTTGAATTTTGCCTACGTTCTTCTCTCTTTTGCTACCTCATGCTCTTCAATATATTTTAGTACAGTTGCATTTGGTATAGGTGCACCTTTTTTTCCAGGGCATTTCTTGACTCCTCTACCAGGGTATCCACACAAATGGCCTACCACATGAAAATATGAACTATTTCTTTCTACATCACAACTCCGACATTTCCAACGGAATGCACCACCTCCTAGAAGGGGAATTATAATATCAACATGCTTCCACAAAGGAGAATTAGAGTGGGGTTCTATTCTTTGTTCGGTATTGCCAACTAAGGAAGAGGTAGATGCCATTGTAGTTCCTTTTCCTATGGCAAGAAATTTCAAATTGTATACATATTCAATATAAAACTTAAAAGCAAGAGAATGAAAAATTATAGAAAAAATGGCGAAGATCTTATGGAGAATGAAAGAGAAATGAAAAAAATAAAAAACTTAAACAAAAACAAAAAACAAATAGAACAAGAACTTACCTCTACTCATTGTAAGCCTGCAAAGGTGTATGAATGAGGCACAAACACTTGAAGAAAGCTCACAAACCAATCTTCCAACTCCTCCTTGCACAACCAAGAACTTGCTCTTTTGCTCTTGCTCAAGTCAAAATAACCTACTTGCACACCACAAATGAGAATGAGAAGCAAACATTAGCCTTTCATATCCACCTTTTAACGTTCCAGATATCAAAATTTTATAAAATTTGCAAAAACATGTCACTTAAGTGACGTTCGCAGGTCCCAGTTCTTCGAAGTTCGTTGCGGGTTTGATTTTTTGCATGCTTGTCCGCCCGGGTCCGATTGTCTGTGGCAGAAGTTTGAATTGGGTCCAAAAATTCGAACCTTGCCCAGACTAGCAGGCGGACTGGACCAGGACTAGGTACCAATTCATACCCAGGCTGGTTATGAGGGGTCCAGGGGCAAACTAGGGTATCTTAGTTTTTAAGCATTATTCTATCACAATTTCTATGCTGAGTATGATAAGATTCTAGACATTAAAGTTTCGCTAGTCATTTCTCGTACTGCAAGTGAAACAAGATTTTAATATTTAGCCATAATAATGAAACCTAGGGTTTATCACAAAACTTCTAAACCTTGATAAAAAATGCAGATTAATTACAATGCAGAGTATTTCGCAATTTTTTTGCCTAATAACTGCTAATTGTTAGATTGAGTTTTTCGATTTAAATGCATTTTGAATACAACGAATGTAACTCAGTCCATACTATTCTGTACTATTTTGTTACAGCCTGCTATGTACTAATTTTTGATTCCTGTACATTGACTGCGCAACAATTATCCCCTCCTTAGAATAGAGCTTTATTGGGTTCTCATTTGACAATGAATTGACAATTTTGATGACACTTTACCCTTCTTACAATGAGTCTTCAAATAGGGACTTTGATAGTAGCTTGATAGTCCCTAATTTGAAAGCAATTGATGATTTGATAGACCATTTAAAGATCACCTTTTACAACGACAATGATTTGACAGTGATTTTTCCTATCTCCCTTCAATCCTCTTCTATGTTGGACTGGTCTAGCATATCCTCTTCTAAGGCATCCTTTGAATGAACATGCCCTTCCTGTGATGTCCCAACTTAAATGTTGTGGTGGTGCGGATTCCTGTTGGTCGTGTACTCAGGGCTGGAACCCACCCACTATCGGGCAACCACGTGTCCATAAGGGGGCTGGCTTGCGTTGGCACTCTGGTGGGACGAAAGCCCCACTCTTAACACCAGTGGGTGCCATTCACCATCAATTTGGGATTTTGGTGTAGTGGTTGCCTTGCTTGGTATTAGAGCTAAGGTCTTGAGGTCGAGCCTTGCGGAGCGTGGTGTGTTGTGATGTTCTAGCCTAAATGTTGCGGTGATGTGGATTCCCCCTTGGCATGTACCCAGGGTTGGGACCCACCCATGATCAAGTAGCCAAATGCCCATGAGGGGGTTGGGCTATGCTGACACTCTGGTGGGATGGAAACCCCACTCTTAACACCATTGGACGCCATTCATCATCAATCTGGGCTTTTGTTGTAGTGGTTGCGTTGCTTGCTATAATGTCTCTTTCTTTTTTGAAATCTCTCCAGGAGCTTGTTTAGCCTATTTTCCCATCCCAATAGGCTAATAAATTAATTTAAAAGGGATGCTTTCCACTCACACTTGGTGCAGGGGCACCTAGTCCAAACCTGTAAATATAGTCAATTGTGTATTTTCATGTGTTTAGTCATGTTTTTGGGTGGAATAAGGTCTATTTAGAGTCTAGACTATTTGTAAGGTTTTAGGTCATGTGGGGACGTTTTGGAGTCAAATTGTCAAATTTTGTAAAAGTTGCATGAGCAACATTTGCATTTTTTTTCATGTTTAGAGGAAGTTAAATGATCATTTGTTTGACAGTTGGTTTTTTCTTGTACATTTTTAAATATGCCTTGTTTTGGTTGAGGTAGAGGTTGGATACACTTTGGAGATCAAATAAATAAAGCTCTAATTTCTGTGTTCTTTTCTATTGCAGCATATTCTACGGCCTTGTATGATCTGAGAATGATGTAAAACCACTTTCATTGGATAGTGCATTGAGTCTTCTATCATTTGCAATTGGTTTCATTCGTTTTCATAAAGTTTGGATAAAGTTAGAGAGTTTTTACTAAAAACAGTCTGAAACCCTAGGGCTTGAGGGTTTGGATTGAGAAATTATGGATTAGGAGGCCATTCCACTAGTGAAAAATTCTGGAAATCGGTGGAATGGAGGTAGATAGGATGCTTTCAATGTTTTTTTGGTTTGAAGATGCAAGAGATGGAGTTAGGGTAGTGTTTGATCAAGCCCTAGCCTAATATCACCATGTTTAGGCTTAGGAAAGGTAGGTAGGCTTATGTTTGTGAAGAAAGGTGCATTGAAACTTGTTCCAATTGACATAACCTAGAGAATCAGACCCATATGATATGTGCAAAGGCCTCAAGTGGAATTGGGACATTTGTGACTAGAAAACCACTTACTTGCTTTGTAAAAGTGCCGTAATTTGGCCTAAATCTAGCATAGCAGTCAAGATTTGAGTCTTGTGTTCCAAAACACCCATACCTGAAATTGGGATATATTATCAAGCAGCCTAAAGGGTATTTGAAATGGTGATTGGACTTTTTGTATTGATCCTGTCTTGGAAAATATGCTGAAAAAACAAGTTCTGGAGTACTACTAGGGAATTGAACGTTTAGAAGGAAAACCCATTGAAGACAAGAAGTCGAGAAGCCATTGTTGTGAAATATGGTATCAATTGTGTGAAATCCACCCCTTCTTTGCATCGTAGCTCAATTTGGGGTGAAACGGAGAAAAAATTAATATTATTTAATGGTTTATAACGTTAAAGTCACTTTATATTATAAAGTGATTATAAAATTAAAGTGACTTTATAAATTGGCTTTATAAATTAAAAGAGGCTTTTATCCCACATTGCTGAAAGTACAAGCGCTCACCAACTTGAGAAGCTATAAAAGTGAGGCTATCCTTTCATTTGGGACATGTTATGAGATTGGAAAAGTGAAGCTTTCTCTTGTTACTGATATTCAATGACTGGTTTGTTCTAAGGATAGAACCCTTGGGACTACGAAGGTTTGGATTAAAACCCATACCTCCAAGATTGGTGGATTCATTTGGAGTTCACATCTGGAGTCTAATGGCAGATTTTGTGAATGGTGGATTTGTTTGGTGTTATTGATTTAATGGATTTGATCCTTCAATCCAAGGTTAGTTTGTAGGTTTTCGTTTATTCAATAATCTTGTTGGTTCGAATGCATGGTGAATGTTTATAGCGGAGGACGAATTAGTCAAGGATTCCTTGGACTTCCTACATGCATTGGACTGAATCACACAAATTTCTAGGTGTGATACCTGGCTGGGCATTTACATCTCTCCGACTGCAAATGTTTTCCATTGGAAATTGACAGTGACTGCAAACTGCTAGGTGTGGGTATTAGGAGGAGATTGGTGTAATGTCCCCTGTTGGGACCTTTCTTAATTTATCCTAAATTGCTCAATTAGGGTTTGGATTGTAATGTCCATGATAGGATTAGTCATTTATCTCATTAGATTTATTTATCTTTAACACTCATATCCAACCTTATTACTTTTTTAACTCCATGAAGGGAAGAGTACACATTATCCAAGGTGTCTAGAGACCAACTACAACGGGCTCCCTCAAAGTTTACAGGTCCAAGCCCATATCCTATCTTGGGACTTTCCCTCAAGGCTTCTGGGTCGCTGACCCCTACCCTATCTTGGGATAGATAGCCATTGCTTGGATTTAGACAAGCCCCTCCTTAATAACATTACAATCTTCTCTACTTAATCCAAATAGTAAAAGAGATCTTGTATAATATAATTGATATAATTCCTATATATATTAAATAAATTAGAATATTTAGACCTTTGGTTTTGATAGAATGTAAATATAATATTTTGTTATTATCATTGATTCATAAGTACTTTCTATAGTCGCAATCTTATTGCATCTTCTCTTTCTTTGATATCCATTATATTCCTTGATTAATTCTTCTATTTCCTAATTCTTTTAATACTAAAATATAATTCAGAATAACTAAAGCTTTAACATTTCTTTAATTTAATATATAAATGAAATGGAACTAAATCCAATATATTTCATTTTACTAAGAGGACATACCTTTATTTTTTTGTGTTGGTTTTCTATTCCCTAACACCTTCTTGTTCATATGTAATGAATGAAATAAATTTATTACTTTTGTTAATGTTGGTTTGATCTTGCAAGTAATAGTTTATACTTTATTTTTTATATTTTCCTTCGGTGGTCCCAATATAAGGTCTTAATATTTTCTTACTTTCCTTTTATACTTTTTTCCTCCCTTGAGTTCCTCCTACATTTCCTCCTTTATGTTCTCCTATCTTTTCTCCTATCTTTTCTCCTTCATTTTCTCTTATATTATTTTCTCCCAAGTTTGCCATATTATTTCTTAGTGTCTCTTCCTTTTTCCCCCTAATTGTTTTCTTATACCCTTATTTCCAAAAGTCATGTCTTTTGGATTATATTATGTTATTTTGTTTATTTATATTTACTATATGAATAATATATTATAAATAATAATAGATTATAATTATTATGTGATTACTTATTTATTATTTATTATATTTAATAATTTATTAATAGAATTATATTGATTCATCAATATATTATATTATATTATATTAATATATCATTTTTTATTATTATTATTTTAATAATATTTTATATTAATAATATATTAGTATGCCTATATATTATTTTATTATTTTAATAATAGATTTGTTGGCTAAAAATTTTGTAAGCCGCTAAGACTACACCTTACAAAATTGTAACTTTAGGCAACGTCTCATGAGATTTCTCTCTCCTCTCAGCAATAGGGGAGGATCCCTTCTTATCGTAGGTGGCTTCAACAGGAACTTAACTGAAATTACAAAAGGGTGGTTCTCTCAATCGATTCCTCTTTTTTCAGGAATGATTTGCGTACAACTACTACTTTCTAATTTAACAAAAAGTGCCTTATTGCTATGATAATACTGGTGATCCTAGAGTTGACATAAGAACAATACCAGGGGCAGCAGCTTTCTTTTTATATCTTGTGAAACAAAAACAGGAACCCAAAGTCTCCTGCGCTTGTCTCGTGAGGATTCAAGCAGAATAACCAGTAAGGCACAAAGTCTCTTATTGAATACTCTCAAATTTAATAAAAACACTTACAATCGAAGCCCAAAGTCTTCAGCTCTAAGTAATTGCAGCCACTACTATCTATCACAATTTGTTCTTCTGCAACACAAAGTCTTCAAAAGTTCAAATTGGCTCTGAATGCAACATGGAGCTCAAAGTTTGCGCAATTGAATCCAAATCCCTCTTGAATCAAAGCATAAAAACTCACAATCAACTCAAGAAAATGTCGTCACATAAAAGTTTGAATTGGCACAAAGTCTCAAAACAATCTGCCTCTTTTATTGAAAGCAATCTAATTTACATCCAAGCACAAAGTCTTAGAGTGCACAATACAAACTAGTAGAATTTTCTTGCCTTGCCAAAAGATGATTATTTACAATGAGCTCCCTCCTTTATATAGGAAAAGAGGAGAGAGAAAGGTGGAGAGAAAAGAGGAAAATCCTTAACCACCTTGACTTATTCCCTAACTAACTAACTAACTAATTTTGACTTTTTCAAAGTTGCATGCCTAATGCACTTGCAATCTGATTACATGTTACATCTTTGCACGTGATACTCTCACATGCAACTACATATGTCAAATACAAATTACAAAGACATGATGAAAATATTCTAAGTGCCTGATAAGACACGACACCTATTACATCATCCTTTGTTTGTCTTCATGCTGCTATAGGAGGCGTGATGGTTGATATGCTTTAGTTTGATGAAAGCATCTTGATCTAGAACATGAACCTACATCCTTGGTTGTCTCTTGAGAAGCACGTTTGTTTCTTTCCATCTCTGCTTTAAAAGAATTCTTTCTGATTGTAGTCTTTCAAACCTTTCTGGGGGAAAAGATCCAATCTTCTTATCTTGCTTGTGTTCTAATTTTGATTCACTTGATTCCCTCGAAGTTGAATTTCTCTTAAGGGTGGCCTTTGAGCTCTCCTATGGGCTTCCCTTTCTCTTTGTATCCTTTCCCTTTCCTCACGTTCCAATCTTTCTCTAAGCCTCCTTTCAATTCTTTGTCTTTCTCTTTCAAATTCAATACCAACTTCCTCCTCTTCCTCCAAGATGGCCCGAGCAATTGAATAGTGTGCGTCGTCTTCTCTTTGATTCCAAATGAAAGCCCCTAAGTCTGAAATGATAGCTTCCTGCCTTATGTTTATATCCAAGCCTGGTTGCATAACTGGATAGTCAGCATAGGAAGACAACACCATCTTAGATCATTCTTTCAGTTTTGCCTCTCACGTTTCAAACTTTCTTGATTCTCCCTTTCAATCCTTCGGGCCTTTCCTTCTTTTTTTGGTGCTGGCTAGAAATTCTCTTGACATGGCAATTGATATGCCTGAGTTGCTGTAGCATGAAAATCCCCCAAAATAAGTACATCTTCATAAGATGGATCCATTGCACTTTTTGGACGCACAAGAAGTGAGCTTGGGGTATTGGGAGTGGTTGGAATACTTGTGAATAGCGGAAGAACGAACGGATTTGGGTTAGGTTGGTTCTTGAGCTGTGAGAAAAACCAAAAGTGGGTTTTTCAGAGGGTATTACATATGAATGGACAAGTATTAGGTGAGAAAATGAAGCATGGATGGGTCCATTGCATGTTTTTTGATTTACAAATATGGATTTTGGAAGACTGAACATGGCATATGGCTGGAAAACTTTAGGACAGCGAAGAGGTGAAAGGACTTTAGCTCAAAAATTATAAAGAAGACCCAAAAACGGGTTTCTTGGAGGTGTTTACATATGTGGACAGCGAGAATCATGAAGGGAAACATGTATGGAAATGAAAGTATGAAATGAAGATTTTCTACCATCACGAGTTTAAAGTCAAGTGGCAGCAATATAAAAGGCTTATGTAGGTGGGCTTTTTAGGAGTGAAATCACGTGATGAATGTGAGAGATAATGCAAAGTGGACCCATCTCCTTTTTGGAAGTAATATATTCAAGAACGGGGTTTTTAATCCTGACTGCATATGCAAAAAGAAGAGATATTTTGCATATGCATCTTTAGAGAACTTGAGATAGAAGAAGAAGAAGCCTATGATAGAAAACTGAAAATGAAAGGAAATGAAATGAAATACAAAGACATCTCCAGCATATGCAAGAAAATTTACCTCACTTCTTCATAAGATAAAGAAAGGAAAATCCTTTGCAATTTTTGAAAAATGTGGAAAAGATCATGAAGATTTTCGCAATTTAGAAATGCTGAGAAATAATCTTTATATAGAGTTCAATCCATGACTCATTTCCTTCAAAGATAAACATCTGTTTGAGTCAAGGATCGAATCTTAACAAGTGTTGGATTAAAGATAAAATATATGCTGAATAATAGCAACAAACTTTGAATAAATCCAACACATGTAAGAGCATCCAAAAATGGTGCCTAGGGCATCAAAAACAACTTAGAAATAATGATAAACAAGCTGCAAATGAAATGTAATGCCCAAGAACTCATTTTAGAAGCAAAAAATTTGATTTTGATGAAGAAAAATGGCAAAAAATGGGCCGTTTTTGCACAAAAACGCCCAAAAACATGCCCTAAATGGGTTGTTTTGAGAGCAAAACACCTTCTAAAATGCAATTTTGATGATCCAAGAGTGATCCTTGGAAAATTTAGTGCAAAATCGACCCAAAAAAGAGCAAAAACGGTTCAGTTTTGACCATTTTCCAAGTGATTTCTTGCCTCAAAATCCCGTTTTTTCCAAAAACGCCCCCCAAAAATGGGTTTTTAGAAGTAAAAAACATGTGTTTTCATGTTAAAAATCGCCACTTGCATAGGGATTAAGTAAAGACGCATTTTTAGAAGGCAAAAACACATCTTTCTCTCCAAAATCGCTACCTAGCACTTGGTTGCATAAAAATGGGTTTTAAAAAGAAAATAACATATGTTTCAAAACATGTTATCACTTTAAAAATCACCACTTAACATCCAATGTGAAAAAATGTGCTTTTGGAAGTGAATAACATATGTTATTGAACACATGTTATGGCATCAAAAATCGCCACTCAACATTGCTTTAGAGAAAAATGTGTTTTGAAAGACAAATAACATGTGTTATTCCTCCAAAATTCGCCACTTAGCATTGATATTTTTAATGACGGTTTTTAAAAGATGAGAAACACATGTTAAAAGGTCTAAAAACACCACTTAACAAGCAAATCTTTTTAAAGACAATAACGTACTTTTGAGAGATAAAAACACATGTTTTTGAGTTTTACATGTGTAAATGAATTCAAATTCTCCACTTACCATAGATTAAATAATAAAATCTTATTTAAAATATGTAATTGCAGATGTAAACTCCACCGATTTACTTGTGAGGACTTGGCAATGGATTTTAATATTTTTAATGCATTTGGATATATGCATTTAATAACGAAATACCCACTTTGCACTTAAAAACATCTCATGTAATTAAAATTAAACTAATAACCATAGTTTTTAATAAAGTATCATAAAAATAGACTTAAAAAGCCTAATTTTATTAAAACATTAAAAACTATGATCAAATCAACTCGAAATGAGTTGAAATTTAAAATGGATGATAAAATCCAATTTAAAATTTAAAAATAATCTTAATACGTGCAATCGCCATCAAAAAGTCCACTTTTAAAAGGATTTAATAAAATATGCAGTCGCCCTAAAAAACCCCACCTTTTACTCCATAACTTGAGCTAGACAACTCCGATCGAGGTCTAAGTTGGCTCGAAACGAGCAGAATTCAAAGAGCTATTAACTCAAGGGAAAAACAAGATTAAAAACTACTAACAAGAAAGGGAAAAACGAAGAAAGGACGTGAAGATTACCAAAAATCAAGCGCTTGCAGTCAGAGAAGAAAAACTCATCCTGACAAGCGATAAGGTGATTAACTTGATGGGAACCTTCGAAAAGGATGCATGAAACCTGCAAAATAAAGGACAATTCAAGGATGACGAATTGTCTTTACAACACATTATCCAATACATCGAAAACGTAGAGGATACACCTACGAATCCATGAGAAAATTGCGTAGGGTTGCCTCAATTTTGTGATGTCAAAATTGAGGACAACAAGATTACATTATATCATTTTATTTATTAAAATCTCTTTTATTATTTTATAAAATATTAATTTCTATTTCAAAATGGGGACATCACTGTCTGCCCTTCTCAAAATTGCTTGTTCTCAAGCAATTCGAACCTTTGGTGTGAGTGGTGTCTTTTTATGTCAACATCCCATCCAATGACCATGAAATGGTAATTTCAACTTGAGGTTATAATTGTAATACATTCATAAATATAAGCTTATGAACTTGAAAATATTTCATCATATTATTCAAATTAAGAACAATTAAAAAAAAAAAAACTTATCTTGATTTGTTGTAGTATTTCTTTGTTACGTGTGGTTTTGCTCCTCCAAGAATGTCTCTTGATCAAGCTTAGAAACTCACCAAGAATGTCCTTGATCAAGCTTCGACACTCACCAAGGTCTCTTGATCAAGCTCTGACACTCACCAAGAATGTCCTTGATCAAGTGTAATGTCCCCTTTTGGGGTACATTATTTCGTGCCATGTCGTTAACCCTTTTATCATGGTCTGGAGGGCTAACCAATGGCTTGGCAGTGTTCAGGGAGATAATTGGCCTAGGTAATTTCAGTTTCAGGCCAATCGGAGTAGTTTCCACAAGTTTCCAGAGTACTTACTATTTATAGTAAGTCAGCAGGGTTCAACATTCTTGGCTTTTCAGTAGTGGACTTGGAGCATCTCGTCAAGAGCTTTTTGGCAAGTTATCACACGTTGTCATCCGAGTTTGTTTGGTCCTCCGTTTTAATGCTGAAAGATTCCTCACTTTATTTATTATATCACTTTATAACTCAACGGTCATATTTATTTGAAAAGTGACTTAAAGTGAAAATATAAAGAGACAGAGTGGGAATATGAAGAGACAAAGTGGGGAAACTGAAGAGTCACAGCTGTAGCCATAAGAGGAGGCTTGGAGTCTCATTGTGCAAGCTGGAGTTTTATGGATTTTATTTCTCGCTGAGAATTCGGGAAGCTTCAGCTTTCGAATTAGAATGTTGAGGACGGAAACCTTCAGGCTTTCTCAGTGAATTGGACAGAAACCCAGTTCATCTCCGGTGTGGATTCACATCATAGTTTGCCATTGTTTTACATGTTCTTGGTCATCCGATCTTCTGTTATTTTCTGTATTTCAGATTGGATATTGTAATGCATGATTATTGTATTGCTGTTGTATAATACAAACCATTTTCTGAGAAGTTTTATAAGATTATATTTGCTGGTTATTCAAATTTATATTTGCTGGTTATCTGCATGTTTCTATTTGTTTCAATCTACTTGAGATATATTTATGAAAAAATCAGAGAATGGCCGGTTAGGGTCATTTCAGTGGTATCAAAGCCAAAATTTCTGCCAACTCGTGAGGTTCCTTCAGTGACAAATTTACAGAACTCAAACGTTTGGATAAGAATGATGTTTCTGTAGCAACGTAATTTGCAGAGATAGTTTTATCAAAAAAAGATACTGTGTTAAGAAGGAGCTTTCGTCTACAACGTTATTTATAGGAAGATTGATCCATTTCCAGAAATCTGGGCCGTACATTTTAAGTTCAGCTGTTAGTGGTTTGTGAGTCATTTCGACATAGGAAGAACAAGAAATAAAATTTTGGTCTCAGTAGTAGTCATACTTGGAAAGGAAATTCGATTGCAATTCTGAGACTTCATTGTTAGCAAGGATTTAGTCTTTGGCTTCAGCATCTTTGAACAACATCAAGTGTGTTTAGTATTCACGGCAGGCAGGTTATCTCACAGTAGACACAAGGAACGAGCTGACTATTTATACAGTCATTTATAAAATCTTCATGTTACCTGGGTGAGCATGGGTGTCCCACACAAGCCGAGCTACCAAGTGCGGTGCAGTGTCACCCTTGCCGTAGACCACCAACACTTACTCTGGCCAGAAGTACGTCGCCTAGAGCCGAGGGTACTCACGACTGGGTGTTCGCGTGTAGAACACTGTAGCCTGCCGCTACAAGATAGCGCTCCCAGCTCGTTTGTTCATTGCTGGAAGAAGCGCCATCACCACTCAAGGGACGAAGTTGCAGAGAATAGTGTGTCAAAGGAGGCATCACTGGCAGCACGCGCGCGAGTAGTGCAACTCGTGCCTAAGGCACCGAGCAGATAGAACACCAGCATGAATATTTATGGGTGACGTGAAGATGATTAAAAATCGCATCCGCACTATTCAATGGTACTGGCATTAACAGGAAGCGAGTTGGGTTTGGTGATTCTAGGCAGTCACTATGGGTGTAGTTAACACCCTATACTGGTCGCTTGAACTGTTAGCTCGTGCTCGAGGCACGGGTTGAAGGGAACTTCCTAGCGCAAGATTTCTAAGGTGCTAGTGGACTTTTGGTCACCACATCCGTAACACCCCCACGCCAAGCTGCAGTACTGAGCGGGGTCACATCTGGGCAGTGACAGGGCGGTAATAAGTATTGAGGATGAGTTATCTGCTAGTCAAGCCACCAACAACCTCCGCATTCCTTACTTCATTGCGAAACTTGACTCAAGCCAAGGTGACTGGCTCGCGTACTTTAGGATCCAGCACTCCAGCATTATCATACCGTGCTGAGTAATGGAGGTCGATTGATGTTTTACTGACTCCCATAATATTTATCATGTCATGTTGGATAAATGGGATCTTCATTACCTATTAAATACGCAATAGTGGATTAAAGTCTATATTCTGTATTGTTGAGAATTGTATGCACATCTTATGTATTGGTGAGCCTATATGTGGTCATGTTTCAAATAACCAAATACGTATTACCATAGTAGCTATAAACACCTTGCTACATACGCTTTGAGATAACCACAGGAGATGCATAGGTCTTAAACCAATTTCAGAGTGTGTGGACAATCGTTCAAGGAGCAGAATCTTCTGGGATTAGAGAAGAATACAAAATAAAAGGGTCATTTGGTTGTGAGGCACATGCTCTTAGCCATTCACAAACTGCTGGAAAGGTGTGTGTGCGTGTGGAAACCTTCAGTGTTTTGACAACCACTCCTGTCCATAGTGAATAACCTTAAGCACGAGTCTGCAGCTCATTTGGAGTCACGTACTGCAGGTCTTAGACAACTTCACTTTTGGGGATTGTTGCACAGATTGGAGATGTTGCTATAAACAAGGAGATATCCAGTCGTTGTGTAGGGAAGATATTGAATTTTTGAACAAGGAAAGTATCACATGTTGAAACACAAACTAAAATCTAACTGTGATAATTCTGAAATGAAAATCCTTATGAGAAATCTGAACATGGACTGATTATATGCTGAACAAGGTGTACCTTGCACATATGTAAACAAACAAGCAGCATCGTTAGATTTTTTCTGAACCCCCTCAATCTGAGTAAACCAGTAAATTTGCAGTTGAGACTGAGACAGGCCATTACAGTTAATTTCCAGAATTGCACAAGAGGTGTCGGGAGAATCATAATTTTTATTGCAGTGACAACATTTCTTAGTTTCAGAAGAAATTCAGTTTTTGGCATGAACTTGGAGAAAACTAATTCATGGAGTCATTGGAAAGCCTAGTGTTCTCGAAGGAATTGAATGACACGTTTTATGGTGTCCAATTAAGAGATATTCAGAAGGAAATGGAGATAGGAAATGAGTTATGTTGTCTTGGATGGCAATTTGAGGAGCAGAAAATTACGGGAAGAATGCTTGCCAAAATCGAGGAAATAAATTCATATCTATCTAGGATAGATCAATCTGATTGTAGACTCTTCAATTGGGCGATGCATCCCTCAATGGTTGCCTTGGTGCATTGCAGATTTATGAATCATCCGCTTCGAGATATTAGGCTTGTAGTTGCCTCATGTCTTAGTGAGATCACTCGGATCACAACCCCTATTATTCCTTACACCGAGCACATTTGGAGACAGGTGTTATAGCTGATTGCAGATAGCTTAGATGGACTGAGATATGACAGAGATTCTACTTTTGATAAGCAGGTAAAAATCTTGGAGTTAATGGCAAGGACTAGAGTCTTCAGTCACATGTTGAATCCAGGTTATGATAAAATGATTCAACAATTATTTCAGTGTCTCCTAAACAATTACAGGGAGCGACATCTAGATGGGGTGAAGACATGTATAATGACTGTCTTATCCTCGATCTTAGATGAGGACTATGACATATGCAAACAATTGCAATCAGAATTGTTGGCAATATGGAGAGGAGGAATAAAGTACGCATCCATGGCATATGAACTCTCAACTGAATTAATTAAGCTTTAGGCTGAAAAATTCATGATTTCATTGGCTGAAAATGAACGAGTATCATTAGGCTTACAGGTTGCAGGACCTCCGGTGATGGGCCAGGACCTAGTGAGTACAGGGCAGATTTGTTTGTTATGCCAGGAAGGTTGGATCCAGGGGCATGTTTGCAAACTTGATGAAGGGGAAGATAAATGGCAGCCTATTGATAGAGAGAATACAGTTGTGACTATAGCTCTTTTGGGACTTAGTGGAGAGTGTTCTGAATTCTACTTTGGTGACTTGGTGGCTGAGTGTGATAAATCCACGGTTTTAGGTTGTGGTAACTAGTTGGAGACCTTCAGCGATTCAGGTAATGAGGAATTGTGTGACTTCTTTAGCAGCACTTCACTCATGCATCATACGGATATGGATGAACCGTTTTGTAGTACATCCCAGGATAACATTGTTGAGAAGTGTGCCTTAAAAAGTCAACTGAAAGTCAGTGATGATGCCATTATTGCAGCCCTTGTTCGCCATAATAGCATTCACCAGATTATTGACAATCTATATAGGACAACTCAGAGGGATAGAGGGCCATACGACATAAGGATTGGATCCTATGTTGCAGATTTACAGGGGGTCAGAACAACATTTGAGGATTGGAAATCAAAATATCTGAGTTTACTTACAAACCGTGACCACTTGTTATAGACTGCCAGGAAGTATGCTGAGCAGTTGAGGAATAAGGAGGATGAGGTCGATAAGCTCAATAGGGAGCTTAGTGCTACTCAGGGCACTTTGGAGCATACTCGTATTGCTCTACAGGAGGCGAGAAATCAGATTGTTGTCTCTAGCCAGTACAGGGAGCAAGATGACAGGGATTCAGGAACTTGACAACATACAATAGACCTATGGCTTGGACAATTGTCCAAGAAGATCTTTGAGTCCCTGAGAGTTTCTTGATGAGTTAGACCACTTCCAGACGATGGGTAACTCCTTGTTTGAGATGGGTGCCAAGTTGACATTTGATATTCCCCTCTTTGAGATAGATGAGGGAGATACTTCCTATTCCCAAGATGAGGATGAGGTTGGTTGCAGGGTTTGGGACCCAGGTCCAGTTATTAGAGGTGAGATGTCTCGTGTTGGTGAGCATCTCTTGGTTCACTCCTCTTTTCACACAGTTGCGACTCCTCTACATTATCATACCGATACATCTAGAGCCTATGGTAATTCTATCATCACATATTCTAAGCATGATGATGATGATCGGGTAGAGCTTATTCAGTACGGGGTTATTGAGCTTGGTATGATGGTTATGCTGGGTGGTGTGAATTTTTCACACAATAGTATACATTGTATGACTTCGGGTATTGAGAGACAGTCATGGAATCCTTATGTTGATTTAGGATGTCCAGGTGAGTTGCTCAGTGCATCGCATGTTGGCCTTATTGCATGGGATGGATTTTGTTTTCCATTCAGCCCACCTACGAGGGACTTTCTTTTCCGATTATTGGATAGGAGTGGCATGAGTGATTGGTTGAGCACGTTTCCCTGCTTACAATTGGAAGCCCTGTCCGACAGTCTTGATAGCTTGCCTCTCCAGTGCAGTTTTTGGTTCAGGCTACGGATCAGAGGGGTAGTATTATGGAAGATGGACACTTCTGGTATTTCACACTAGATCTAGGAGGGACATACTCGTGGTTGGTTTTCATTCTGGGAGCCAATCAGTTTGAGGTTTGGTTTTCCCCTGCATATTACCGTAGGGGCGCTGGTGATCCTAGTTGGAGTGAGGTTCTCAGTTGGTTTGAGGACTTTCTCACAGATGATGGCAGCACAAGGCAGATTGGTACGATTGATCCTGCAGTGATTTGGGATCCTGGCATTAGACTGGCTGCTGTTTTGTTGCTGTGTGAGTGGCTTCACAGGTTGGAGCATTACGTCTGATTCAGTTTCACACGTTAGATTGGTGGAGCAGCTTCCCTGAGGTTGGTTTGGGATCCGGGCATTATGATCACAACATGCAACTACCGATTGCTTGAGGGCAAACAATCTCCGGGAAGGGGTGATTTGTAATGTCCCCTTTTCGGGGTACATTATTTTGTGCCATGTCGTTAGCCCTTTTATCATGGTCCGGAGAGCTAACCGATGGCTTGGTAGTGTTTAGGGAGATAATTGGCCTAGGTAATTTCAGTTTCAGGCCAATCGGAGCAGTTTCCACAGGTTTCTAGGGTATTTACTATTTATAGTAAGTTGACAGGGTTCATCATTCTTGGATTTTCAGTAGTGGATTTGGAGCGTCTTGCCGAGAGCTTTCCGGCAAGCTATCACACGTCATCATCCGAGCTCGTTTGGTCCTCCCTTTTAATGCCGGAAGATTCCTCACTTTATTTATTATATCACTTTATAACTCGACGGTTGTATTTATTTAAAAAGTGACTTAAAAGTGGAAATATAATGAGACAGAGTGGGAATATGAAGGGACAGTGGGGAAACTGAAGAGTCACAGTTGCAGCCATAAGAATAGGCTTGGAGTCTCATTGTGCAGGCTGGAGTTTTATGGATTTTATTTCTCATTGAGAATTTGGGAAGCTTCAGCTTTCGAATCAGAATCCTGAGGACGGAAACCTTCAGGCTTTCTCGGTGAATTGGACAGAAACCCAGTTCATCTCCGGTGTGGATTTACATCAGAGTTCGCCATTGTTTTACATGTTCTTGGTCATCCGATCTTCTGTTATTTTCTGTATTTCAGATTGGATATTGTAATGCATGGTTATTGTATTGCTGTTGTATAATACAAATCATTTTCTGAGAAGTTTTATAAGATTATATTTGCTGGTTATTCGAATTTATATCTACTGGTTATTTGCATGTTTCTATTTGTTTCAATCTACTTGAGATATATTTACGAAAAAATCAGAGAATGGCCGGTTAGGGTCATTTCATCAAGCCTCGACGTTCACCAAGAATGTTTAAATCAAGTTCTGATAGGCCCTTGATGCCTACTTTTGTTACTGATGAGGAGGAAGTGAATAATGCTGAAATAGAGGTGGCATTTCCTGACATTGTGATGACTATGCATGATGAATGGGACCGTCTCCCAGATCATGTTAAGGAAGATTTATCTTTTATTTAATACATGGGGCAGAAAAGGGAGAGCATGAGAATTGGACAGGATAGAAGGCCTAAATCCCAAACCAAGGATTTAAAGCATGCCATGAATAAGTTGTCACTTCCTACATTTGATGGCAGCAAGAAGACAACTGCTTGTGCATGGAAAGATAAGCTAGACACCTTCCTGACACTCAAACCCATGAAGGAAACAAAGGTCATTAAATTTGTTACTATGTACCTAGAAGGAGCCACATATGAATGGTGGCATCATAGACTCATTACATAGGACCATGGATTGATTAATTCTTAGGAGGAGTTCAATACTAAGTTGATTACTCGACTTGACAGGAAAGATGTTGAAGTCTTCTACAGAGAGTTGGTACAATTGAAACAAAGTGGTTCATTAGATTCTTTCATCAATGAGCTTCAAAAGATCTCAGTTATGGTTCCGGACATGTCAGAGAAAAGGAAGGTAATGCTGTTCACTGAAGGTTTGAATGAAAAATTTAAAGGAATTGTGAAATTCCTTAAGCCAAACACACTACAGGAAGCGATTAAGATTGCCCTTGATCTAGACACTTCGTCTTCTATAATAAAACCACCCAAAAATAATTTTAAGGGGTCAAAGCCAAATCTGAAGTAATATAATCAGAATAAAAATACAGCTCCTAGAATGGATATGGAGACTAGGAACGAGTTGAGAAGAAAAAATCATTGTTGTACATGGAAGGAACCTTGGGCCCCCGATCATAGGTGCCTTGGAAAAGGCAAGGTACACTACATTGAAGTTGTTATAGAGGGAGAAGATGAGCAAAATGAGGACAATAGGTCTGAGGGCAGCAATAATGAGGAGAGTAATGAGCAGCCCATAGTGGCAAAGAGTGAAGATCAAGCAACTGATCATGTCCCCATTACGATTGCCACACTGTCGAGAGTGCCTACATGCCATCGTTTCCTCCTAAAGGTAATTGCTAGAGGGCAATGAGTTATTTGTTTGTTGGATACATGTGCCACACATAACTTTATGGATGCGTGTATAGTGGCAAAACGAGGATTACAGGTTGAGGATATTTCGTCATTTAATGTGAAGGTTGTAGGTGGTGATCTTTTGAATTGCTCAGGGAGGATATGTGAGCCTAGAACATAGTTGGGTGACTACACATTGGTGGATGACTTTTATCATTTATGTCATCAAGTTAGAGGGATTGGATGTGATCTTGGGTTTGCAGTGGTTATAGACTGTTGGCAGGTACACGATTGATCAACATCAGAAAGAGTTGGAATTCATGAGCAGTGATCGAAGTGTAGTGTTGAGAGCTATGTGGGATGTTGATTCTAGGATTGTTTCAGCTCATTAGATGGAGGCTATACTTAGACATGATGATATTGAGTGGGCATCCCAGTGTTTTGTGTCCACCAAATCCACACTAGGTAGGGGGCAACAGCATCATGTGGACATACAGTCTGTGCTTGACAAACACAAGTGGGTTTTTGGAGACATTCCTCCAGGTAGACCACCTGATTGTGGGTTTGAGCATGTGATAGAGCTGGAGGAGGGCACAAAGCCTGTTATCACTACACCTTATCGCCATCCGAGACATTTCAAAGAGGTTATTGAGAAAACGATTAAGGAGTTGCTGGCCATGGGACATATTAGACCCAGCTCTAGTCCATTTGCTTCTTTAGTGGTCCTGGTGAAGAAGGATTGTACTCTTCGGATGTACATTGACTACCATGCTTTGAATAAGAGGACCATTAAGAACATGTATCCCATTCCACGTATAGATGAGTTGCATGGGACTGTTTACTTTTTGGAGATAGATCTTCGATTGGGATACCATCAAATTCGTGTCTGTGAGGAGGATGTTCATAAGACAACATTCAGATGCCACTACGGACACTATGAGTTCTTGGTGATGTCTTTTGGCCACACTAATGCACCTGCTACATTCCAGTCATGTATGAACCACATCTTAAACAAATAGTTGTATAAGTTTATCTTGGTGTTCTTCGATGATATCTTGATATTCAGTAAGTCTTTGGATGAGGTTTTGAGCATCATGGAGGATCAGGCTTTGTTTGCTAAGGAGTCCAAATGCGAGTTTGGATTGACAGAGATTTTATATTGTGGGCATGTTATAGGGGCGAATGGGGTCAAGGTGCATCTGGAGAAGATACAAACGATTTTGGATTGGTCACCACCAAGAAATGTTTCAGATTTGAGAGGATTCCTTGGGCTTTGTTCTTAGTACAAGAGGTTTGTTAAGGTATTTTCTCAGCTTTTACCCCCACTCACAGATCTTACTTGAAAGGGAGCTTTCAGATGGTTAGATGATGCACAAGAGAGATTTGATAGGCTCAAGAAGGTTATGAGTACTTGCCCAGTATTAGCCTTTCTGGAATTTTCTCATCCATTTGTGTTGGAGTGTGATGCTTGAGGTGAGGGCATTGGTGCAGTGTTTATACATAATAGACATCCTATTGCATATGAGAGCAGGAAGTTGAGGGATAATGAGAAATTGTACTCCACCTATGATAAGGAAATGCTTTCCATTATGCATGTGTTGGGAAAGTTTAGACAGTATCTCGTGGGTGGGAAGTTTGTGGTGAGAATGGATCATCACAATTTATGATATTTCTTGGAGTAGGAGTTGAATGAGCGACAACAAAAGTTGGTCAGCAAGGTACAAGCGTATGAATTTGACATCGAGTATCAATGGTAAGAACATTGTGGCTGATGCAATTTCTAGGAGACCACCTACTGCTAAGTTGTGTTCCATGTCTGAGATTTCAGCTGATTGGAAGTCTCAACTTTTAGTTGAGTATTCCAAAAATACTTTTGCTTGTAAGCTTATGGATGGTAAGATTCAGGACGACAGGTATAAAGTTATTGATGATGTGATTTATTGCAAGAACATGATTTATTTGGTACCTAAATCTAGACTTAAGAATAAAATTTTGAGGGTTGTTCACAATACACCTTTAGCTGGTCATCTAGGATATTTCAAGACCTACAGATAGATCAGAGAGAGATTCTCCTAAAAAGGTCTTAAGGATGACGCCCTTAAGTATGTCAGGCAATGTTTCACTTGTCAGCAGAACAAGTCAGGGCATGTGTTTCCTGCTGGATTATTACACCCTTTACCTATTCGTGAACAAAAATGGGAGAGTGTGTCCATTGACTTCATCACAGGTCTGCTGAGAGTGCATGGTAAGGACAATAGATTTGTTGCGGTTGATCGGCTGGCTAAATTTTCCCATTTCTATGTCATTGCAGCTAATTGGACAACCTTTAAAGTGGTAGAGTTATTTTTTAGAGAGGTATTTAGATTGCATGGTCACCCAATACCATTATCATTGATAGGGATAGTAAGTTTCTTAGTATTTTCTAGCAGGAGTTGTTTAGATTGGTAGGGATAGAGTTGACTCCTAGTACCAACTACCATCCTCAAACAGATGGTCAGATGGAGATCATGAATAAATAGGTGGAAGGTTATCTCCACAATCATATTACAGGTCGATAGAGAGCATGGGTCAAGTGGCTATATCTTGGGGAGTATTGTTATAATTCTAGATATCACATGGCTATTATCATGTCACGTTTTCAGGCTCTCTATGGTTATGAACCTTTGTCTTTCATTGATTTGTCTTTTGATTATAGCGGGCCTCCTCGAGCCAAGGACTAGTTACAAGATCATCAAGATATCCTTAGGACTCTCAGAGATAATATCCAACATGCACAAAACCAACAAAAAATGTATATCGATCACCACAAGACAGAGAGGACTTTTGAGGTTGGAGACATGGTATTTCTGTCTTTAGCCATACAGACAGATTCATTAAAAGAGTGGTGTGAAAAAGCTCAAACCCAAGTTTTATGACCCTTACATGTTATTGAGGAGGATTGGAGAAGTGGCATATGAGCTTGAGTTGCCACTTGATAGCTGGATTCATAATGTCTTTCATGTCCCATGCCTCAAGAAGGCTATTGGTCAGCATGTTGTGCTTGCTCTTGGATTACATCCTTTGGATGAGGGGAAGTTGATTTTGGTACCTACAGAGGTGTTGGAAGTTAGAGAGAAGCAAATGAGAAACAAGGTGGTCAGGGAATATTTGGTACGTTCGAAGGACTTACCACTTGTGGATGCAACATGGTAAGGTGAAGATATTCTACAACATCCAGCTTTGCGATTGCTTGAGGGCAAGCAATTTTGACAAGGGAGGACTGTAACGTCCCCTTCTTTTCCATAATCTCTCTAGGAGATTTTATAGCCTGTTTTCCCATCCCAATAGGCTAATAAATTAATTTAAAAGGGATGCTTTCTAATCACAGCTTTATTTTGGGTGAAACAGAGAAAAAATTAATATTATTTAATGGTTTATAAAGTTAAAGTCACTTTATATTATAAAGTGATATTATAAAATTAAAGTTACTTCATAAATTAAAAGTGACTTTTATCCCACGTTGCTAAAAGTACAAGCACTCACCAACTTGAGAAGCTATAAAAGTGAGACTATCCTTTCATTTGGGACATGCTATGAGATTGAAAAAGTGAAGCTTTCTCTTGTTACTGATATTCAGTGACTGGTTTGTTCTGAGAATGGAAGCCCTTGGGACTAAGAAGGTTTGGACGAAAACCCATACCTTCAAGATTGGTGGATTCATTTGGAGTTCACATCTGGAGTTTAATGGCAGATTTTGTGAATGGTGGATTTGTTTGGTGTTATTGATTTAATGGAGTAGATCCTTCAATCCAAGGTCAGTTCGCAGGTTTTCATTGATTCAATAATCTACTTGGTTCGAAATTCATGGTGAATGTTTATAGTGGAGGACAAACTAGTCAAGGATTCCTTGGACTTCCTACACGGATTGGATTGAACTACACAGAGTTTTGGGCGTGATACCTAGCTGGGTATTTACATCTCTCTGACTGCAAACATTTTCCATTGAAAATCGATAGTGACTGCAAACTGCTAGATGTGGGTAATAGGAGGAGATTGGAGCTGTGTTTCGGGTCTGTTATTGCACAAAATGGAGGTGATTGAATACTAGGGAGTCAGGGACAGATGAGTGCCTATGTTTGATATTGAGACATTCTTTGGCATTGATTTTGGAGTCTAGTGCATGATTCACTTGTTACCTCTGCTGGACATCTATGGCATTTGGTATACTATTTGCAACTGTGTACATTAAAAGCTAGGTCGCTGGGCAGTAATAGAACCTTGGATGGCTGTGTGTTGCTCCAGAAGTTATACTTGTATTCGTTCTTGCAATATTTCAGCTTGGAGGTAGATCCTAAACTGGTTTAGCAACTCTGTAAGTTCACTGCAAAACAATCTGTAAGTCTGGAAGTTAGACGTCTACCTATGTTTGTTAGCATATTGCTTATTATCTCGTAATCTGAAAGTTTCAATATTAAAGCAGACATATCAGAATTATTGTCACCCACAGTTTGAGGAAATGTTTCAAATAAGTCTCATCCATTTTCTGAATAAAAAAATTGCCATATGTTTGTATTAATGTCTTAGTTACCGGATTCGCCTGGACAGGCCCGGATCTGGGTCTAGGTCCGATCCGGGTCCGGATTCATACTGGATTCGTGACGGATCAGGGCAGGGTCCTTCCAAATGCCTGTGGATCCGTCCGGATACGTGAGCCGCGGATCCAGACGGATCCACAGGCATTTGGAAGGACCCTGCCCGGATCTGTCACGAATCCAGCACGAATCCGGGCGGATCCTTGAGGATCTCGCGCGAATCCACGCGAATCCTCAAGGACCCGCGGGTGTAGGAGGTAGAAAAGTCAAACAATGACTTTTAAAACACATTTTTATATTCTTTTTTTTACTTATAACCCATTGATACAGATTTTTTTGATAATCCATTTGATTGATGAACCATTGAACATTGAATCATGTCTCAAACTTTAATGAACAATACTTTCATTTTGAATTGTCATTTTGTAATTCAGTAATTCAATGTGCTGATTTTCTTTAGAATCGCCAACATAGAATCATAGATCAATGATCAAGTATGCTATTTGAAATTTTAATGATCAAGCATCATAGATTCATAGTATGAAATGATTTAGTTTTAGAATTATGTATATTTCTCTTATATTTTTGGATATATATATATATATATATATATACACACACACACACACACACACACACTCACGAATCCTCACGAATCCAAAATGGGAAAAAAAAATTTCACGAATCCACGAACCGGATTCGCGAACTCGAATCCGTCCCCGAACCCGAATCGGTAACTAAGATTAATGTCTTTGAATGTAATTGAAGTATTGGGATAAAGGTATGAACTGTTATGCTAAATGTTTGGTTGATTTCTTGAGCATTTTAGAAGTTATTTCATCTTTCTTCAGCAGCTAAGTGTTTGACAAAATACCTTTGCAAAAAAGTTAGTAATTTGGTCTGCAAATTTTGGCTCAATCCTAGAACGGGACATTACACTTCCTAAGGCTTTGTCACTGTGATACCAAATGTTGGAAGAGTGAATGTATCCCTGTATTAATTATTGTATAAGGAAGTTACATTAGATGTTATAAGTTATATTGTAATTTGTCTTTTAGACATCTAATTTTGTGTTATTACATTGGTAACATAAGCAATCAATTCCTGTGTGTGTACAAAGTATGGTTTAGCATTATATTACATTGTATCAAGAACACATTTACTTCTAAAATTCTTTGAGAGTGTATAAGGGTTGTTGCAGTTTAAAGTTGGATCAGTTCTATGATGGAATATGATCCTTGGATTGTAGCACAAGCAGGCAAAGAATTAAGTTTATGTATCCAACAAGGATTGCTATAGTGTTACTGAGCATCTTTTTTTCTGAGAGATATGGAGTGCTTTTGAAAATTAAATATTAAAATTTGCAAAGGTTCTCTTTTGATAATTAATCTAGAAACTGATAGTAGCCTTTTTTTTCTTGCAAACAAGTTATAGGAAATTTAAAAGATTAAGTGTTGTTTGATGCTAAGTTGAAAAGTAGGTGATAATGGAGATGGTTAGCGATGTTTTTTGGTGACATCTAGAAAACAGTGTTGGTGAGGCCATTTTGAGTAAAAGCATGGCAAGGAGACAGTTAAGGACTATTAGAGACAAGAAACAGATTTAGGAGTGACAGCTAGCTATACATTTGCAAAAGTAGTTATACCTATGCTAGGCATTGAATTTTCTGTTACTGTAAATATCATAATCTGACATCAGGTGTAAGAGGCTATAATAATTAAACCATAAATTGAAATAGTTTTGTGATTGTGGCTAGCAACTAATAAAAAATGCTGGACATATTTTTGAACTTACTAAAGGGACATTACTTTCAGAGGAAATATCTTTATAGTAGTTACTGGCAGTCTTTAATGCAGATTATCGTGCTGTATGCCATCGTGTTCCAATCTGTACCATATTCTCTTGTTATTTTAAATTATAGGCTCTTGCTCAATATTGGTAGTCACTAGTCAGTAAGCTTACCTATGTACATAATTTGTTCACTTGATATCTGGTAATCTAACTGATTTTTATTTAGGGAACTTGGATCCATGAGGGATGTTTTTAACATTACAGATTTATATGAAAGTTTCCAACAAGTATTCACTTCTCTTATAAGATGCCTTAATAACATAAGAATTATGTTTTTCCCATTGTAAGTAGTTGGTTCAATATGTTTACTTATTGTCAATTTATTTCTAAAGCATGGTAGTTTGACAGGCCAATCCTAATCAAAGCTGGAATTGGTTTGAAGCAAGCTATAATTAAGTAGATCTGCAGGCCAAGGCACTTGAATCTACAATTTTCATTGCAAAAACTCTACATTTCTTGTTTTATGAATCAAACATAATATTCCTTGTTTCTCTGATGTTGACAGATTTTTGAAAAGGATGATGGAAAAGATAAACTTGAAGGATTATTTGATGCTGTAAAAAGAGGAAAATATTTGGTAAGGCATCATATTAGATGATTTGTCATATGGAATCTGGATTTGAATTTACAATTCCATTCTAAAAGTCTTACATAACTTAAATGCCGATTACCAGGTGAACATAAAATATTTCATTGTATCCCATCCTTTCAAACTAGGCTGGATTGTATTTTCTGTTTCTAAATGTAAGCCTAACAAAGTAAACACTGTTAATGGTATATAATATCATAGAAGCAAATTTATTTCTTCGGAATTTCTTGGCAAACCAAAAGATAAGATTGTTTTAATTGTTTTGGGTAAAACTGAGAAAAAAATGGAAAATATAGGGCTAGGTGAGATATACGTGGGTTAAGTGATAAGGTGTTGGAAAGTATTTGGATGGAATGATGGGATTAGAGTGTGATGGTGGGATGTCATTAGGACCAACATTGGTACACCTTGTGATAAGTGTTGAATGAATTAAGAAGAAATGGATGGAGTATGTGGAGATGATGAAGGGTTTAAGATAGGGAATTCGGGACATACGGATCCAAAATGGATTTATACGATAGAAGATGGGTTTGCTTAGCATTTGGATTAGCAACTTTTGCTGCCTTGATGGATTTTGCTATTGGATGCATTGCTTGTTTTTGCTTTGGGATCCACATGGTTTTTGCTTTTTCTTTGGTGGTCTTTGTGGCCTTTGGGATTGATTGCTCTTTTGGATCTACAAGAATTGTCTGATCCTCTCGGAGAGTAAGGATGCCCAATTGTATACTTTTCCAATGCAGAGCCCCACCGAGAGATCAATCATCGAGACAACAATATTGGATGGCCTTCTTGCACCCGTGAGTCTTCTCTTAATCAAGTCCAACACACATCGCCATTCAAGCACGGCAATAAAATTCTTCTTGATTCCTTGACTAGTACCATGTTTCCATATGCTATCTCATTCTTCCTTCGTGAGATCAACGTGACACTCTCTTCAAGAGGGCATCCTTATGTTGCCATGTCAGCTTTCCACTTGGCTTGGCAACAAAAGCTCCCCTTGAGGGCATCCGAAATACCTGCCTAAAGTCAATAGGCAAGAAAGATATAGTGATATCACAACCCATATACTGGATAACCGATTTGTGGGAATGCATGTTGTACTGTATTGGCATAGCTCTCAAATAGGGTTCAAAATCTTGAACATTAAAGAAAGTTAGCTATGTGGCCTTATCTACCTACATGTGAGTGAGTGAAACCTTTAGGATATGACCATCTAAGGTGTCTTTCCACCAAGTGTGACACTCGTTGCCACTCAGGCTCTCCCAAGCGATAGTGTCGATGGTAATGGTATCATCTCTGACTTCCTTTCCTAATTGATTGCAGGGTCTGAAACTCTTTCCTTTGCTACTGCTAGTTATCATGCCTACAACTTGCAACAAATAACAACGCCTTAAGAATGCCTACTATATATAATGCCTTATTGAATTGTTATAATAATTGTCATCATGAGACTGTGGTTGTACCAATTTTAATGTTTGCGTGAGCTTCTACGATGCAAAGTAACCCACCAAGTTTACTAGCTTCTGTCATAGTGCCAACAATAAGTGTCGTATAGTCCATACCAAAACCAAGGAGCGATCTCGTATGATTGGAGAATGTGTAGGTTGTACGTTGCAGAATTTTGGAAAATTTAAGTTGTCATTGGTGAAGTTAGATGCAAACACCATTCCCACTGGTATAGGTCCACCGACAGATCACTCATATTACTTTATATGCACAGGTAGATTAAACAGAGTATATGCACCGGTAGACTAAACAAAGTATATGCACCGGTAGACCTAAAAGAGTACATGGTACCGGTTTTATATTGCATACAGGGGATGAACCGGGTATAAGATCGATACCGGTCAAGTGCATAATAATTCATGCCGGATTATGCGGATCTGTCTGATTTAAAACTGGATTATACAGAGCATCCACCATTTAGAATTGGAGTTAGCTTTTTAACAGGAGTTAGTTTTATTTGTATGCGGATGTTTCAAGGTAAACTCAAGATCATCTCGCAAATATTTTTGCTGCATGATTTTTGGGTGAGTTTACAGCTTGGCGGTTCTATGAGTTAGGTTTTAATAAGATTAATTTCTTATATATACAGGTCATAGGACACAAAAGAAGTGTTGTTGAAAATACAGAGAGGGAGAGAGATATCTTCTGAGAAGAGCTACGGTCACACAGGTGAAAGGCAGAAAGGATCAACAGCCAGGCAAAACATAAAGGTCAACAGGTATGATCTAATCAGACAGAGTGTCAATTAAGATCATTGCTCTTATTCTGTTAAAGCATATTCAAATCCCTCTATTAGGGTGAACCTAATAGGTTCTTTGTATAAATCCTTTAATCGGGTAGCATCTTAATTGATGTTGAAAGTCCTTTAACAAGGCGGCTCCTAACAAAGTCAAGATCTTAACCAATCTTCTACCAAATCCCTTTACCGCGTAGCACTCTTACAAGTGCTTTGTAAGCTCCTAACAGGGCGCCTTTATTATTGTAGTAGTGAAATTGTGAGCTCTGTCTAACCGTGGTTTTTTCCTTCTAACAGAGGGTTTCCACGTATATATGATGTGTTGATCTAAGTATTTCTATTTCTGTTTATGAATGGTTAATTGCATGTTGTTTATTCTGCAAGAATCTTTATACAAGGTTTAATTGAAGATAGAAATAGTATTTATTGATTCACCCCCCCCTCTCAGTAACCGGTTGGGAATAACAATTGGTATCAGAGCTAAGTTCTCTTAGATATAAAGCTTAACCGCTTGAGAAAAAGATCATGGAGGGTTACAGGTATCAGAAGCATCTTGAGGAAGCCAATTACATCATTGCCTCTCTCGAGAGTAGGCTGAGAAGATCCCTTGCTAAAAGAAAGGAGATGGCTCTGCAGTTGAGTGAAAGCAATGAAACGATTGATGAACTCTGTGGGCAAAGTGGATCAGATGAAGCTGAGGAAGCAGTCTTTGAGCTTATGGAGAGGAACTAGATCCTAACCAATCATATCTCCAACTTGAAAAGGGAGTAGGAAGATAATGCCCTAAGAATGATTGAACTGATTGAGATAAAGAGGAAAGCTGAAGATGAAAGAAACACTGCAGTTAAATCACTAACAACCTTTGGGAGAGCAAAAAATATGGCTGAAGAAGCTGTAAGGGAAAGTGATCTTGTCATTCTACAACTTCAAGAAGACATGGAAATAGTGTTAGCAATTTAAGTTGTCATTAGTGTAAATTAGTTGCAAACACCATTCCCACCGGTAAAGACTTACCGGTAGTTCACTTATCTTTGAGTATATGCAACCGGTAGACTAGAAATAGAGTGTATACAACCGGTAGACTAAACAGAGGGGATACACCGGTATGCATAACAGGGATGGACCGGGTATAAGAGTATACCGGTCAAACTTGCATAAAGATCCGCACCGGATACTGCGGAGCAGTTTGAGTTAAAACAGGAATATGCGGAGCATCCATCGACTAGAATTGATGTTATCTTTTTAACAGGAGTTAGCTTTTATTTCTACGCGGATGTTTTTAAGGTAAACTCCAGATCAGAGCGCAAAGCTTAAACTGCTAGTTGCATGATTTAATATTGAGTTAACAGCCTGGCGGTTCTATGAGTTAAGGGTTTTTATTGAGGTAAACTCTTGTATAAATACAGGTCATAGGACGCAAGAATAAGTGTTGTTGATTATTGTTGAATACACAGAGTAGAGGAGAGATACCTTCTGAGAGAAGCGCTGCAGGCACAGAGGTGAGAGGCAAAGAAGTCAACAGCAGGCAGAACCGGAAAGAGATCAACAAGGTGTGATCCAATCAGACAAGCAGTGTCAATTAAGATCATTGCTTTTACAAGGTGTGAAAGCTTATTAAAATCCCTCTATCAGGGTGAACCCTAATCGGTTCTTTGTAAAAATCCCTTAACTGGGTAACATCTTTGCTGATGTTCAAAGTCCTTTAACTAGACAACTCCTAACAGAGTTAAGATCTTAACCGATCTTCTATCAAATCCCTTAACTGGGTAGCATTCTAACAAGTGCTTTGTAAGCTCCTAACAGGGCGCCTTCATTCTGTAGTAGTGAAGTTGTGAGCTCTATCTTACCGTGGTTTTTTCCTTCTAACCGAGGGTTTCCACGTATACATCCTGTGTTGATCTGTGTGTTTCTATTTTATGCTTGTGAATGATTGTTTAAGATTTTGCTTATCTTGGAAGAATAATTAAACAAGTGCTGAATTGTAATAGAAATAGGATTACTGATTCACCCCCCCTCTCAGTAACTAGTTAGGAATAACAAATAGTCACTCAAGAAAATGCCAACATGCAAAAGAATTGGCATGATAAAGATGATGCATTCAAAAGGTTGGCAATTGAGCTGTATCAACTGAAGGAATAGAGGAAAGATCTCGAAGAAAGGAATGAAACCCTTAGAAGATACAACGAAAGCTCAATAAAGCTTGATGAGCAACTAAAAGCTCAAAGAAAGCACAAAGATCCCACAGGACTTGGGTTCACCAGTCAAGACACCAAGGAAATTGGTGAGTAATCAGGAACCAAGAAAAGCAAGAAGGAAAAGAAGAAACCGGTAGAACAAAAGGGTAAAAAGACCTTCAACACTTTTTGCAATCACTGTGGAAAACCAGACCATAAAACAAGTGACTACAGAAATGCACCGGTAAAGCCAACTAACAGTTACTGCAAAAACTATTACAAGCATGGTCACAAGACCACTAAATGCTGGTCTCGCCCCACGAGTGTGTCTAGTGGAAGTAGGGGAAGCTTCAAAGGCTATTTCTACGCATGCAACAAGTTTGGACACAAGGCTGATGAATGTAGATCCAAAACAATGGCATTCAGGTCCCCACCGAGATCGATATTCCCAAAGAGGAATAAGAACCAGAGCACAACCAAATCTGCTAACTGTGGCATGCATAGCCATAATGATTCTTGGTGTAATTCACCTAACAAGAAAAGGATAAATCCATGGAAGGCAACCGAGATAGTTTGCTACACCTGCAACAAAGTTGGACATCTGGCCAAGGATTGTAGGAACCGGTCAGTGAACAAAAGGTGAGGTTTGGTCAAACCGGTAATGAAGATCTTGTCTCCCAATGAAAAGAACAAGGGAAAAGAGACTGAGAAAGAAGTCAAGAAGATTTGGTTCAAGAAGGAATCAAAGAGCTCCGCTGAGGAGAAGACAGAGGGAAGATCATCGTCTGCTGATGGTGATATCTCTTGAGCAAACTAATCATAAAAGGCTTAGAGGGAACCGGTAGCCCGTCTACTGTTCCTGGTAGGACTGGTGAGCAACAAACTCACTCAGTCAGTAAGTAGAACTGGATAGGTAAGCGTTGATCAACTGGGGTTTGTTTAACAGGAAAAAGCCTGAATACTGGTTAGCGAAAAAGGAAAGGAAGGTTAGGTAAAGTAATTAATGCTATAACCGTTAACAAATGGTTACCGTTTGGTAATTACCGTTATGCCCTAAATCTATATAAAGAAAGGAGGATTACTCATTTTCTTTTACTTTGCGATTTGTGATCAACAATTTCTTATGCTTGAGTAATATTCTCGTGCTTTGATCATTGATAAGATATTTTCTGTTTGACCGATCAAGATACTTTCTGTGTAAACCAGTTGATAACAATGGCATCATCATCATCTGTCGCCAAGTTGATTCAAGGTAATCAATTCGACCGACTTGTTTACGACATCATGGCAGTCTAGAACAGGGAAAATGACAGTCTGGTGCACTGTCATCTATGCGAAACAAGAAGAACTGGGTGAAACCTTCATCCAAAGCGAGTATCTCTCGCTGTGCACAGACGGAAAGCTTCCAGTCAAATATGCGAAGCTGGTGTCCTCAGGGCTGATTAACGGAGTTTGTTACCCAACCATTTTCTGACCGGATTGGATACGACTGGTTCTCAGTCGTGTGCATGAACCTGGTTTATGGATTGCAAAAGGAACTTGTACGCAAATAACCAAGGAGGAGCTGCATAGAGTGACCGGGTACAATGACTAAGGGGAACCTCTCACCCTAAGAACCATCTCCAATGTAGTGGTTGCCAAGTTGACAAAATCAAAGTCTGACATGTTGTCGTAAATTTTGTTTTTGTAAAATTTATGTCAACTATACAAAAATTTAATCGTATTTTCGATTAAATTAAAATTGGTTTTAAAACTCTAAGTATTTTAATTAAATAAATAAATTTATTTATTTATTTAAAGTTTTAAGTCGTTGAATTTTAATGATTATTTAGAGTTTAGTTTTTTCTTTATTTTTGTTTTATTTTATTGTTGTTTAATTTTTAATAATATATTGATTGTATATTATTAAAAATTCTTAAGTCATCTTTGGTCGGATTTTCATACATATTTAAAATATATTTAATGTTATTTTAAAATCTCAAATCTATTTAAATAAAACCTTTTGAGTACTTTTCATGTATAATTACATGTAATATGTAATGCAAAGGTTTTTCAAATTCATTATATTCATAAAGGTTAGAGATTTTATTTAATATTGCATATATTTTAAAATGTCCATATCTCTTAGTTTAAAACACAAGTCTTTTAAAAAACAACGGAGGTCATATCTTAGAGATATTGGAATTTTTGAGAGGACTTACATGTTTTATTACATGTAACACATGAAGTTGCAAACTCAAATAAAACTCCCAATATACAAAGGTCATCGGAATTTTTGTTTTATATTACATGTTTTATGACATGAAATATTTTAAGTTGCGAAGTGTTTTAAAAGCTCCGATATGCATTTGGGCGGACCTTTTTAGTGTTATTACATATGTAATAACATAAAACGTTAATGATATAAAATTGCAAAAGACTTCCAAAGTCCCGATAATATTATGAAGTCAGGCTTTTTCATGTATTTTTGCATTTTTGAATCACTAAGCGTTGATACTGCTGATCTCCCCGCTAGCAACTATGAGTTGTAGAGAGTGCCGTGTGAGGACTCTGAGTCTTCATCACCACATTGACAGGGAACACCAAGCCCTAACTCAACCAAACTCTCAGTTCTTCAATGAAAAATGCAAATTTAAAGGAATGAGTTTGTACATTCTCTCTTTCATCAAGTGCTTGGTTTTCTTTAACGTCTGCAGACTTGTCCTCAATTTTGAGATCACAAAATTGTGGCAACCCTACATAATTTTCTTGTCAATTCGTAGAAGTATCTTATCTGTTTTGAACGTTTTGATAATGTGTTAATAAGAACGAGTCGTCCCTGAAAAAGCTCTTTATAACACATGTTTCATGCGTTCTTTGAGTTTTTCCCTTTGTTTTAAATTTTGATTTTCCCTTGAGTTGATAGCTCTTCAAATTACGCTCATTTCGAGCTAACTTAGACATCAAACAAAGTTCAATAGCTCAAGTTATGATGAAAAAGGTGGGGTTTTTTAGGCTGACTGCATATCCTTTAAAAATCCTTATAAAGGTGGGATTTTTGAAGTCGATTGCACGAGTTTGAATTATTTTTAATATGTTAAATGGATTTCAAAGTCCGTTTTCAAATTTCAACTCATTTCGAGTTGATTTGACTATAGTTTTTAATGTTTTCGTGAAATTAGCTTTTAATCTTCTAATTTCATGTTACTTTATACTATAGTTATGTATTAAATAATTCAAATTTAAAAGACTTAAGTGTTAAAAGTGTGGTTTTTGTTCTTCACTGCATATCATCCATATGCTAAAACACTTTTAAAAATCTCGCTTTTAAGTCTTTTTGTATTAAATACATTGTTTTTGTCAATGACTGCATGTACATTTCATGTTTTCAATCATATGCAGTTGTATTTCTAAAGAGCGTATTTAATCCTTGCTAAAAGTGTCGTTTTTATATGCAACTGCATAACATTTATATATCTTCCCAAAAGTGTTGAATTTCTATGGGTTTGCATATACATCTTCATATGTAAACATGTTTTAAAAGTGCGTATTAATTTTCCTTTGCTATTTTCCTCTAAAAGTGTCGATTTTTTAAATGTCATTACATATACTCATTGTATATGCAAATGAGTTTCTAATCAACGTTTTTAATGGTCATTTTATGGCGTTGTTTTTAGAGGAGTTTGCATATAAAGTTCATGTGTAAATATATTTTGTTTCCATTCTTCCCCAAAGGCGTCGATTTATGGGGCTACTACATATGTTTTAACACATATGTAATAGCTTTTAAGTTCAACGTTTTTAATAAACAGTCATAGGTGTTGATTTTAGGATGCACGACATATGTTAACGCATATGTAATGCATTCAAAATAAAACGTTTTTAAGCTCTAAGCTGGGCGTCGATTTTGAGAGCCTTTGCATATACTTTTAAATCATGTGCAAAGTGTTTTCCTCCCAACGTTTCCAGCTCTCTACTTAGGTGTCATTTTGGAGATGGGTTGCATATGTCTAAAGGATGTGGGCAAACTTCCCTAAAAGGAGTGTTTTTAATTATCTAAGTTGGGTGTCGATTTTGGTGGACATTACATAAGATGAAAGGTATATGCAAGCTTCATTCGAAAACAGCGTTTTTAATGCTAGGTTGAGGACGTTGGTTTTTGAGGGTTTTGCATTCAGATTTTTCACACTCAAACTTGCGTTTCCAGCATTGGATTCATAGGCATCGATTTTTATATGTATTACACATGCTGTTTGTTATATACAGCACATGTAATATGTTCAAAACAGTGCGCTTTGGAATCATTTTTCTTTCAAAAACGCCTTGTGAATGAAGAGTTTTCTACATCTTCAATCTTTTTCCACCCCATGAATTGATTTGGTAAGTTCATTATGAATTTATTTCATCATTTTTGGTTGAGTTTGTGCCCTAGATGCCATTTTTCCTCTTCATTGCATATGCAAGAAATAGTCAACCGGTTGCTATTTCTTGGCATTTTTCTTCTCATTCTTCCCCACTTGGCTGTGTATGTTCATTGACTATCCAAGTTTAAGGGAGAGAGACTATGAATGTGATCTATTTATACTCTTTCTATCCAATCTTTTCTAAATCCAGGAATCAATTGGATTTATTTCAGATTTGGCTCAAGATTTTGAGAGATTCTATCTTGAAGATTGAGGTAATTTCTTCCTTACTCTTTTCCTTGTTTTTCTTCTAGATTTATTTAATTTACATGTAAAGCTTTCAATTTTGATTTACATGTGATTGAATTTATGCCTCTTCTACTTCCGTCTTCAATTCTCAAAGATGCATGTGCAAGAGCTTCATCTTTCTTGCATATGCAGTCGGGATTAAAAACCCCGTTCTATGAACGAGACAAACCAAACGCAAGTTTATACATGTGCAAACTTCCAAATCCACTTGCATAAAGTCGCTGTCCCTACCACTGCCATGTGACGTCAAACTCATAATGGTGGTCAATTTGACACGTCATCATAAAATGACATCCCTCCATTTATTCATTATCCATTGACTACATGTCTCTTGCTGTCCCCATATGTAATTACCCATGAGAAACTCGTTCTTGAGTTCTCTTTGAGTTGAAAATCATCCATTTTCCCAAAAATCAGTCATCTCCATACGCCTTTTGTCATTCTCTAATGAATCCCTCCCAAGAAGATGTTCTTATTTTGTGGGATTTTTATGTCACAGCTTCTTAGTCATATAAAGTTGCTATGTCTGAAGGGATCGCACTTCCAAAAGAAAAGGAGAAGAAAAAGATGAAGTATCAGTATGACTCATATCACAATTCTATTCCGCCTTCACAGATGATTTCATATTGTGATGAGGTTAAGGATACAAATGTTTCTCACATGAACTTTGAAGACTTTTTTCAAAGAGTAGATGCTGCGGTTACAGAGGACATGCTTTCAATCAAGTAGAGCAGTGTTCATCTTGTCTCTACATTTCCATTGGCTGCCCTGGAGCCAGAATTTGTATTTGCATGTGCAAGGAACTTCGATTCCGCTTCCAAAACCATCAAGGATTAAGATGGTAAAACTATCATTAGCCTTGATCCAGAGACAGTGGATAGAATCTTCAAAGTACATTTAAGTCCTGTTACTATCAATATCACCAAGCAGAAGGCTCTTGACAGATGGAATGAGGACACTCCTTCATGCACGAAGTTCATTAATGAAAACTGGCTGCTCAATAAGAGGCCAAACATTGCAAGATGGCCAAAGGGAATTCGACGCACTGAATTTAAGGAAGAAATCAACGACCTCATTACCTTATTCAGCCGTCTAGCAGGGTTAAAGACATCAAACACCTTTGAGCCTTGGATGTACAAGTACATTTCTCTTATTGTCCGGTCGAAGAAAAAGATTTTCTGGGGAGAAATGATCAGCGATATGTTGTGTGAACAACTTTCCCAAGTTGTCGACACTTGCACTTTCTACATGAATTCATATCTTGTATATATCGCTGCTTCTCTTGGTTCTTTCTCTGGACTATCTACTAAGGGGGATAGGTCATTGGTTCTTGTGTGGGAGTATTTTCCTCAACTCGTGTTGAAGGCTAGCTGTTCTCACTACTGCAGGGTATAGGATGCTTTTTTATGGGCATTTCATGTGCTTGTTCGATAAGAGTCTCCCAAACAGGCGTGTGTCAGATGAGGCACGGGTTAAGGTTAATGAATATGGCTGTCTATTTCTTCAGTTTCCTAGCTTCACTTACATGCGGGTAGGCTACTTCAAGGGAGAGCCACATACACTTCCGAGATATCCTACAGATAAAATCATACTTATGGAGTTGGCCAGGCAACTCATGTTTGTCCAGATGCATCAGAATGCACTACATAGACCGGGTGTGGGGATTTCTTCACGAAATCCATTGAAGATTGGGGGATATTCCATAGACACAGTCCCTAAAGCCAAAAACATGGAGTATGAACTTCAAAGGATCACCTTGAAGAAGTTCATGGCTAGGAGTAACTTTGACTGGCGAGGGCTCAACGACAAGATGAGGAGGCAATTCGTACATGTGTACAGGTTGGAGGACATATGGATTGACCTCTGCACTGAGACAGACATATGGAGAATGGATTACCAATGCCTATCCATCAAGCAGATCATTGACTTCAATCTTGCAAATATTCCTCCAGGGGTTGAAGATGATGATAATATCCTTGATCGTGATTATACTCGTAATCATGTTGAGGACTTGCCTATTTTGTCTCCTTCCCGGTCAGGAAAAGAGAGTGTTTCTATTTGGGATTGTTTCCAATCCATCCTTGCGAATACTAGCATCTAGTTAAAGAGAAGAGGGCTAAAAAGTATCAAGGTAAAAGCAGGTAAAGATTTTGATCATGGTGGTCTAGTTGGTAGGAGATCGGAAATCAAAGGAAGAACCAAAGATGGCGCATCTTCTTCAGCAGTTGATCCTGTCATACCTATCATATCCTCTCTTCCTAAGCTTACCATTAAGGGAGGCAAAGACACTGGAAGAATTCTTGAGGTCAGGAGCACAGAACCTGAAAGGGTTCAAATTGTGTCTAGTGATGATGAGATGCCTAGCTCACCTAAGGTATCCTCACCAGACGTACCTCCTCCTATGGATAATTCAGCCACTACCATGGTTCCTAATTTAGCACTAGCATCAGATGAGTCTCCCGACTCACCTTCGGGTACAACTGCGGATGAATTTACTACGGAGTAGGCACCTCCTATAGATCCAGTCTTGGTGACACCTGCATTGCCTATCTCATCAGCTGCTCCTATTGTCATACAGGAGGATTCTTATCACAACTTTGAGAGTGTGTTTGACGCGTACTCTATGACCATTCCTTCCATGGCCATCTCCTCTGTGACAGTGTTGGACACCACTTTAGTGCAGGTAGAGCACTTCATATCTGAGGTTACACATGGTAGTCCTACCCCTATGGCAATCCTAATAGAGGCTCCTCCCCTTGTCGCCACAGTTGCACAGATAGACCTAGTTACCACTCTGGCTATTACATCTACAGAAGCAACTTCTTCTTCTTTCTCTTTACCTCCTTGGCTCACTGCCATAACACAGAAAAGAAAGAAAGAAGAGATTCCGTTGGAGGGCTTTGATTTCAAGCATGCTTCCAAGCCGAGAGCTCCAAAGAACAAAAGGGCAAAGACAGTCTCAAGGATTGTGGTGGAGGATAATTCTAAATATGCTGAGATTGCTGAACCTTTGGTTGATAGAATTACAGAAGATGGGCAACCTTCTGATTTTAAAATCACAAGGGTGGAACTAGGAAAGCAGACACGTTTGAGTTGCCAACAAGATGCTCAAGATGCTATCACGCAACTTTCACAAAGAAATGACTAGCTATGGGAGAAAAAGAATAAATTGAAGGAGGAGAATGCATGCTTGCTTGAAGTCATCAATATGATGAACAATTCCCAAAATGCTGCTCCTATTTAAGTTTCACATCCTGAGGATTATGATAGATGCCACAAGAGGGCAAAGGCAGTTGATGAATGGTGTGCATAGATTGGGACATAGGGTACACAGGTGATTAAAGATTCATTGGAAGTCTTGAGGCATATACGCATCACTGCTAATGAAATAAGGGAACTTATTTCATCTTTCCATCAGCAGCTAGGAGTTTTGAGTGATGATCTAAATGTGTGGAAAACTTTGCAAGGATTTGACCTCAAAAAGTTGTGCTAGCTTGAAGTTATCTCTTTTGCTGATTCATATTTCGAGTCTCTTGATTTGATGCTTAATAAGGAGAGAGTTTTGGGTAAGTTGATCATAGATTTGCAAGTAGTTTTGAACTCATGGGATGAACAAAAATGTCACATGATAAAAGAGTTCGAGAAATTGTCCTGTGAGGTTTCTTCAAAGGATGGTGAGCTGATCGAAGAAGGGATTGTGTTGGCAAGGTTCTTAAAAATGGTTCACTTTCACATGGATGCAGATGACTTCAGTCCTGTTGCTTTTGATTGGTTTATGGAATGTAAAATATCCTTAAATCAGCTTCAGAGACAAGTAACTGGATACACCAAATCTCATGTTTTGCGCACAGCTATTGCAATTGCTCATCATATGGGTGCACCAGATCCAACCATGATACACGAGTCTCTACGCAAATTTGAGGCTTATGTAAATACTCCTTGATGTAATTTCCTAAGTGTCCGGGACACTTTTTCTTTGTTTTATAGTATGTTTGACAGATTACATGTAGTTCATGTGATGATTGTAAATACAGGAAAACATATTCCTGTATACAAGAGTTATGTAATCATGTTGCAAGTGCTTTAAGCCTTGTAACATTGAATAAGTCAAAGTAGTTAGTTAAGTTGTTGAATAAGTCAAAGTGGTTAAGGGTTTCCCCTTTTCTCTCCACTTTTCTCTCTTCTGTTTTCCTATATAAGGAAGAGAGTTCTTTGTAAATATTTTTATCTTTGGTTGAAGCAAGCAAGGCTGTATTGGAGAGCTTAGGTGATGAAAACTTTGTGTTTCATTGTATGAGTTATCAAAAGTGAATAAAAGTGACAGGATTCTTCAAACTTTGTGTTGTAGATGTTGAGATTGAATGGTGTTTTCTTACGTTGCATTGTTCAATCTTTCTTAAGTTCATTTCTAAAGCTAAACTTGCATACATCATTGGAGGTTTCAATTCATCTTTTGAGAGACTTTGAACTACAGGAGGGGAATTGCTATAATAGTAGTGGCTGCAAATACTGGGAGTTGAAGACTTTGAGCTTCAAGTTTGAGTATTTTCCTTTTAAATTTTAGAATCATTAGTGAGAGACTTTGAGCCTCACTATTGATTCTCGTTGTTTCAAAATAGGATTAATCGCAAGAGACTTTGGGCCCTTGTTTTTAATTCATCAAATATATTAGTAACTGCTGCCTTAGGAATTGTTCTTACGTCAATTGCTAAGTCACTGGTATTATCATAGCAGTAGGTAATCTTTGTAGAGTTCATAAGTTGTTTTTATCTACAGATCTTTTATTGAAAAAAGAAGAAAAGATTAGAAGTATCATCCTTATTTCATTCCAGTTGAAATCCTGTTGAACCCACCTACGGTAAGAAGGGAGCCTCCCCTATTGCTGAGAGGAGAGATTTATCTCATTACACCGTTACCTAAAGTTACAATTTTGTAAGGTGTAGTCTTAGTAGCTTACAAAATTTTTAGCCAACAAGACTTGGATGCATTTCTAATGTTTTGAAGTCATGTTTTACGTCGTCTTTGTCGTTTTTGTGCTGTAGCAGGTATGGGCGTCCATTTCTACATATTTCTAGACGTTTTTAGTCAAAAAACATTTTTCATTTGCAGAAGTATGTGTTTTAATGGCCGTTTTTGGCAAAAACGTGGCTGTATATGCTCTTCTTATTGTTATTTTTGGCTTATTTACAAACGTTTTTGCTTTCCCATGGGTTTTAGATATCTTATGCTGGAAATTTTCCGAGTTTTTCTTCATTTTTCAGCTGCTCCTGGGGGTTTTCTAAATGTGTTTTTATTAAAAACGGGATTTGCATTCATTTTTGGGTCTTTTGAAGCCATATTTGGGGGTTTTTGTTTTGTGAATGCTTAACAGAATTTTTCAAGAGGTTCAAAGAGGATTATATGTGAAGATTTCCATTTTCACAATGTATTCATGATCATGGCAAAAGGATTGTTCAAATCCGGTTGAAACACAAACAAATGAATTCCTTCCAGCTTGCATTCAGCATGGTGCTGAAGAATATTTCTAATGCATATGCCATCATTTCAAAATAATGTTGAGAAGTTAAATCCCTCATTCATTTACAGCCATGCCTGGAATTGTCACATTTATATCATTACCTTGAGAAAACTGAAATTCCCTTTAGTTTCCATGAAATACAATATTTGAGAAAATTGCATACATATACCTTGCAAAAAATTAGTACACCTCATATTTAGCATACAATATTTCATGAAATCCAAAGCGTAATTCCCTCCAAAAGTTCCATTTCATGCTTACCTATGTTTTGAATTTCGGGATTTTTCATATCCATTGCGTATTTCATTGCATGTCATTTTACATGTAATGCAATATGTAATCACCTCAAAAATTCCCAATTGCATTTTTTCCCAAATCCACTATAATTCCAAAATCGGGATTTTTAAGACCCATTACATGTACTGTTACATGTAATCAAAAGTGAAACTACCTTGGAAATCTCCACCCTAAGTTTACCCAAATCGGAGATTTTTACACCAACTGCATGTACAGAACTACATGCAGTCAAATGTGCAATTGCATCTAAAATCTCCTACAATACCCAAGTTGAAAAACAATTCCAAGTGCAAATCGGGGATTTTTGACCCGATTGCAAAACGAAATACACATGCAATCCTAAGTGCAATTGGGTCCAAAAACTTTGATTTCACTTAAAGTCCTATGTTTTTCCCTTGTAGTAGGAACTTTTTGGTCCAACTGCATAAAATATTACAAGTTGAACTACATGCAGTCAAATCTGCAGTGCACTCCAAAATCCCCGAATTGCATCCATGGATCACTAATGCAACCTTTTTCAGCATTGATTGAAGCATAGCTTGCAGACATGAGCCGCCAACATCTCGGTGCTACAAGTGTTCATCCAAAGTCAGAAGGGCCAACCATCTGTAATGTCCCCATTTTAAATAAAATTATTGTATTTGGGTTCTGATCGATTTCGTTTATCTCGGGCCCATTTTTATTTGTTGGCGTAGGTGTAGTCACCATCGGCTCTTTTGTGCACTCTCGGGAGTTTTCCCGACGGGTATTTATGCTCGGCGTGTAGGTTGGATTTTGATATGTTGAGATTTATATTTGATTTGTATTTGTGAATTCCTGTTGAGATTTTGTTGTTCGCCATTTCGGAGGTGAAAGACCCTCCCTATTTGGTTTGTTGCAGTTTCGGTGGGATTCAACCTTCACCCTACTCTACTTGTATCGGATCTGGCAAATCCGAAGTTCCGTCAATAAATTCAATAAGATCTTTTTGGCAATCATATTAGTTGGTATATTACTTTGTGTTTGCAAATTCATATCTAATTATTTGCGAGGGAGAAGTGGACTTCAATTGGGCGTCTGGAAGGCATCATCCCTCATCCATTCCCATTGTATGGCTTCCATCACCTCAACCGTATGGCTCGAGCAACTTCCTCAACAATTCACTGTCGGGACATAATTCATCGCCGGGAAAGAATTTACCGTCGGGATAAAATTTACCACCAGACAGAATTCACCGTTGGGACATAATCACCATCGGGACAAAATTTACCGTCGGGACATAATTCACCTCTGGACGAAATTCACTGCCGGGACAAAATTTACCGCTAGACAGAATTCACCGCTGGGACATAATCACCATCGGGACAGAATTTACCGCCGGGACATAAGTCACCTCCGGATGGAATTCACCGCCGGGACAGAATTTACCGCTGGGACAAAATTCACTGTCGGGACAGAATTCATTGCCGAGACATAATCACCGTCGGGACAGAATTCACCGCTGGGACATAATTCACTTCCGGATGGAATTCACTGCCGGGACAGAATTTACCGCCGGGACATAATTTACCGTCGGGACATAATTTACCGCTGGGACAGAATTTACCGCCGGGACAAAATTCACCGCCGGACATAATTTACCTCCGGATAGAATTCACCGCCGGGACAGAATTCACCTACGGACCGAAATCTCCTTCGGGACATTACACCATCACGGATGAGAAAAAGATGAAACTCAACGTTTCATAAATATTAGAATGCTTTCAAGACTGATTCCAAGCAGGTGGTAGGAGGATCAATAAGAGGGATCGTGAACAGTTTTTCACTTATGGGTGATAACGAAAATTAATGATTGGTTGATACCACCAAATGCAGAGGTCAACGTGTTATTTTCTGAAGATGTTCCCACTCATGTACAGATTTGGAGATTTCCAGCACTTGGTATTTTGGTGACAGGAAAACCTCTCCAATAAAGGTTAATGTAATAGGAGTTATGTTTTGTCAGACACTTAGTTTATTTTTCATCATGCATTTTGACAAGTTACATGTAAAGCATAAAATTGCAATTACATATGTAATGAAACATGTAAAGCATAAATTTGCAATTACATATCTTGCTACATGTAATCACATTACAGAGGACTGTAATGTTGAATAAGTCAAACCTAGGTAGTTAGTTTTCCATATTTTTCTCATAGTCTCTCCTATAAATACAAGAAGGCGCATTGTAAATATTTATCTTTATGCATTGCAAGAAAACTCTGGAGAAATTTTGCAAGTTCAAACTTTGCTTTAATTTGTGCAAGTTGATTTTTGGAGTGAATAAAAAGCAAGTGTTTTTCAATCTTTGAGTTGAGGAGACTTGTGGAATTAGTTGTGTTGTTATAAAGAGACCCTTGAATCTGATTTTGTGTAGACTTTGTGCTATAATTGTCAATTTGAGTTAATTAAAAGTGAATGCATAGTCTTTGAGCTGTGGTTCATACTGATATTAAAAATAGAAAAGAAGTTTCATATGTTCAAGTCTTTGTGCTTATCATATTGTTGCTTCATAGTTTAAACTCTCTTCAGGATAGTGTATAAGTTTGTGAGCTTATATATATTCCTTAGTTTATAGTCAACTAGTACGCTTAACAATTAATCTTTCGGTTAATTTTGAGTTTATTGGTATTATTGCTCCAACTAGTTCTTAGAAGTGAAATTGTAAAAGTTTTCAGTGTGTAGAAGTGTATCCTTGTGAAAGTGAAATCCTTCCTGAAGAAAGAGGAAGTGATACGTGAAACACCCAATTTAGATTACATTTGAGTTTCTTGTTAAGTTTTAGTTGAATTAGTTGCAATAAGAAGGGTGCCTCCCCTAAGTTGAGAGGAGAGATTATTTCTCATACATTGTGTCTAAATATCCCATTTTGCAAGTAGTGTGTCTACGACTACCCACAAAATATTTAGCCAACATGACAGTCGACTAATGACCGTCAACGACATCGAAGACGAAGATGGAGTTCGGTTTGCATCCGCAGTGATAGGATACAAAATCTATCAATCAAGTAACCTGAATAGCATACCAGGAGGAGCCATTCATGCCGCTCACCGGATAATGCATGACAACACCCAGTACGATATATGTACAATGCTTTGAGGACATAATTTTTGAGAATCTGAAGCTCGGTATCGTCAAGAAGAAATCCTTAAAGTATGGAACCGTACTGGTATGCCTTTACTTTTACTACTCTAACTTATTTTCGGGAATTGGAAAGGTGACTTGGGGAACCGATCGACCTATCATGATCCAGATCAGTGATATGGCCAACCAACTAGGAAACCAGTTCGGAAAAGTCATGACAGAATACTTTGAGGCATTCCAACTAAGAATGCATGCCAGGGAGAGGGTGCTGTCAACTATTGTTGACTCCTACAAAGACGATGTATTTTTTGGTCTCCAGCAATCATTGCATCATTTAGGCAGTGGAACCACGAACCGGGTATGCTCCTGAACTAGGGTATGAGATCTCTGCAAAGACAGCCAAGGCATATGAATATGCCCTGCAAGACTGTGATTTGGACTTATCCGTTCTCTGGTTTGGGACTTTTGAAGAGATTCAGGAGAATCTGAAGAAAAGGGCACCAATTAAGAATGTTTATGTCAAAAGGACCCCTACACCGAAGAAGAAACCGGTAGCAGATCAACCGAAAGTCCAAAGGAAAAGAGCACAACAAGTGACCATCGCTCAAGGAGAAGAAACAAAAGGAATAGAAATCGAAGACCTAACTCCTCTGGTCCGCAAGAGGAAATCTGCCAAACCGGTTAAGGAAGATGCACCGAAAGCAAGAAAGCCCACAATTGATGAGTATGTGGCAGCATTAAAGAATTCAGGTGGTATGGCATCAGTAGGAAGGAGGTACGATCTAGAAAATGAAGAAGACCGGAGGAAAATAGAGGAAGCGGTAGTCTATTGCATTCACAAATTCAATCTAATTCCTTCGAACTTCATAAGGTCGTCCTTGACGATCTTCAAGAAATTCTTGAAGCAAGATGGAAAGAGAAAAGAAGCTAAGGATTAGAGCTCTACTTGAGGTTCAAAATCATCTGACTCTAGACGACACCACTCAACAAGCAGAATTACATAAGCAAAACTTTCTGATAAGAAAGAGGGTCAGTCAGATGCTTGTTGGAGAAGTTGACAAAGTTCACGAGGAAGGTTTGGCAACATGGACTAAACTTCTTCAAACCCAACAACAGGCAGAAGAAGCATGCCAGAAGAACACTGCACCAGTGGTCCAAGATATCGGTAAAGGAAAGGGAATTCTAGGAGCCGAAGCTCAAGTGAAAGCTAAGGTATTGATTGAACCGGTCATCGTCGATATCATTGACGAAAAGGTGGTGATCCAGCTCCTCCAACCATTCTTGTATCTCCAGAAAGAGGTAAGGCTCGCACTATGACTGTAAATGATATAATAGATGAAGTAATGGATTTTGGAGAAGTAGCCAATGTGGCTAAATGGCATAGTGTGCTAGGAGAGGAAGATAAACAAGCAATAATAGTGGCTCTGTTAGAAACCTGCTTGGATTACAACAGAACTCCAAGAGACTATAGGTCTAAATTTCCTCCTGAACTAAATACAAGATTAATGACTAAATGGAGAACCAGTCTGGGCTCCAACAATAGAATTGTTAAGGAGACACTGTCACAAGTACAACTTGGTCTTAGTGAAGACAGAATTAAACTTCTAATGGAGGAAGTATCCATGAATCTGGATACAAAGAATAGGGTTGCCACAATAATAAATGGTTATGAGAACAAAGTATATAAAGAGACTAGATTTTTGGCAACAATATGATTTCAGTGCTCTCGAGGCAACAGGTCCACAGGATCAACCTGAAACAGAACAAGAACCACTGGTTCAATTCACCACTCATGAAGAACCAACAATCGGTGAGCAGGAAATTCCTGAGGAACATTCACATCTGGTGAATAGGTGAATCTGGGAGTCATCGGTTAAGATGACTATTGACAACACCACATATGGTGAAGATGACATTGCTATAGTTGACCATACAGTTGAGGAGCAGCACTCAGATCCACCACCGGAACAAGAAGCCCCACTAAAAGAGCAATTGCAATAGGAAGAAGATGCACAACTAGAAGTACAAGTACAACCAGAAGGAGAAGTACAGAAAGAGGAAGAAAGACCAGAAGAGGTAAGAATACCGGAAGAGATGGTACAACTGGGGAATGAAGAAAAACAAGAACAACAGAATGAACAAGAACAAGAGTTACCTGTACATAATGAGCAAGCACAACCAGAATAGGAGCCAAGACAAAAGGAACAGGTAGATGTTCCAAGCTCATCCTCATCCAAGAGGAAATTATCCTTTGCAGCAGACACAAAAGCCAAGAAGAGCAAGGCTAGCGAGACTGTGGTCGACATAAGCAAAATGTCAACAAGGCAAGTAAAGGAACTGACAAAGAGGAAACAGGACATGGTCCTCACAAGTGTCAAGAACATCCTGTACAACTTTGTACCGGATGCAAACATAGATGAAGATGAACCTGTAATTGATCAATTGGAGATTTTGGCTAAAGCAATAGGAGATGTCACCGATCTGGAGACAATTGCCATTGATCACTATGAGAAGAAAAGAATAGAAATTTTCCACAAACAGGTTGAAGAAATAAAGGTAATGGTATCAACCAACTTAAGGGTACTTAAACAACAGTTACAAGTTGCAGGAAGTTTGATGACCAGGACTTCAAATTTTGATACTTTTGTACAAGATATCACAGAAAAGTCATCTAAGACTTCTGAAGACATAAGAGCTCTGTCTTCCCAATTTAACATAATGTATACTTTTGCAACCGATTTCAGCAGAGAAATGACAAGCCTCGCTCTCATTCTGAGAAAGGCATCTGAAGAGAAGACCAAGAGAATCCAAGATCTTATTGGATTTCAATTATTTTTGGCCCCAACATTTGATTTATTGCAACAAACTACAACAGATGCTGAGAATCTGATCAGTGAACCGGACTACAAGACTGTAGAGGACATGGAGAACATTATTGTCTCTCTAAAAGAAGCACAAAAAAATATAGAACATGTCTCCGGTCAATGGAACCCTTTTCTTCATACAACGAAGAAAGTGTACAAGGACATCTTCACAAAGTTACAGATGTAAATGAGTCAGTACCACAAAACCCTTTGTCCTATGGAGGCAAAAAGGGGAAGATTATTGTAAAGAAGAAGACATCAGAAAAGGAAGAAGATTGACATCATAAAAGGAAGAAGATCAGAAAAGGGAGAAGATCAGAAAGGAAGAAGCTCAGAAAAGATAGAGAGTAGATTCAGCTACAGAGCAGAAGGTAGCACAAGAACAGGGGAAGTTGATAGACAGAAGAGTTGAAGCATACACATAGGTGATGTCTACTGGACAAGGAATTAATTGTGATAAGTGAGTAATGTTTTGCCACCAATGCCAAAGGGGAAGATTGTTGGAAAATTTAAGTTGTCATTGGTGAACTTAGATGCAAACACCATTCCCATTGGTATAGGTACACCGATAGATCACTCATATTACTTTATATGCACCGATAGACTAAACAAAGTATATGCACCGGTAGACTAAACATAGTATATGCACCGGTAGACCTAACAGTGTACATGGTACCGGTCTTATATTGCATACAGGGGATGAACCGAGTATAAGATCAATACCGGTCAAGTGCATAATAATCTGCGCCAGATTATGCGGAGTTGTCTGATTTAAAACCGGATTATATGGAGCATCCATCGTTTAGAACTGGAGTTAGCTTTTTAACAAAAGTTAGTTTTATTTCTACGCGGATTTTTCAAGGTAAACTCAAGATCATCTCGCAAAGTTTTTTGCTACATGATTTTTGGGTGAGTTTACAGCTTGGCAGCTCTTTGAGTTAGGTTTTAATAGGATTAATTTCTTATATATGCAGGTCATAGGACACAAAAGAAGTGTTGTTGAAAATACAAAGGAGAGAGATATCTTCTGAGAAGAGCTACGGTCACAGAGGTGAAAGGCCAAAAGGATCAACAGCTAGGCAGAACAGAAAGGTCAACAGGTATGATCTAATCAGACAGAGAGTGTCAATTAAGATTATTGCTTTTATTCTGTTAAAGCATATTCAAATCCCTCTATCAGGGTGAACACTAATAGGTTCTTTGTATAAATACTTTAACCGGGTAGCATCTTAATTGATGTTGAAAGTCCTTTAACAAGGCGGCTCCTAACAGAGTCAAGATCTTAACTGATCTTCTACCAAATCCCTTTAGCGAGTAGCACTCTTACAAGTGCTTTGTAAGCTCCTAACGGGGCGCCTTTATTACTGCAGTAGTGAAGTTGTGAGCTTTGTCTCACTGTGGTTTTTTCCTTCTAACCGAGGGTTTCCACGTGTATATGATGTGTTGATCTGAGTATTTCTATTTCTGTTTATGAATGGTTAATTGCATGTTGTTTATTCTGCAAGAATCTTTATACAAGGTTTAATTGAAGATAGAAATAGTATTTATTGATTCACCCCCCCTCTTAGCAACCGGTTGGGAATAACACAGAAGAGATATCATACAAACTCAACAATGACGTGTTGTATGGTGCAGTATGAAGGTTGCATGAAGCCATAGGGGGGACTTGGTAACGTATGTATCCGTACGAGAGAGACAGAGGGGTGCCGCACATTGGTTGGCCATAGGGAAGATGCAAAAAAATGTCTTACATTGCTCAGTTGTACAAGGGATGGATGTCGAGCATTGCCCGACTCTACGAGGGATGGATGTTGACCACTACTCGGCTGTGTAGAGAATTAAGAAGGATGTCGTATGGGATGGGCCGAAAGGTACCGTACGATATTGCCTTCTATGGTGAGGAACATGCTTATCTGTATGATAGCAAACTTGTGTTGACATTTGAGATGCAACTTATGTACTCTCCCTACGATGTGAAATGGAATTCGTACCTGATTTTGTACGATCTACAACTCTATCGTGCTAGAAGGTCATACCAAAAGCTTCTTGATGGTTTGTATAGTGGGAAAATTTCTCACCCTAGAGGGTTCTGATCCTTTTTTTGCTGGAGATAAGAACATACTTTGCAAAAAATCAATCATATAGTATCAAAAATGTAAAATAAAAGGGGGTTGAGAGTGTGCTTTATCCAATGGCCGAAGGTTAGAAAATATCTTCACTTTTTCTATTATTCTGATAAAAGAGGGTTGAGAGTGTGCTTTATCCAATGGCCGAAGGTTAGAAAATATCTTCACTTTTTCTAATATTCTGATAAAAGAGGGTTGAGAGTGTGCTTTATCCAAAGGGTGAAGGTTAGAAAATATCTTCACTTTTTCTAATATTCTGATTTTCATCTTTCTATTTTGGACCTTAATTTTTCTCTTTATTTCTCCTCCATACTTTCTCTTAAATTGGCCTGCACATTTTTATTTTTGGTACCTTAGTAATATCTTTTCCGAGCTCATTAATATATTGGCATTTGCTTTCAATTATATCCAATTGCAGTAGTTTAATAAAAATTCTCTTCTTCCCTATTTTTCCAACTTTTGTTATTTTCAATTTCAATTTTCTCGGCCTTAGCACTTCAAAAAATTCTTGTCCTTTATTTGCTCAATTTTTTATTTTTCTTACCATTTCCAATTTTTTCATCACTTTCAGTTTTTTTTTCTTTTTCGCTTCATCATTCATTTTTCCCTTTTCTCCCTTTCCCTTGTCTAATAGTCTAACCTTCACTTCCAAGGCATATCGCTAGCAAAGGTGTACGACGGACTCTTACAACAATCATTTTTACAACACGTGCCCACATATTTGAAATAAAAATATTTGGTTAGTATAGGAGCATTTCCCATACCTTTGTAACTTGTCTCGATATAACATGCACCATACTGTTGGTACCATGTAGCCTCTTTGCCATTGACCTTGGGTGGGCCCATCGGATTTGATTTTACTCGCCAAAGTGAACTTGATGTTGATAGTGGCAGAGGTTCCATGTCATTCTTGTGACAATACTTTACTACGATGTCTTCATTATGTCCATCCCGCTCACAGATGAACCCGTCATTCGCTTCTTGGTATTCTTCAAGATCAATTTCCAGCTTTGGATCGTTTTCAAGTTTTGCCTCCTGTTCAACTTGGTCCTCCTTCCTCTTCATATCGGCTTCTTCATCTATATCATAATTCAGGTATCCTTGGTGCTCACCTTCATATGGTGCAATTAGTCTCCAATAGTCATAGATGTTTTAATTTCCCCTTTTATATAATCTTAGACACTAGTAATTTTACAATTTCAAGGAATATACAACAATTGGTGATAAACAAATTCTGTTATATGATGCTTAATTCCAAATGCATATGCTGTTACAAATGATAATTACTGATATTTAGAATGATGCTTAATTCCAAATGTATATGCTGCTATATAATGATAATAATTGCATAACAATCTATCAACAATATATGATGGCTGTGTCTGATATGCAGATAATTATATGCTCAACTGAGAATAATCTCAGTTACCTGGTATTGCTGTCTCTGATATACAATTTATAACATGCGAATATGCAGGCTGTCTCTGGTATAACAATAACAATATGCTCTGAATATTGTAACAGGCTGTATCTGATATGTCGATATTATTATGCTTTGAACAATGTGAAAGCCATCTCTGATATATCCATATGAATGAATGATTTTAATGACATCTACGAGACCAAACAGCCTAAGGGACCACAGGATCACAGTCGTAAGCTAACTCCAGATTCGTTTCTAAGTCGGACCTCCTGCTGTGAATCTTGACAATCAAACTAGTGGTTTGGTTAACCTTATCTTCCTCGAATAGGCTGTGCATGCTGTTTGCTCCCGAACTGATTTCGTACTGAGCCCGGATGTCATCATAAGTGGTGCACTCAATGATAAAATGCCATTCAGTCTCAATTGCACCCGGCACACAGAATGTGCTTCAAATATGATGCTGTCTCCGACTGATCTTTATGCACTTGAACCAATGATTTCCAAAGACAACAGAGCGATCCACAAAGGATACGATATATATTATATTCTCCAATTCATGCCTTGTGGAGTGAGATTGAATGTGTTCTTATACGTGCCGATGGATAGGATAAGTCACATGGTAAAGATATGCCCCATGTCCTTTCAAAATTGTCATCATTCATAACAGCTATTAATCGCTCCTTTCTGATAATGATTATCATTGAGCCTCTTCACTTCATAATATAATAAATCTACCTCATAACATTATTAGACTTAAATCTTTAATAGCAGCCTGTCATATGTAATTGACTTTTTATTAAGATGTTCATTTGATTATGTTATCCATCAGCCTAAATGCTAAACGCAGCCTTTCACGAGTATCGATTATTATCAATATCTGATTATTGTAATTGCTGGCCCTAAATCGATAATAATAATTGCAAAGTAAATTTCTGGATTCGATTTGTGGATGCTAAAAACACATACACAATCGAATCCAGAAATTTACTTTGCAATTACCAATGGATTGTGGAAATCTGATGTTGTTAATTAGATAATAATAATATCGATAATGCTGTTGCTGACCAATGATTAGTTAGATCAATGTTATGGTTGACCATCCTTAATGTTTGTGCCGTTAACATCAATGAGTAGTAAATCAAACCTTGAGCCATTTTTGAAATTAAGATAAGGTCATCTGCGTACAAAAGAAGTTTCACCACATATCCTGCCAGATGTACACCTTCCCCATCCGTATTGTATAACCTAATCAATCTTCTTCCTTAGTCGATCAGTTTGTAATGATATTCGGTTTGCATATAGCATAGCCCTTGATGAAGGGGAATGTTGCAATGTCCCCTTTCTAGAACGGAATTAGTGATAGTAAGAATTAAAATATAAGATTAGATAATTAAATAATGAAAAAAATAATTATAATTAATTACATAAATAATAATATGTTATAATATATAATTATCCAAATTATTATTACAATAATGAAAGATGAAATTTTATGTATAAAATATATTATTACTTAATATAATTGATATAAATAGAATTATATTATATTGGTCAACTTGGCAAACATGCAGTTTTTAATGTTTTAATATTTGCATTTAGCCAAACATTATACACATATAAACTAAATTTAAAATCACGATATTAAATTTAATAATATTCTCAGCCCCCCTCTCTCCCATGACAACAGAGATTAGACCATTTTTTTATATTTATTAATTAAATAAAATTTAAAAAATTGTATTGTGATTTTTAATATAAATAGTAAATTGAATAAAATAGTAATTTTAGGTAGATTAAGTCAGTATATAGCGATTTGGCACTCTCATTCTCCCTCTCTCTCTTTCTCCAGTTATGAGAAAGAGACATAAAAATAAATATTATGTCAGTAAATAATATAATTGTAATAATTTAAAAAAAACTCATAAATTATTATCATCTTTTCATTATACTCTTTGAATAATCTTTATTTTTGAAACTTAAATATTTCATCATTAATATATTTTATAATTTTTTTAATTATATTGTAGTGGTATACTTCACTTTTCTTTATTTACTTGAAAGTTTATTTAGAAAATTGATTTCAAAATTTTTATTATCGATTTAGCATATCTATCTTTAGAGATTTGCATAAAAATTTATTTATAATATTGACATCAAAATTTATATTATAAGTTCAATATTAAGCTTTCATATTTGTTCATTATTCTTTTAAAACTTTTTACAATCCATTTTTAAACCTCGAAACTATGTACTTATTGTTGTTGACAAATGTGCCCTATAGTGAAATAAACATGGATATTCTATATTACTCTATTTATTTTTATCTTGGCGAAGTTTCAGGCAACGGATTAATTAGTTTGATATAATGAAACGCCTTCGGCGTAACGAGGGAATCAAAATTATAAATAAGAAGGAATAGCAGTGATGAAGGATCATTCATAACCGGCAATTAATAAGATAGGGGATGGATCTTCAAAAAACAATTGCCGATTAAATTCATTGGACATATATTAGAAACAGGCCGCTTATACTATAGTCTTGGAGATTCAGGAATATTCTTGGAGATTCAGGAATTGGGAGCCGTGAATGTCATACCATACAGCAGTCTAATATTTGTCTTGGAGCCAAGTTACACAAATGAAATTTACCATTGAAAGTATGAGATTATCCCCCGTTGAAGTAGTTGACACCAAGTGTTAATGGGAGTGCAAAAAGGGGACTGAAGAGGATACTAAATTCTTAGCATCGCATAAAAAAATGAGAGTTTTGTGAATGGTGCAAATTATATTCTTCATCACGGGAATTATCTTAGTCTTCATCACTTCAATCTCGGTTTGCGAATCCAAGTGTTCTGAAATGGTATACTCTATCAAAATGGGAAACTCCAGTATCGAGAATTGATGCACGATCTTCTGATGTATTTGATTTATCCACTCTTCATATTAATTCAACTCAACTCTTTCAAACCATGCATCTTGAAAAAGAAAAGTAAATTATACTAAGTGGAAGATTCATTCTTGGCTGTAAATAATGGGCTCTTTCCACATCACAATCCAGGAGTTGTATTAGCGCTAAAGATCCGTACTATAAATATGCAATATCTAAAACTTTTATCTCTCCAGATGAACATAAGACTTAGGATCATCATAAATGGAGACAAAGAAGCATCTTCAAATCATTGAATGAAAAGGAAGAAACGACTGTACAAGAACAGTGCATAAACAAGGGGAATACATTTTAGAAAATAATGATATTTAGGTAACAGATTACTATAATAGTGTAATCCGTGAGAGTTCTGGATAATCTCCATCCTATGGTAATATACTATTAACAGCTTGATAAACATACCAGACTTACTCTTGACATTGAAACCCTTACAGACTAGTTTCCATTAATATGAAGACAATAGACACTTTCATTGATCAAATTCTCCATATGTCCAATATATTCGACTAAGAGTATTGATAACATATTCATTTGCAAATCATATTAAATATGTTCATTTAAAACAAATAAAAGAATTACGTGCAAGTTTTGATTAATGTTAAAGAAATCAATTACAAATCTCACAGAATCTACGAGGGACATTACAAATCTCTATCCATTATCAACATTGCTCATAATCGATGTTAATATTATCTCTGTTCTTTATCATTGATCGATGTTTCTTAGATTGCATCGTCATCCTTGCTTCTCTTTATTGAATATGCCTTAACCAATCTCCTTCATTCTAATTACATGCTAGTGATTGATTCAGCTGCTTATGATGATCATGGTCTTCATTTGGTCGATTGGATGAGGGTACTGTTTAGCGTTGATCGACTTAAACATGATCATTATTCAGATCACAACTCTGTTTTGGCAATATATAATGATCATTGTCGATGTGACTGTTATAATGCAGATCGGCCATCATCTACATTAATCAGCTATACCCAATCTTCTGATCTCGATTCTAATCATTGAGAGATTGAAGTCGATAACCTTGGTGTGAAGTTGTGAACTACCTGGTGCTATCATTTTTATGCCCTGTTGTATTTGGTTTCTATAAATAAATTTTAATCTTTAATTAAAATTTATTTTAATTGCATTTTTAATCTTTAATTCTGATTCCTTCCAGATT